>CM055911.1:23389513-23989513 GCA_029582155.1 Panopea generosa | reverse complement strand
AACATACTTGTCAGCTATATAATTGCAAATGTTTTGTGTGCATTTAAATGATCCTTTTATAAGCTTGTAGCTGCCTTTCATGTGATGACAGACTCTCGTAATGTACGACATAGCTTTTATTGGAAAGTTACTATCCCCACTGGTATAAGATATAAAATATGTTGGGGTATTTTTTCATAAAAATATTAATCATGATAAGTGACGGAAAACCGTTGTAATAATCAGTTTGGACAACAAGTTTCTGCAATCATGGTTTATTAATGTCCTTGTCATGGGCGAACTAAATTTAAATCATACACAATGATGTACAATAACACACACATTGGCGCTATCAGAAATAGAAAGACAATAAACGTGAGTATATGTTTTCTTCCGTGGGCTTGGATATAAATGTAGCAAAAATTTCAACTTTTAATATTTTATTTTAAAGTATAATAAGTATAGTGACATACCGAGTATTCTCACAGTAAAGTGTATATGTACCAAGGACAAGATTCAGTCGGAAATGTGTATTTATTCGTTATTTCGTTTGTTCATTCATATACAAAAAGTTTTGTTTTTATTAAATTTCGCATTTAGCTGGAGCTATGACAGTAGACAGTATCGAATTTCCTAGAGATACATCGTCGATAATGGCATATTGCTCATTCGGAACACCTCGCTCAATTATCCGAATCAAATAAGCAAGCACAAAAAATGTGCGAACGGAAACTGAGGAGTTCCGAATTGCAATATTGCTGTGTCCAATGCTGTGTCATAGTTGCTTCTTGTAAATTATTTGTATACGATTGTTTGACGTGTATCTTATTTTAATGCTTTTAATGCATTTAGTTTAACGCATAAATCGTTATTTCTTTCATGGAATTCTTTTAATACGATTCGTAGTTATGTTTCCGTGTTGCTCCTTTCTGCTAACTCATTTGTACGATTGTTTGACATATGGCGCATATAGTCGTTTCATTATGCAAATTATGCTTTAAGCCTATCGTTGTTTCTGAGGAGTTACTTAACCTATACAACTGGATATGCCATATATAACCTGAAATATGTTGAAAATGGCATTAAACCCCATTAAAAAAAACAATTTATTTAAATGAGCTGCGAAAATTATATAAATACAAAATAAGTACTGAATAACAGAAATTGTATGGATAATTGATTGATTATTATTGAATTGGTTATAAATTAATATCCTCTTCACTTGTGTGTTTAACCATTTCGTATCTCTATGAATTATATACAAATTTGATGAACATTAAAAGTAAATTAGACGAGTTCATGTGAGGTTTCAATTTCAATATATTTTCAGCCGAATTAATTATTCAAATATTATGTTATCTCACTTTTAATTAATGATTTCACAGTATTTCTAATGTGCATAAAAGTGTTCACGTTCGAGACTTGTATTGGTGTTTATAATCAGATGGATTTTAAATCCGTCATTTCAAAGTCAATCATACTCCATTAGTCGTGAAACTGGTAAGTCTGCTTGTGATTTCCATTACGAGCTGTATCATAATCAATTAATAGACTTGTGTGGAAGGCGTGATTCCAGTGGTAAAACACCGAAACCATGATCGAAGGGCCGTGGGTTCGATCCTCCGTCACTGGCTATGTGTGGTGTCCTTGAGCAAAACACGTTTTCCACATATCCTTTATATTGGTTCTACCCACGAAGTCTTCGAGCGTGATCAGTCTAAGTTGTAATAACTTGTTTCACAATCGATGTAAAATAAATCAGATTTAACTAAATTGACTTGCACCTTACGCAAAGGCATGCTGTCTGACGGAAAAACTCCGACAATGTTATTTGACGACGGGGGAAGTTTTAATGATATTTTTACTCATATTTTCTAATATAGCGTTACGAACTACAGTGCTTAGTATCCTAAGCTTAGATTCTTTTTATCTGATTTCATTTCTCAGCTTGCGCTTGCTTATTTTCTCATAGTATTTTTTTTAAATATTAATCTCCACCTCTGTACTTCTACTTTACAAATATATTGTTACTTAAAGATATTCCAAACAATAAAACATATTCATAAAGTAAATTACGGCCTTTTTTATGTTTCTTAACAAATTCCATATTTTTAATAATATTTCTAATTTTTTCGTTCTGATCCGATTTCATATAATGTACAAGTATATTGTATTGATGTAACATACGAAATAAAAATATGTTTAAACTATAACTAGCATGATCTTACCACAAGTTTAACATAATGCAAAACAAAGTTTTCATACATTTTTAGCTCGACTATTTGTACAATAAATTATTTATTATACTCGCCCCGGCGTCGGCTACTGCGTTTGCGTCAGCCTTGGTTTTTTAGGTTTTTTAGGTAAGACATCTATGCAACCACTCATTGGATTTCAATAATAAAACTTCAAATGTGTGTTCAGCAAAGTCAACGGAACACACAGACATATGAACCACAACTCTGGGTTGCATTTTGGCACAGTTATGGGCCTTTTTGGACTTAATCTTTCAGGTTAAAGTATTTTATCAGGTAATATATCTATGCAACCACTCATTGAATATCAATAATAAAACTTCAAATGTGTGTTCAGCATAGTCAACGGAACACACAGACATATGAACCACAACTCTGGGTTGCAGTTTGCCACAGTTATGGGCCTTTTTGGACTTAATCTTTCAGGTTAATTTTGTTATCAAGTAATATATCAATGCAACCACTCATTGCATATGAATGAAACTTCACATTTGTGTTAAGCATCATCAATGGCACACATATTCATAAGAACCATAACTCTGGGTTGCATTTTAAAGGGTATCCAGCTGTGATAAACTGTACATGCTGGTACAAGATTATTTCAACTATACATCAATTTTCACGAACTGGTACAGATATTTTGCCCTCTGATGTTATAGTTATTGTGTATATTTATTTAACTGAACAGCTTGGAATGTAGAAGGATATCCAAAATTAATTAACTGTATGTGTTGGTACAAGACTATAGATCCATGATTGTATAACTGGTTTATTACCATATGATTTGAAGGTAGCGCATAATTGTATCGTATTCGCATATGTAAAATATATGTAAAACTATATTGTGCATTCATTGATTACGAAAAAGCTTTTGACACCGTTATTAGAGATGCCCTCTGGGTTAAACTTATACAATCAGGATTAAGCTGTAAAATGGTTAAAATCATTAAATGTATTTACGACAACGTTAAATCTTGTGTAAAAATTCCGTCTAACAGTAATTTATCGGAATTCTTCGATGTTACGCTTGGTTTAAAGCAAGGGGAGCCACTCTCGCCTCTTTTATTTATACTTTTTATTAATGATATTCAGTACAGTATTGACTTTCAAGGTTTGTCTGAGAATGATCTAAATCAACTGTCTATATACATGATTTTATTTGCCGATGACATAGCGCTATTCACTACTGACTCAAAAAGTTTACAGACTCAGCTTAATGAAATATCAAACTATTCGCGTAAATGGGGTCTCAAAATAAATGTTAATAAAACAAAAATATGTATCTTCGAGAAAAGAAAACAAATTAATAACTTTGATTTTTTTGTTAACGGGGAACCTATTGAAGTTGTTGACACTTTTTGTTATTTAGGTATAAAATTCACTCACACGGGTAATATGACACACGCTGTGAACGCGTTATCTGAACAAGCATTGAAGGCTTATAACAACTTACTATCTGTTTGTGATAGACTTAATCTCGACATTAAAACCAAGTTATCCCTTTTTGACTCGATGGTGGTACCTATTATCTTATATGGGGCGGAAGTCTGGGGTATCTATGATTTCAAGGAAGTGGATAAAATTCCTATCAAATTCTGCAAACGTATTTTAGGTGTTCGTCAGCAAACCTCAAATCTAGCTGTATTAGGGGAACTAGGAAGATATCCACTGTCAATTATAGCTAAAGAGAGAGCATTAAAATTCTGGACTAAGATTTTGAAAAGCCCAAATTCTATTATATATAGATCTTTTATTGATCAATGTGAATCTATCACTGGTAAATGTTGGGCAAGTAATGTGAAGGAATATTTGGATAGACTAGGATTTGGTGAACTATGGTTAAACTTTAATACAGACGTAAATTATCTACCCATGTTTAGACAAAGAATACGTGATCAGTATATCCAGAGTTGGAATACTGGCATTGAAGAATTGCCTAAATTGGAATATTTTAGGAAATTCAAGAAACAGTTTATTTTTGAAGATTATTTAGATGTTTTAAAAAATAATGCCATTAGAAAACAGTTAACATGCCTTAGATTAAGCTCCCACGATTTAGAAATTGAGTTTGGAAGATTTAATAATATAGATAGAGAAAATAGGCTATGTAAATTATGTTCCATGAAAGTTGTTGAAACTGAATAGCATTTCTTACTATGTTGCCCAAAATACCATAGCATCAGAATATTATATTTAAATAGTTCATCTTGGCCTACAGTTCAGAAATTTTCAAGTATTATGTCAAATAAAAACAAGAAAAATATTTTAAAAATAGGAAAATATGTATCTGAAGCTTTTAAGATAAGAAAACTAGCAATAGAACAAGTAAATAATATTTGATAATGAAACTTCTTTACAATCCCTATATAATGTAACTGTTTCTTATACTCAATATGTTTATAGCTTAGTACATACCTTGTATGTGAATGATATTTATGATTTTGTTGTGTATTGTGTCTTGGCCATATTTATTTGAAACTTTGTAAATGGCCAAAGGCAAATGTTTGCCGAAATTGCCAATAAAAAAAAAATTTTTTTTGTAAAATATTGATTTAACTAATCTTGAAACAGAAGATCATCTCAACTATAGCTTACATTATAAATTCTTGCTGGTATTATAAAAAGTAATGTTTTATTAGTACTTCTTGATATGTTTGATTTTATATTAAGTATTTACGGTTATTATATGTACATTGTGTGCCTTAAGTTAGGTATTGGCACACCTATTGCGGTTATTTGTCAGCAATGGTTGAGCAATTTTAAACTTTGAAAGACAAATGTAACAAATGATGAATAAGATAATATTAAGGCAAAATTAAAGAACTGTTGGTAATGAAAATAATAAGTGTTGGGGAACTATTTTACTAATTTATTTTTAACAGATACGCTATAATTATAGCTTAATTTAACCACCCCTGAGTTTTAATTGTCTTCCATTTGGTACTTATTTCCTGAAAAAAGCGGGTGTTTAGAACAACATCGAAACAGTCGAGCACGCTGTCCCTCCGACAGCTTTTATGAGATAATATGGTGTTTTATATATCAATACTTGGTGACTAATATTTCAAATATTTGTTATACGTCCGTATGCGAAAGAATTAATTAAATGCAGGAAATTCTATGCCAGTCCCACAATTCATAGCAATTGAACCTTTACTAAACTGTGACGTAATAACATTTTTTAGTTGAAACAACTGACCAATCATCGTACTCAAATGTGGTTTTCTCAACATTGCTATTTAACAGATCAAGTCTATAGGGAGTGCTTAAATTTTAAAAAAAAATAATAAATTACTAAAAGCATCTCATCATCATTAATAAACGTATTCAAATGGTTTGGCATGTTAAATCTGCCAAAAACGTTGCAAAATCTATACTGAAATCGGAGTGGTAAACTTGAAACGACATTCTTATTCTAAAAATAGACAGCATTTGAATACTTGACGAACTTCACTTTGTCATTCGAGCTCTTTCTAAGATGAACCGATTTTTACAACGTGTTAACCAGTATGACGGATCAAATTAAATCTTAACAAAATCATGTAACTCATTTAATACTTCACAAACTATGTTGCAATCTTATTCGGAAAATCTATTTTAGTCTAACCTAGGCGCTAAGCCTATGTAAAAAGTTTCCTTTTCAAAATAATATTTTGGCATTTTTAAATAGATAATCCTTTGACATTATGGGGTTAGTGAGTATATACAAAATAAATTCCCTTTAAAGTTGGTTACTTTTGATGTTGTTTTTGTATGATGTTTATCTTCGTTTTCAACAATTTTAATGCCGCATATACATAATATGATACCAAACCTAGTCACATTTTACTGACACCGGGCCGGGCCAGACCTAGAACTATCTTCAAAATGTTGTGCACCAAGCGAGGAGAAAGCTTTTAGTACCAAGTATTTAGTATGACTTGACTGGAGATCAAACCCAAGACCGTCCGCATGCGAGACAGAAACTCTATCAATGGACCATTGCTACAGTTTTATTATCTTTGGAAACCTCTATTGTAGAATCTGGTTTGCAAAAACGAGTTCGTTGCATTCTATTTGTATTTATTTTGCTAACCCTTAGAGACATATCATCGCTCTTGCATTCTATAAAAAGTAGTCCTCGATGGGGCACTTAATTCATAACTATGTGAATGCTCTGGAACATAAGCAAAAAGTATGAGCAACAGGGTTTTATTGTCAAATCCATGAATCAAAATAATGTTTAAAATTAATAACACATTAAACTTTGCTCAATGTGCAATTTAACAAATTACCAAAACAATGAAAATGACAAGTTGGCATGATTTCAAAAATTCGGGGTTTTTTTTTTGTAAAAGCAGAACCTGTTATATCACGTTGTTCCATATGCATTTCACAATTTGCTGTCTTTCACATACCCGTTAGCTAAATCGGTTGCTCGTTTAACCATCAATCCAGGGATTGCGAGTTCGAACCAATTGGGGAAATACTTGCAGACATGGGTGTGCTTGAGTTCTGGTTAACCTTGCAAGCTCTCGGGAAAGAATATGAAGTTTGGTTAACTGATTGCCTTTTTGCCCTCGATGTCATAAACATGACACTCAGTATTCAATCAATCAATAATTTGTATATCATTCATCTTCTTATTCAGTTGTTATATTTATACAAATATAGGCGTTTTGTCTCGCCGCGACGAAGGAGAGACAATATTAAGGTGTTGCTTTTCCGGCGGCAGCGGCGACGGCGGCGTTAAACATTTATATTTAGCTCCAATGTTAAGTTTTCGTTTTTACACTATTTCACAACAAGTACAAGTGCTAGGACACCCATACTTGGGTTATAGTTACAACTAACACCCTGTATCACATGATATACTGCAGATGCTGAGGGTGACCTACATTTCATGGTCCATTGACATTGTTTGATGCTGAATTTTGCCTCCAACATTAAATTTTATTTAAACACTATTTCTCAATAAGTACTTGTGCTAGGACACTCATGCTTGGACCATAGTCGCAACTACTTACACCCAGCATTATATAATGCAGATGCTGAGTACTTTTTTATTTTTAATTTATTTAAAAAATATACATATTCATTTTTTTATTTTCAATTTTTTTTTTTTATCTATTTATTGATTTATTTTTTTTTTTTTTTTTTCATATAAATATTTTTTACTTAGAAATGCTGGTAAAAGTCTTGTGTGCAACTGCCATCAAGTGCATATCTCAAAACTGACTTAATGTATTTGATCGAAACTTCACACAAAACTTCCAACGTTAGATAACTCTTGCATGAATATAATATTTTATTTTTTCTCTCTCCCATGTGTGTATTAACAGTCAAAGCGGACACGGCGAGACATATCATTCCGCGGAATTCTTGTTGATTTAATCGTTTTGTCGACGTCTCACACAACAGTTAATTTTAAACTATTCTACATATAGAGACATGCACTACTGGATCACTGAACTCATTACCACTTTTTTAAAGCACCTTGTTTCGATAGATAGTCATCTGTTGGTCCAAATAAGCAGTAAAAAACATGGGGTTGACCAGGTTGCTTTTTCACAATATCCATTATTTGGCAACACCCCTTAATTTTGGACAATTATGTCAATTTCTTGCAGTGTATCACTACGCATCTGCAAACTGTTATATCTTCATCAAACAGCAACCAGTGTCAGCCAAACTTGGCACAACTCATGACAATGGTCTATTTTTCTCACCAGTAGAAAAAAACAACAGGAAAATAGAAAGCATTTTCAAAAATAAATATGCCCAGCCAATTTATACAGCTCTAATTAATTACGCGGGCGTAATAATCTTGCTACTGTCATGTAAAGGATGTAATTCTTAAATTATACATGTACCATAGGCACTAATGACTGAGTTGTCGGTTTGAGGTTTTAACCAGGGATGTGTGTCACCCTTTGTTTAGTACCCGTGAAGAAATGGACACCAAATTGTAGTAGTGTTATGATGTTATTGTACAAAATATGTGTTCCTACTTCAATTATGTGTGGTCGTTTATTGTGTGATGATTAATATTTATTCAAAGAAATTGATAATTTTAAGTTGAGGAAAATCTCTTCTTGAGATGTTTAGTTAAACCAGCCCCTACTCTAAATTCGTGGCCTATCTCTATGAGTATACTGTGTATTCTTGTATATGAAATATACTGAAAGTCCACCCATATGAATATATTTACAATACAAATTAATTTTGAATCGAAACTAATATCAGGGGATCATATTTAAATTATTGTTTCATTCTTTTTTATTACATGCTCAGGTTAAACAGTTATTATCCCTATATGTAAAACTATGTCGAAATTGCATGCTTGCAGAGAACTTTAACCATGATATAAAAGTCCACAAAACATGTTACCGAAAATGCATCATCGTTCGTGTATATATAATCCGAAGTTCGTTTTTAGGCTTATTAACTTCTTTCACAATAAAATAAAAAGTTTGAAATTGCATAATATCAAATCAAACTCACTTTTACTTTTGGTTACAGACTCAAAGTCCGTTTTATGTTAGGTACCCCGTATAACCTTTGATATCCCCTATGTAGTTTTACATGTATTTCCCTTCGTTAACTTAATCATTAAATGTTTAAGTTGATTACATCTAGATATGTTTTAGCTAAATTAATAATTGAAACATTTTTTCTAACGAAATTGTTTTCAGATTCAAAACGTTCGATCTTAACTGTAACCTGAAGTTGATAGTGATCATGCAATTTAAGTTTTCAAGCTTGGATATTTATGAATACTGTCAGAAAAGGCAAACATTCATCATAACTTTTTCAGTCTTTATTGAATTTATACTTGAAGATAGCCTTTCCTAAACTGAATGCAAATCAAAAAATTGTCAAAAGATCGCTATTAGGACTTATGTTGAAAAAGTAAATTGATATATATTAAACAATACCATTTTAAGTCTATTCAGCTTTATTTTATCATGTCAATGCATCCATTTCTGTTGATAAACTACCTGTGTGTTAAATATAGGTTTATCACGTCATTGCAAGTTTATCAGGCACATGAAGTCATTATGTACAATTATGACGGAATATCTACATGCTGTACCAAAAGTTTGATGCTGATTTTCAAATCATTAAAAAGACAAATTTGAAATGTTGACATGATACAGAAAAATATCATATTTTCAACAACTACGTGTGTAAGCCTCACCTGATCAATAAATAAAGGTATCTATATTTATCAATAAGAGTGGGGGGGGGATTTTCTGTTTGTTAATAAACTACATTATTTTATGTGAGCAAAAATATCAGTTTTGCTCACTATATTATTAATTTGTGTCACATGTTAAAATGATATGATTTTTATATATATACGTGCATGTAACATATTTTTCACAGCATATAAACTATATAGAGACAATCCACATATTACAATATCACTTTGTATGTATGACTGTATCAAGATCGACGGTAAAACTCCATTTTTCCGGTTTTAATCGATGATTCCCGGATTTTTAAGGCTAAAACTACTAAATAATTTACGTTACGGTCAGCTCTAATTAAAATATCGGCGATAAGTAAGTTTAAATACATGATGTTGTTTTTAGATAAACTATTATATTTCCAGATTTGATCCATATAGTCACAATCCCTATAATTGTATTAATTTGTAAATACATAAATACTTGTCATGCCGATTTGATTGGTGTGCAATAAATTGTTGTTGTTTACGACAATAAAGAGGTTGAAGAACTTGTGTCCGAACTCGTTGGCAATAACATCACGTGTTATCTTGATATTAACAGCATTGTTTTCCCTAGGTTATTACTTGTAATAAAAAAACAAATTACAAAGCAATTAAATATGACATACTAGTAATACACATTGTTGATTGTGATTTATTATAGAAAAATTGTAGAACTTATGACCCAACTCTTCAGAAAAGACATAAAGTGCTTTTTATTATTAACAGCGTAATTTTCTCACAAGAATGAATTACAACGCAATTAAATATGACACATTTATATATAACAACGTTTTTTGCATCATCATAAATTTTTTGAAAAATGTCAAATTAAGTTTGGATTTTAGCTAATTAGAAATTTTTTTTTTCACACGGTTATTATGACAATGTATAGAAATACTATAAGGCATGCGTTTATTTCTTCAACGTATATTTGATGGTTTTTCTATGAATCAAATTAAAAGTAGAAAATGTCAATATTATGTTCGAGTAAGTCATTTTAAAAAAAAACAGTAACGTTGAATAATAAATATTGAGTGAAACAAACAAATGGCATTATTTTAAAATTCCAAAATCAATTATTTACAAACTAATTAGAAGCTCATGATAAGCATTACAGTTGATACATGAGCACTCTGACAAACACATTAGAACTTCGTTGCCTCGAACACAGATGACTGGAATGCAGCATGCAGCTCGAACCCCTTATCTGGTCCAGATCCAATTTCTATTTTTGATGTACATACATGTACATATATGGTATGGTGGCCAACAATATTTGACCCGAACAACCCTGAACTCGATCTTTTTTGCCAAGTCCCGTCGGGTTTGAGCCATCGATGTTCTATTGTACATGTACGTGTTTTATATCTACAATCAATGAAACCAATAAAAGAAAGAACACAGTGGTCATGAACAAAACTGGATCAATATTAAATAAGATATTGTTAATCATTGTAACATGTGCATACATGTACCATGATACATATATACAATTGACAAAAGTCTATTGCACATGGGCCATTTGGCCTATATGTAACCAGGATTGTCAAGAAAGTAATTATAAACAAAATTCGTAAATTCTGTTACTATATACATAGGTTCACTATGAAGTACAAAATCCTGTCAAATATTAGCAACGTACTCTCTGTTTATTTAAAATTGTCAGTATGGACGGTCATTATGGTAAATATTTTATGAATATTTACAAGTCTGTATGTATATGGGGAAAATGTTCAAATTTACTAAAAAAAAATAATTTTTCATTTCATTAATGCTCATAATTTCATAATAATACCTTATATTATCATTTGTTGTCAACTATATTATTTGAGAGTGTCTGCATGTTCCTTGCAAGCAGACTCTGGTTTTACTCAGATATGTCCTCACAGTAAATTCTTCCGCTAAAATGTATCTGAAAATCCTATATAACCTAATATCCGTTTAACGATATGTCGTTATATCCTGCCTTTCATTTTTTTGTCACTTATATTCAAAATATTTTAACGTTGAAAACCATTTCCGATTATGCACACGTTCCCAAATCCAACAGTAACACAAACATACTAAATCATTATGCATTCCAGTATCTTATATAATAACGTTTCCTAATCCGATTTAAAGCATTTCACGCTATGCTCTTTTGTCTGGGTCGATTCTATCTTTAGATCATTAAACCATTGTACACGGATTTAATATGGTCATATTTGAAACATAGATGTTCCACTATCATCTACGGGATTAAGATAAGTTGCCCGTTAACTAGGTTTAAGCTTCCCAGCGGAGATTTTGTAACTGTGCTGACATTTCAAATTTGGTGACCCCTGTTGTAAGATCTTCTATGCGCATGTACTACTATGACAATAACTTAAGACAAACATGTGGTTTTAACAAACAGTACCTTAATTCTAAGCAACAGATAGCACGGTGCCAAGCGACAGACCAGAGTACCCACTCCGTAAAAGACTGCCTCTCTGAGTCTCTGTCCGAATCTCCCTGCAGTCTGACTAAAATGTCCCGTTTATAAGCCACCGCATCACGAACAGTAATGAACAATCATATTGCATCGTGACATTCATGGAGCTGCTAACTTGTAAACAAATCAGTCAAGCTTTCAGGTTGGGGTCATCTCTAAAGTGATGACGTACAGCCTGACCCACATGGAACAGTTTGAACTGGACCAAATTCAATGTACATTAGTAACATGTTGACCGATATTAACACACGCATATGGCACTTATTATTTCAATTCTATGTGGGGATTATGTTCATGATATTATGTTGACTCTTTTTTTCCTCTCCTCTCTGCTATATCGTCTGTTGAACATGTGCTTCCTTATTGCTGTCTAAAGTCATGTTTAAATATATGAGAACGAAATAAAAGAAACATCTAACGGTGATGTGATTTTATCAAGGAACTGGTCTCGACAGTGATTCGCAAAGGTTGTTCTTGGTTCATTTTACATGTGTTTATGAAATAAATAAGTATAAGCGAAATACGAGTAAGACGTTTTATAAATGTCACCCATTAGCGTAAATAAGAAGGTAAGCTGAGCGAATAATTCATGTAACCCTCACTTAGCTATGCACGTGCATGAATAACTTCCATTATTGTTTAATGCAAAGTTGGTTTTGCATTTATTCCCATGCTTCCGAAATGCCGAGCATTTGCCTTCCGCGAAAACAATGATGGCATCACGTTGCATACAGTGATATAATACATTATTGTCTGATAGTTTGCAATGCAGAAAAGAACACATAGAGCATTAATAATGTGCATTTGTTGGGAATGCAATAAGTGCAGGCAATGGTATTGATGATGCCGCTGAGTTAATCTGTTATATCTGTATCAGTATAGGATTTACGCTTCCCTACATAATCGCTTCCCCTTTTCAGTGACGGTAACACGATTTTAGCTCTACTATTCGTAGAATAGGTAGGGGGGCTATTGTACTCGCCATATCGTCTACGTCGGCGGCAGCGTTGGATTTTCAAATTAGAATTTTTTATCGGGTAAGATATCTATGCAACTACTAATTGGATATGAATGAAACTTCACATGTGTATTCAGCATCATCAGTGAAATACAAGGAAACAGGTACTATAACTTTGGGTTGCATTTTGGCACAGTTACGGCCTTTTTGGACTTAATTTTTCATTAAATTTGATATGAACGAAACTTCACATGTGTGTTCAGCATCATCAGAGGAACATATATAAAACAACTAAGAGTGTAGAAGGATATCCAGCATTGATACACTGTATGTGTTGTTACAAGACTATAGATCCATTAACAAGAACTGGTATATTTTACTATTCTCTTATGCTTTAAAAAAATATATTTAAATGAAAACAAAAGGACTGGTATTTAACCATATGATTTGAAGGTAGTACATAATTGTATCGCATATGTAAAACATTAAGAAACTAATCATGAAACCGAAGATCATCTCAACTATAGCTAGCACTATATTTTAATTTTTTGAAGTATTTCGAGTAATTTTGAATATGTATTTCTTAATATGCTTGACCAATTAGAATTATTCTAGTTGTGCAATTGGAGTATTTAGGGTTATCATACTGTATATCGTGTGTCTTAGGATTAGGTTTTGGCACACTTCTTTGGGTTATTTGTCAGCAATGGTTTATGAATTTATAAAGCAATTTTAAAGTCTGAAAGACAAATGTAACAACTGACAAATGCTGAATTAAAGCAATTCACCATTCATTCACTTTGTTGTTTTTATAAAACCATAACTGTTGATAATGAAAATGTTTTAATAGATAAGCAATAATTATAGTTAGGTTTTATCACCCCTGAGTTTTAATTTTCTTTCAGTTGGTACTTATTTCCTGAAAAAGCTGGTGTTTGAGAATAGCATTGAAATAGTCGAGCGCACTGTCCCTCCGACATCTCTTGATACACTACTTCTATGTAATATATTCAAAATGGTTCATACGGACTGTGATTTCAGGTTGCAGATGAGTAGAGCTAAATCTGACATAGTATAAGCTGCAAAAATATATTACTAGTGTTACAAAAATGACGCTCAATAGGTTTTAACAGAAATGTGTATTTTAAAAACAAATTAAGGATATCACTGCATTGTTCGTTAACAAATAAGCTCACCATTTACTATGCATTTTATGAGCGGATAAAAAAAAATATTCTAAAAACTATGTTTTTAACCCTGGGAATTCTAGACATAATTTTAAATAGAATTAATAGTTAACTTCAAATGTGTGACCTTCAAAGGTATTTGTGGCAATTTTGAAACAGACTTATCCATTTCCACGTTAAATGCCGTTCTTTGACAATGAAGCAAAAAAACAAGGGAACAACACTTATTGCTGAGTAATATTTCATGTTAACACGAACGAATCAACACATACTTCCTGTTATAAATAATACGTCATACTTGTAATTATTTATAGATCTCCGGGGATAGCAATAGTATGTTCTGGGAGTTAGGCAAATACTGTAAATGCAGGAGCAATCGTCGTGTTGTTGCAAATATCATCAACAACATCAATAGTTAAGTTTACGAATCGTTTTAACGTTATTGCAAATGGATCTTGAGTAAGCAAAATGCTGTGAGGATAGGATGCAATTATCTATTGGTGAAGTCTGGGGTCGTATTCACCAACCATTATTGAGAATATTCTTCGACTTGAGCTTGAAAATCCAAATTTCAACATTAGATATCTAGTTTACCACGACATATAGAATAATTATAAGAGTTTATCTGACGATAATTTGGGTCCCTGCATGCTTGAAAATTTTGACCTAAAAATGGTCTCTAAATGTGTTTTTCATATTCATTCTTGAGTTCACGTCTAAGAATATTCTTGAAAATGGTTGGTGAATACCAGCCCAGTGTCCATTCATCTTATGAATCATGTAATCAATATTTGTTTAAGACATGTCTGCATTTTTTAAGGCAATGACATAATGCATCAATCCATCAATTTAGTGTATTATCGCTAATCATTATCAAATAGTTTAAAACAATTGATCTGAAAACCTGTTAACAAGCGATATTTTAGTGCACAGATGTTGAAATTGGCATTAAACAGAATTATTGGGAAAATGTGGCAATACAAACAAGTTACGAATGAATTAATCTCACTTTGCCAGATATCTAGCTCATTTCCTTTCCGTGCAAATGCTCGCACACGCATATTGTAGTTGTCTTAAAACTGTAATCGCTTTGTAAAGGATTTCGGAATTAATCAGTTTCAAATAATATGTTGTGTTTTTACCGGGCCTTCTTTTATACACTCCTCGTCAAGGTCGTTACATTATTAAGAAATCAAGATTCGAAAATAAACGGTTGATTGACTGAAGTATTTACGCTACGTTTGGAAGATATCAGTAAAAACGTATTAAGATAAAAACTGTGCTTACCAGAACGATGAAATATCAAATATCTATTACATTTAATGCATATTTGTGTACGACTTCAACTATATTAAAGAATTATGCCATCTTCCAAATAAAAATAGGAAATAAGGGACTGCACACATACTGCACACATACTGGGGTTGGTTCACTAGCTTCTTATTTGAATATAGATTTGAATGTAAATTTCAGTAATAGTTTTAAATGAAAATTTTTCTTAAATTTATTAGTTTTTATCGTAACTAGTATATTTTATCATTTATATGTGGCATGCATGCGTGCTCGCGTGCGTGCGTGGTGCGTCTATTAAAACAATGTTAGTGTAAAATATCTTATGGCTCTTAATTAGCTAATTTGCAATTCGTTTCGGTAAGATAGCGATATGTTAAGAATTTGAAAAAGACAACAACAACTTGCTTAATATAGACTTATGATTTAAATGTATTGCTGATTGATAGAAATATAACGATTTCGTCGTTTCCTTTGTATACGTGTGTTATTAATGTCGTCAGGATGGCATGTGTTTCGTTTATACTTTGTTATATTAAAATCATTTGTATATGTTTATACTGATCATTACTAAGTCTTGTGATATTAATCATTTAATAGATTTAATAAATAAAGTTGGCAAACATAATTGCTGTGTTATAAATTGTTGATCCAATTTTTCAGTAATAATGTAAGTTTTGCTTATTATTAACAGCGCAACTATTTCAATGAATTACAAAACAATTTCTTATTATACCTTTATATAAAGTAATACATTGTTGTCCAAAATGACAATGAAAACTGTTCTACAACTGGTGACCAAGCTCTTCGGCATTAACATAAAGTTTTGCTTATTATAAACTGCGTTATTTTTACCTGAGTGTTGTATTTTTTGACAAGAATGAATAACTGATCAATAAAAATGACACACGTATATAACAACATTTAGGCAGCATCCTAAAAAATTGAATTAAATTTGTATTATAAATAGCTAAATAAAAGAATCACTGTTTTATATGACTATTTGAAATAATTTGTGCGTTATTTAAGCAGAATGGCTCTTCTTTTCTTCCAGTATATCATGTTATAGGAGGTAATGATTAAATACTTATTATGCAATGATTTAAAGTTATAATAATATAGTACACACTGATATGATAAATTCCTTTCTTATTTATAGTTTGTAATACAGTGGAAATATAAATATCTATCGTTGCAGTAACTGGCATGTATTTTTTCTCAATGATAGATATTATGTATTACGTAATCTATTTATATTTGTGACTTTCGTGCACCTTTTTTGTAACACTGTTTTATAAAACGGTCCATACTGTGTCACCTACATATCTCTCAGCAATGGTTCCTCGTCAAGTTTGTCAAGAGTCCCAAATTTGGTTAACGAATGATAACAAGTTACACACAATTCGTTCACAAACAAGCGATTAAATTTATTCATTTCTACCCTCTGTAGTTCAGGAATGGATTTCATTTCCATGCGAGGTCTATTGCCTGGAATCGGGTTGTTTTTCGAAAAGATATCTAAATATAGATGTGTACGCCCTGAAACATTATAACTCAGGGAATAGTAAGGCCCAAACACACCACACTTGTCTTTCAACAAATTGTAGTTCATTCAATCAGCACTTGTTTCAAAAAGGTATACCTAAATCCCCATTATGCCATTGTGGTAGTATCGAGGACACTAAACACTTTTTCTTACATGTCCAGACTATCATAACATAAGATTGTAGTTTTAAATACAGTATCTTCCTTATGTATTGTTTCTCCAATATTATTTTATGTTGAGATACCAGTCTTATGTTACGAATTAAACTCATCAATTGTTAAAGCCGAGCATGAATTTGTCGTTTAAAGCAAACGATTCTAATTAGCGACCATGAGCAATCTAAATCAAATAATCTAAATTGAAATTCAAAATACTGATATTCCCACCCATCCGGTGTCGCTGCAATGCCTTTTGATTTCAAATTACGTCAGCTAAGTTCTTCAGTTGTATATGTTATTTATAAAACATCAAACATGCCTCTACTTTGTTGTTTTTTATCCCCCCCCCCCCCCCCTCAATAAAAAATTGGGAGTGGCATATAGTTATTCGTCCATCCGTCCGTCCTTTCGTCTGATATTTCGTGTTTTGTCATGATCAAGCATAGATGGATTTTTAGCTCGACTTTTCGTAGAATAGGGGGGCTATTGTAATCGACCCGGTTTCGGAGTAGGTTTTTCAGGTTTATGTTTTTTACCAGGTTTTACCATGCAACCACTCATTGGATATGAATGAAACTTCACATGTGTGCTCAGCATCATCAATGGAACACAATACAAGAATCATAACTCTGGGTTGCATTTTGGCATTTTTACGACTCTTTTCGGACTTAATTTTTCAGGTTAAATTTTCTAATCAGGTCAGATATCTATGCAACCATTCATTTGATATTAATAAATCTTCACATATGTGTTCAGCATCTTGAATTGAACGCACAGAGATAAAGATTTGAGTAGGTTAAAGTTTATGAGCAGGTTAAAGTTTTTGAGCAGGTACATATTTCATCAACCTTTCATTTAATATGAACTTCACATGTGTGTTCAATATCATCAACAGAAGTCACAGAGATGGGAACCATAACTTGCAGTTTTTAAAGAGGTATGGCCCTTTCGGACTTAACAACTTAAAAGTTTGTAGTACAGTTTTTCAGGTTTCATTTTGTGTGTGTGTGTGTGTGTGTGTGTGTGTGTGTGTGTGTGTGTGTGTGTGAAACTGAACCACTTAGAATGTACATAGATATCCAGCATTGATAAAAAGTATTTGCTCGTAAATACTATAGATCCATTAATGAACAAGAACTGGTTTATTACCATATGATTTGAAGGTAGTGCATAATTGTTTCGCATATGTAAAACATTGATACAACAATCTTGAAACCGAAGATCATCTCAACTAAAGCTTACACTATATTTTAAATTCTTGCTGGAATTATTTCATGTAATGTTTAAAGTTACAGGGCGGACACCTATCTTAAGTCGCATCATGTACGATAATAAACCTAAAAACTTCAATTGCATGACAAGACTAATATAAGATGGCCAAGCAATACTAATATACAAATTGAAAGTGTGATCTTGGCATTTAAATTTGGAGTCTGGATGTTACGCAGTGACTTTGTCATGTACAGAAGGATTTTATAAATACTCACTTCAAATATTCAACATAACATAACGACGTGTCACGCGTAACATCCAGACTCCAACTTTAAATGCCAAGATCACACTTTCAATTTGTGAGACAACACTTTATGTCTGTTTGAGATTTTAGTGTCTGGTCTGTTACTTTTTTCACCTATCGAAATTTTTATAAACACTTTGCTAAATTCATCAGCATGTCATTACAATGTGTCGTGTGTAACACTCACACCCGTACTTCAAAGGTCAAGGTCATATTTTGAGTTTGTTTGACAACACTTTGAGTCTGTGTGAGATTTAATGTCTCGTCTGTACTTTTGTTATACATTGATGGATTTCAAAAACACTTGAATCAGTTGATCAACATAACATGATGAAGAGTCTCGTGTAAGACCCGGAGCCTTTCCTCAAAGGTGACGGTCACACTTTTAGTTTGTTTGATATTTCGTATATGGTCTGTAATTTTGTCTTTAACTTGGCTGTACTTGATTAAGATGACATGACAACGTGTTGTACGGAAGACCCAGACCCGTACCTCAAAGGTCAAGGTTACACAACTCCGGTCTGTAACTTTATCATACATGGATGTATTTCAAAAACACTTGGCTCAATTGATCGATTAATCAATATGATATGACGACGTGTCGCATGTAAGACCAAGTATTTTACCTCAAAGGTCAAGGTCACATTTCAGGGGTTTTTTTGATATTTTTTGTCTGGTCTGTAACTTTGTCTTGTATTTATTGATTTTAAAATAGATTGACATAAGTGATCAACATGTCATGATTTATCACCTCATTTACCTGTAGAAATATCTAGACTTTTACATCAGATGTCAAGGTCATGGTCAGACTTTTATGTAAAAAAAATGAAATTGCGTGTCTAGTCTTAAACGTCAGTCCATTACTCTTGATATTCATGGATACATTTAAATCGCTACCTATTATAAAATATATCGTTATTTTCACAGACCATTTGTGTTAGGGGTTGGGGATTCATGTGACACTTACCAGTGACATTTCTTGTTTTGTTGTTGGATTGTTTTTCGCTACGTTGTTCTAAATCTTTATTTATCATTTTGTTCTATTAAAAGTACTGACTGAAATACATGTATTTCCATAATCTGCAATTCAAATTTGAAAATAGATTTCAAAGGAAAGGAGCTCAATAAGAACAATGCTTTTGTTCTAATCCTAATATTTGTTGTCATTGTATATACATGCATTCGTTGTAAACATCATGAATAAAATATTTAAACTAAATGGCTTTTGAGAACGACTAGATAGATGGATGGATGGATGGATGGATTGATGGATGGATGGATGGATGGGTGGGATGGATGGATGGATGGATGGATGGATGGATGGATGGATGGATGGATGGATGGATGGATGGATGGATGGATGGATAGATAGATAGATAGATAGATAGATAGATAGATAGATAGATAGATAGATAGATAGATAGATAGATAGATAGATAGATAGATAGATAGATAGATAGATAGATAGATAGATAGATAGATAGATAGATAGATAGATAGGTCGATGAACGTGTAACCAAACTCTTCGGCAATTAGATAAAGTGTAATCTTACTGTCAACAGCGCAGCTTTCCCAATGGAATTATCTGACAAAAAGGAATAAAATATAAAATAATTAAATATGACACATTTATATATGAAATTCATCGTTGTCTAGAATGACACTGAATTGATTCTACAACTGATGACCCTACTCTTCGACAATAATAAAAAGTGTCGCTTATTATTAACTATTCCAGTGGTATTTTCTGACAAGAATGAATTACAGAGTAATTGGATATGACATATTTATATAAAAATGTGTTAGCAGCATCAAAAAAATTGCAATTAAATTTATATTATCAATAGCTTTTAGAAGTATTATAGTTTTTATATAACTATTTGAAATAATATGACGCGTATTATTTCTCCGACATATATATAGGATCAGTCTAGGAATGAAATAGAGAAAATATGTATTCAAACAGAATGGCTTCTCTTTTCTTCCAGTATTAGCATGTTGAAAGTAGGTAAGATCAATTATATATAACAGTGAACCAACTACTTTGCACTTATTTTATATTAAACAAAATATAGTTATAAACTAATTAGAAACGAATTTCTGGCATTACGATTTTCATTTGAGCATTCTCACAAAGGTCCGGTCATACTATAGAACAAAATACAAGGATGATAAAATTTAATTTGGTTATGTATTCAATAGTTAAACATAGTTAAGGGTTCAATATTGAAACTTACCGAAAGAAATGTTTTATTTCATTAAGTAATATAAGGTTATTTTACAGTGTTTTGTTCAATATGGGAAATATTGTACGAGTACGTATTGTGGTAATAAACCATATTGGACGAGACGCCGTACGTATTTTATTCTATACCGCAATCTGAAATTTATCAAAAGAGTAAATAAAAATCAACATCCTTTTAGATAAATAAACCGTGTTTTCGAAGTGGCAGACGAATAGCGGAGATATTCGGATTTTTTCAAAGTCATCGTAATGCGGAACATTTTGTTGGTGGTTTGTTTTTATCGCTGAAATTTCTACTAAATTTATTTCCTTTTTTCAGTCGCCATTTTGAATTTTGAACTGTACCATATAAAAGTAAAAAAAAACTTCTACATACTGTACGGTCACGTGGTAACATCTGATATAGGTGATTAACTATACACTTACAGGTATAGAGTGATATTCATTATATTTGCTGTTTTATTATTTGTTGCCAAATACATAATTTGAGAGAATTAGCAAGTTATAAGCGGAATAAAATGCTTGTAGTGTTCTGCTCAGATTTATTCTGAGTAAATAGTTCCACTAAAATTTATATGAACACCGTATAAAACATGATCTCCATTAAAGTGGCATTACATCCCAATCGTTCATTTTGTCAATACTAATTCGAAAAGTCAACACCATTGCAAACATTTCCGATTATATACTTGTTCTTAAATCCAATAGCATCAAAGACAGGCTAGAGCATTTGGTTATATAGACTGGTGTCATATAAAGTCTGTTTATCCGACAAACTATGATTCTGTTGTCTTGGTCAATTCTATCTTCAAATAGTTGAATCATTGTATGCTGGTTTGATATGGACTTTTTCAAAATATACATATTCAATCATCGTCTTGGGAAACGAGCTACAATACCATCGTTTGCTTATCAGGTGAGATTTTGTAACTGTACTGACTTTTTCTAATATAGTGACATATGTTGTCAGATATTCCATGTGTGTATTGTATTTATTGTTTTAATTCCATATTGTGCTTATGGTCATGGTATTGTGATGACTGTTTTTCTCTGCTACATTTCTTCCTGTTTTCCATAATTATGTTTTTTTTAATCCTGTATACACTCGGGTTTAAATATATGAGTTAGAAAAAAAACATATCAAGGTGGTGTTTGCCATGAAATGGTCTCGATAGTGATTCGTAAAGTGTGTTCTGAGCTTACTTTACATTGTCATTAAATAAATTAGTGTAAGCTAAAGACGACCAAGATGTATTGAAACTGTCTTCATATCAAAGTAAAATAAAACGTAATTTGAGCGAATAATTCATGTTACTGTCACTTAACTCTGTACATACATGAAAAACTGCTTTTATTATTTCATTTAAGTTGGCTTGATTTTTATTCCCATGTTTCCAAAATGACGAGAATGTGTCTTCGGTTTTACCAATGATGGCATTACGATGAGTTACAGTGATATGATAAATTCCTTTCTGATTTATAGTCTGCAATGCAGAAAAGGATTATAAAATTGTTTATGGTATTATAAACGTGTGCATCTGTTGGGAACGTGTACAGGCAATGCATTTGATGGCGTCATTGAGCTCTGATGTTACATGAATATCGCAGTTCAGGCTTTACGCCTTACTTCAGCGTTGTGCCACCCACTCTTAAGTGACGGTAAAACGATATTTGCGTTATAAAAGTGTCCTATGTAATTTTGTTCTAAATATTTCAAAATGAATTCATAGGGACTGTTTTTTTTAGATACAGATGAGTAGAGCAAAATCTGACCTAGCATACGTTGTAAAAAAATAACACTGGTGTTACAAAAAATTCGTTCTTTGGATTTCAACAGATGGATTAAATTTAGAGTATTTCTAAAACAAATTAGGGATGCAACTTACATTGTCTTTAAGAAGTAAACTGGTTAACCCTACCAGTTATCGTGAAAAGTATAAGCGGTTACAAATTACAAATTATTCTAACCGCTTTGCATTTGCTTTAGTTATGTATAATAAATAGCAAAAATTCAAATGTGATACCTTTAAAGGGGCTCATGGCAAAATTGAAACAGAATTTTACCTATTCTCATGTAACACACCATTCTTTGAAAATGAAGCAAAACAATAACGATGGCATAAACACCGTTTGCTGAGTAACATCTTTTATTAACACGAACATTATTACAAATGTATCTTGAGTAAATAAAATGCAGTGACAATTAGATGCTAATTTGTAAATGATCCAGCAGTCAAGTTAGATTCTTTGACAAAAACAGATACTGTGAATTACGTACGATTCAGTAGTTAATGGCAACACAACTATCAAATAGTTTAATAACAACTTGTATTAAACCCTGCTAAAAAACGATATTTTAGTAGTACAGATGTTAATTACCATTCTCAGGATAAAATGAGGCAATAAAAACAACAATAACGGAAAGAGAAACGATTGTTATTACGTAATGTGTAATTTGTCAATATAAAATGCAGTGCAAATTGGATGCGTACATGTAATTATCTAGAGATGCAGTTATTGTCATATTTGAAAGAAACGAATGAAATGACGCCATTGTGCCAGATATTTCTTTTTCATGCAAATGCTCGCACGCACCTATTGCATTGGGGATGAAGCTGCAATTGTGTTGTAATGGATTTCAGAATTAACAGGTCCCCATTTATATATAAGGTTTATACCACGCCTTCTTCTGATACATTCAATAAGGTCGTTTCTTTATTAATATATCGAATATCAACGTCTGTGATGAACTTTGTAAACATATGTTAGGTTATGCAAAGAAAAATACGGCACTAATAAAATCAATGTATATCTTTAACCAATATAGCATGTACACGTACAAACGTGCTGCCATGTGGAAACATTATGCAATGCAATCGTTAACCTGATTTTAGCTCCCGAGTGGTGATTTTGTTACTGTTCTGACCTTTCAAATATTAGAGGTGTTCAAAGGCGTCTATATTAGAGGTGTCCAAAGGCGTCTATATTAGAGGTGTCCAAAGGCGTCTATATTGGAGGTGTCCAAATGCGTCTATATTAGAGGTGTCCAAAGGCGTCTATATTAGAGGTGTCCAAAGGCGTCTATATTAAAGGTGTTCAAATGCGTCTATATTAAAGGGGTCCAAATGCGTCTATATTAAAGGTGTCCAAATGCGTCTATATTAGAGGTGTCCAAATGCGTCTATATTAGAGGTGTCCAAATGCGTCTATATTAAAGGTGTCCAAATGCGTCTATATTAAAGGTGTCCAAATGCGTCTATATTAGAGGTGTCCAAATGCGTCTATATTAAAGGTGTCCAAATGCGTCTATATTAAAGGTGTCCAAATGCGTCTATATTAGAGGTGTCCAAAGGCGTCTATATAAGAGGTGTCCAAAGCCTTCTATATTTAAGGTATCCAAAGGCGTCTATATTAGAGGTGCCCAAAGGCGTCTTTATTAGAGGTGTCCAAAGGCGTCTATGTGAAGTAAAGGGTTAAATATAGAAATCAGAGACAAAAACATATATTGAAGATGCTTTAATCCACGAAATGGTCTCTATAGTGATTCGTAATGTTTGTTCTGAGCTAATTTTTTTATGAAATAAATTAGTATGAGCGAAAGGCGACCAAGATGCATTGAAACTATTATCATATTAAAGTAAAATAAAACTTAATTTAAACGAATGATTCATGTAATCCTCACTCTGCACGTGCATGAATTACTTCAACTATTATTCCGTACAAAGTTGTTTGACATTTATTCCCATGCTTCCGAAATGACGAACATTTGCCATCGGCATACCAATAATGGCATTACGTTGCATACAGTGACATGATACATTCGTGTCTGCTTTATAGTTTGTAATGTAGAAAATAACATAAATTACATAGCATTTATTATGTGTGTGTTTGGTGGGAAATGATATGGGAAGATACAGCAGCTGGACCTGTCGGTAGCCAATCTACAAGATACAGCAGCTGGACCAGTCGGTAGCCAATTTGCAAGATCCAGCAACGTCATCCATCGGTAGCCAATCTGCAAGATACAGCAGCTAGACCAATCGGTAGCCAATCTGAGAGAGACAGCAACTCGACCCATCAGTAGCCAATCTGCAAGATACAGCAGCCGGATCCACCGGTAACAAATCTGCAAGATACAGCAGCTCAACCCATCGGTAGCAACTCTGCAAGATACAGCAGCTGGACCCATCGGTAGTCAATCTGAGAGAGACAGCAGCTCGACCGATCAGTAGCCGATCTGAAAGATACAGCAGCGGACCCATCGGTAACCAATCTGCGAGATACAGCAGCTTGACCCGTCGGTAGCCAATCTGCAAGATATTTCTGCTAGACCCATCGGTAGCCAATTAGCAAGATACAGCAGCCGGACCATCGGTAACCAATCTGCAAGATACAGCAGCTTGACCCATCGGTAGCCAATCTGCATGATACAGTAGCTGGACCCCTCAGTAGTCAATCTGCGAGATACAGCAGCTTGACCCGTCAGTAGCCAATCTGCAAGATACAGCAGCTAGACCCGTCGGTAGCCAATCTGCAAGATACAGCAGCTGGACCCATTGGTAGCCAATCTGCATGATATAGCAGCTGGACCCATCGGTAGCCAATCTGCAAGATACAGCAACTGGACCAATAATAGCTAATCTGCAAGAACTGGTACAAAATTTGCACGGAGAATAGCAAACTTTATCCTTTACCAGGATATGAACTGGTGGTATGAGGGGGAGAGTTAATCAGTATCTGGGCCAGTGGCATCTGTAAAAGTTACTGACGATTGCGTCACAGAATGTCATATTACGGTAGTACCCGTCATTTTAAGTAAAACATAATCACTTAACGCATTTTAAACTCTACAGCTTAATACCTAAAACATGTATATTTTTGATAAAGAAACGACACTTGTGCTTGTGCTTCGAAAGTTTGATTAGACTGTACACTAAACTGATAACCGTGCAGATTTTTTTATTACTGCACGGTTATCGTAACACATCGCATTATTTTTTCTGAGCACAATTTGTCGGCCATCTCATGACAGCGCTTGTGTTGTCATTCATTATCAAACTTCAGGAAGATTCTCCTTCTGGTATACCCGCCAACGTCATTACATTATCAATCAATCAAGATCCGAAATATAAGTTATGTAATGAACTTTGTCTACAAATGCTAGGTCATTAACACAACAGACTACAATGTTGAATCAAATGTGTACTCAATCAATATATTCTGTTCACATGTAAACGTGCAACGGTGTGGAAACATTAAATACCAAATCTCCGCAAACAATTGAAAACTTGAATCAGCGGTGAGAGACTAATGATAATGAGACACTATTTCGCATATCAATCATCACGGAAACTGTTTCAGGGCAGGGATTCGAACTCACGACCCCTGGATTGATAGTCATACGCGTAACCGACTAAGCTAATCGGGCCCGACAAAATCAATAAAAGACAGTACAAATCAAAGTTTTAGATATTTATAAATCTTTTAGAGTAAAGTATTGAAACTTATTAAGAAGTTTTTTGTTGTTGTTTTTTTGTTGTTTCTTTTTGGGGTTGGTTGTTAAATAAATAGTTTTCATTTATTTCGAAATAGTATCTTACATTATCTTTTGTTGTTTAAAAAACATTTTTTGAGAAAGTTATTTAGAAACGACATTGGTTCTATTCAGATTTAGTAAAATGTATCTGGAAACCATATATAACCTGAAATTCGTTAGAAATGGCATTACATCACCCCTCCTAATCTTCCTCAATAATCAACAAATATAAAAAACGTTACAAACATTTCCAATTATATACTAGTTCTAAAATCCAACAGCAACAAAAAATAGTCGAGCATTATATATCAGAGCGTCTAATAACGTCTGCTAATCCGATTTAAAGCATTTAACGCTACGCTTCTTTTGTCTGGGTTTCATTCTATTTTCAGATCATGGAATTTAATATGAATTTCGTCAAAACATATCAATTATCGCCTATGCGAACGAAACCCCTGTTGTCAGATCGTCTATGTATCTATGTATAATGTAAAATGTATTCATGATACTGTGATGATGGTTGTCTTTCACTGCTACATCTCCTGTTGTACTGTCACATGTTGTTTTTCACTGCTACATCTCCTGTTGTACTGTCACATGTTGTCTTTCACTGCTACATCTCCTGTTGTACTGTCACATATTGTCTTTCTTATTCTTGTATACAGTCGACGATGTGGTCTTGATAGAGATTCGTTAAGCTCCTACTGAGCTTACTTTATACGTTTTATGAAATATATTGGTGTGGGCGAAAGGCGATTAAGATGGATTATAATTGTCATCACATTAGTAATTTAAGCGAATAGTTCATGTAAAACATGAATAACTTCCATTATTATTCAATACAAAGTTGAAATGACAATATCTATTCCCATGCTTCCGAAATGACAGGCATTTGCCTTCGGTAATAAATTAAGTCAGTGAATTTGATGATCAATGCCATTAAATGTAAGCGTTTAACATGAAATGAAAGCATTGCTAGGGAAAAAAAACGCTTAATTTAATAGTACGAGCTACCATTCGATATTTGATTTACTCATGTATGCATTATTTGTTTGTATAGGTCTCACTGAACAATTACCTCCCTTGCATGACGGTAGCAAGATTATTACGCCCAAGAAATTAGAGCTGTGTAAAGCGGTTGGGTAATATTTTTTTTAAAAATGCATAAAATGTCATATTTCTTTGTGCATATGGGATCATTGGAACATTTTCATGATTTCTGCAAAGTTTGGGTGACCCTGGGAACTGTTTGATGATGCTATAACCGTTTAAAGATGCGTAGTGATACACTGCAACAAATGGGCAGAATTGTCAAAAATGAAGGGGTGCCATCAAACCATCGAAATTGTGAAAAAGCAACCTGGTCAACCCCATGTTTTTTTCTGCATATTTGGACCAACAGAGGACTATGTATGGGAATAAGGCACTTTTAGAACCATTGGTAATGTATCCAGTGTTCCAGAAGTGCATGTCTCTATATGTAGAACAGTACAAAATTAATTGGTGTGTGAGACGTATAGTTGATATTTGCAAGTTCTCCAACAGTATTTCAGCGGTCAACTTACTATCATTAATGAGTTCCTCAAAGCTGTTAACCACTACTTATAGGTACTTATAGGTATAACCCCACCATTGATTTTTGTTCCTTATTCTATAGTAAATAATCTCTTATATGACACATGATCTCTACTTTTCTCATCATATTTTGGAATTGCAGAGGTTGATAAACAGTAAAATATGAGTTTCACTTTTTTCATTTGGGTCTCTCTATGAATGACAAGCCTTCAAACTTTTGTGGTTTTTTTATTATAGAATAAAGAACAAAAATCAACAGGTGGGATTACCCCAGGATTCGAGTCAAACTTAGTCTATACACTTTAAATGAGAATACTATGAAATGAATTATGACAGTACTGACGATGTGTATAGTTTACCTGCTATTATATTTTGTGAATGTGTTACTATGACGATGTATTTATGTACAAATAAATAATAAAACAATTTGCGAAGAAAATGGCGTTAAGTACAATATAGCGATACAGACAAAACAAAACACGTATTCACTACTTGTGCCTTACGTGACTTGATAACGCATACGCATCAATATATAGTGTTATAAATAATATCTGGTCCTTGTTATTAATTTTAGAGCTCTGGGGATGCCAGTGTTGTATTTAATGTTCTGGGATTGTCAAATACACTTAATGCATGGGCAATTGACGTAAGGTTGTCAACATCATCAGTAGCATCAATAATTAAGTTTACAATCCTTGTAACATCATTAAAATGCAGTTTGACGAAACAAAAATGCATTTAGAATAGGATCCGTAATTATCTATCGGTGCAACTAGTGTAATTTTTACAAAAAACGCCATTGTGAATTACGTAATCAACTTCATATGTGATTTGCCCGTATATATTTTTTTACAACCTGTCCTCATCTATTCAGAAATAACTGTTTAACACTTTTATGTATTTGATTACGGTTTGTCAGAAATCATATTGCTAAATGATGCATTAATACAGTATATAGACATTGCATCATATGCACCGTCATAAAAAAACGTGTTCCAATCTATACTTAAAGACTTAATAACTTACAAATCTAAAATAAGCATGCAGGTGATCATGATTTTAGTCTGGTTACAGTAAAACTGCATAATTCCATCTCGGTTCGTTAACAGATAAATAATATGTCAAATTTAAGTTATTGTTTAAGTATTTCAATAAAATATTGGTTAAACAGAAGCAATAATAAGTTTTAGTCCATGATTTTGTTCAGTAACAGTAAATATTTTATGATGAAACTGCTGGTAAAATAAACAATGTGTCTTCTAACATAATCAAACACTTGTAGAAACGGTTGTCCATGTCGTCTAAAAGTTAAACAATTTGGACATGGTCCTAATGAACAGACCAATAGGTACTTACTGGAATAATAACGTATTTTGTACTTATGTTTAAAAAAAATTCGAACCATTTTTAAAACAATATTTTCATACAGTCATTGATATTGTTTTCGATCTCCTGATTGGGTCCGTTAAATAGCGATGTTGAAAAATACAATTTTAAGCACTGTTGATTGGTTAGTTGTTTCATCTGAAAGTTTAATGACGTCACAGTTTAGTAAGCGTTCAACTGTTTTGAACTTGTTGGACAGGCATCGAATTCCCTGCTTTTTCATTGACTGGTTTATAGAAATGATTTTGGTGATATCAGGTTAGGAACCTTTACTCAATAAAGAAAGCATTGGCTTATTTTTAAAAATATTTTGCGACTTGTGCCTGTTTAATTGCATCTGTTTAAATGAATACATTGTACAGGAAAGCAACTTGTTTATTTTTAGGATTTCATAGGGATTTCCCGCTAAGATACCAAATAAACTACCAATCTAAATTTTAAAGGGCTTGATTCTTCGACGAGAGGATTAATATAAAGACGATATTTTGATTTTTGGATGTTATAATTTTATAGCATGCTCTTTTAATCTTCAAGTTTTATAAAATCAAATGTCAAAACAAAGAAAGTATTGACAGTATTCATGACTCTTTTGGCCTCACACTTAGCTTTGAAAACATCAGTTACTGTAAATATACAGAAGGATACTTTTTATAAAACCATTTTAAACAGATAAAATCCAAATATATTCCATAGGATTACACCAGACCCCTTTTCAATTAAGGTTTCACAAACATACTGAGGTATTTTAATTTCTATTGTTCCGTCATACAAATGCATGATTTTAAGGATGAGTGTTAAATGAAATTTTATCAAAATTGCTTTTTTCTCTTTGATGTCAAATTGGTTATGATCGAGATCATTTACCTTATACCGCTAAAGTCGTAGGTTTGAGCCCCTGCTCACTCCAAAATCTTCATATGATAAAATTAGCAAGGTACTTGCGGAAGAACGGCAGTTCTATTCAGATTCATTCTGAGATCTTCCTCCACCAATAAAAAATGCATATGCCATATATCACCTGAAATGTGTTGAAAATTGCGCTTATCCCCATTTAAAACAAGTTGGCTGCTTTTAAAAAGAATCTAATGGTTAGGTCTTATAAAACGATGTGCCAATTAAAGTGAATGAATGTGTAAGTTTGGTTCCTTGTACAGGGTACTAAATACACGGAAGATACCAAATCCCGACAAGGTTCCGGCTGTACACAGCGAATTCCCGGCTGCAAGTGTGTCTGATAGTAACTTTGATGTTTGAATATACTGACCTCAATCAATATGTATTGCCATTTGCATATTTAAAAAGAAACTTACCTTATAATATTGTCTAACGTACTTACTGCTATGTTCTATAGAACTTAACTACTGTGATCATAAAATGTCATAATAATGACATATGATCATAATAATTGGTTTCCATAATTTAAATTAATTTGTGGATGTATTATTTTTAAAAACAACAGTTAAAAATTACTGTTTTCCAAAACTTGTGCATGTTCGGCGATATATATGATTCTGACGACGTGCTGAAAATATGTCACACCGGTAAACTATCTGTATAGCTCTGTTGTATCGAGTAAAATAAACAACTGTATCTGTTTAATTTTGTTATTATTTCCATTGTTATGGGTTCAGCATATTATAATAATTTAGTAAATTCATCGCTATTTGAAAAGTATTTACAATAATTCGGTAGGAATCTGTCAGAAACGTCGATAAATTGTCAAAAAAGATAATTTTCAAGACGTCATTTAAGCAAGGAGTTTTTAATAAAATCCTTGATTGAAGTCATTATCATTTTTTTTCCCTGATTAAATATACAAAGAACAATTCATAGTGATCTCAGTTAGTGCATTTAAACGTCACAATCAACTATTACACACACCGCATTTGAATTTTCCTTTTCAGCCGGTAAGTGCTCGAAACATGACCTGGTTTTAATATCGATAGCGGTTTGTATATTCCCATGATGCACTGTTAAGAAAAACAATGGCGACTTCCATGTGGCAAATACTGTGTTTTTAACATATGAGCGTGACGTTTCAATATGGCAGCGCCAAGATCAATTTCATAACTGGCTCTTATAAAGGGTTCGATCGCTCATGCGGTCTAACCAATAATCTACTCCATCTTTTTATTTATTTATTTAGATTAGCATAACGCATGTCCTGCACACTTTTAATCTATGTTTTATATTATATAACCACCAAAAAAAAACAGTTGTAATTATTGTTGAAGGGGTTAGAGATACCAAACCCTCGGACAAAGTCATTGGCTGGTAATTGGACGTACATGTACCGTATACACTCTTATGGGATTTACTTTTGCAGCATACCGCTTTTATAGATTCACGTTGTCTTGGTATATTTGCGCAAATCGATGACAGCACGCTCGTATTGTTGCAGCCATATTCTCAAATGTAATTAACTTTTATGTTCACTGCAATAACTGTATAGCATTGTGCTTTATTTCATTTTCCACGTGCTTATAAAATATGAAATATGACTTGTGTGTTCATTTCATTATTCTGTGTCATGTCTTTACTATTTATGGAACGTGAAAGCTGACAATGTCAACAATAATCCTCCGTCGCAAATATTCAATACATCGAAAAGCTTCCGAAACGGTCGTTTTTAGTTTGAATTTAAGTCAGTATTACTCTTATGGATGACAGAATACATGTTTATTTGATCACTGGGAGACTTTGCAAACGAAAAAGTAAATATAAAGCACATTATTATTACATAATTAAGAACGGGTTTTGCTCACAAATAAATGTTCGTCTCTTTCCGATAAACACTTTCGGCAGAAAACGAGGAATTACGAAGCTTGTTCGGAAACACGTCGTTCGGTAATATAGGATCAATTCGCTTTAAAGAGAAATTTAGTATGGGGAACTGCAGGGGATGCGGTTAACAATTAAATAACCGCTTTCGGTTAGATAGTTTTTAAGAACATTCCCTCTATTCCCCTCTATTCCCCTGTATTAATGAACTGGAACCCATGAGCTAATTTATTGCACATAATCGACGAATCGTTCATATAAAATTACTTTTGTAGTAACTGCACTAAACAAACCACCCTTGGTAGCCTCTCAATATTGACTGTGATAAAGTGATTTGTGATGTTCGTAATAGCGCGTGCGAATGTATCACGTGTATAGGCAAGGGAGGATCCTGAGCAAAAGTTACTAGACCAAACCAGAATTCCGTACTCATTGTTTTTCTGTGCGAATAAATAACATAATGCGTACTACGTTCGATACAGTTATTGCAGATACCAATATATTTTTTTAAAAAAAAGAAAGAAAACCCAGTAACGAAACATAATATTAGTGAAGCCATAACTTTTCTAGTCGTGTTAGTGAATCCCTTATCTAACGGTCTTAATCTGCACACTACCACTGCAGTATTCGTTTGTGTACTTCCGAACACTGGCGGAGATACAGTCGGAAAGCAACCAAGTCATAACGGATTGACAAAAATGTAAACAAAAGTTAAAAAGTCGGTCCGCTTGTCTAAGAAATACACATTTTGATCGAAGTTATTTATTTTCTCGCCTTTTTAACAACATTCACTAAATGGGTCTATAGGAAAGGTTTTAGCAATACTATAAACACATTTAATTACAATCATTTTTGTTATTATCAAAAAGTGTACATTTCGGAAGTTTAATGAGGCTTTAAGCAAAAAGAGAATTTTAACCAGTAATTCTTTTTGCTACTCATATCAGTATTTACAGTAGTTGAATGTCAAGAACCTAGTTAAAGAAAATGGTCATCGATTTCATTTAAGTTGTCGCACCAAAGCAATATTTTTCACCTGAATGTATAATCTTTTGTCGATATCAATATCCAAATATTGACATGCTTTATATATTTAATGCCATCTACATCATCGATATACATTGTCATATTTCTAAACCAAAACTAAATTTAAAATAGACCTTATTTTGTTTTAATGAAATATCTTCCGAAATGATTGCCATGTATGGAGCGCGTGGCCCCTTGGTAGAGGTCTCACTGAACAATTACCTCCCTTACATGACGGTAGCAAGATTATTACGCCCAAGAAATTAGAGCTGTGTAAAGCGGTTGGGTAATTATTTTTTAAAAAATGCATAAAATGTCATATTTCTTTGTGCATATTGGAACATTGGAACATTTTCATGATTTCTGCAAAGTTTGGGTGACCCTGGGAACTGTTTGATGATGCTATAACAGTTTAAAGATGCGTAGTGATACACTGCAACAAATGGGTAGAATTGTCAAAAATGAAGGAATGCCATCAAACCATCGAAATTGTGAAAAAGCAACCTGGTCAACCCCATGTTTTTTTCTGCATATTTGGACCAACAGAGGACTATCTATGGGAATAAGGCACTTTTAGAACCATTGGTAATGTATCCAGTGTTCCAGAAGTGCATGTCTCTATATGTAGAACAGTACAAAATTAATTGGTGTGTGAGACGTAGAGCAGTGGATCCATGATCGGAAAGGCAGTAGTTTCTATACTTTGCTACGACTATGTGTGGGGGCATTGTGCAAGACAAATATTCAAATACACACACTGTTTGTAATGTTTCCTCGCGTACAGGTGTTCATCTTACAATGTGCCATATTTCGTCTAACATGAACTATTGTTGTTCCGGGTAAAAAAAATTGTCACTGTTTTCATTGCAGTCAGAGTGATAGTTATCCTCCAAAATAAAATTTATTTGTCCAATATGACTAGCATTTTCCACCATTTTGCCCTAGGTGAAAGTCATTTCGCATTAATTTTCAGACAGCTTATAAGTATATTTCATCTAAGAGGCACCGACACAGACAACCGCTGCTGTTATGGCTATTTGATATCAGAACCGTGCATTCGTATTCTCGCGGGCCTCTTGTTTAACAGCATTTGTTTAGCTCAATTCTAATAATTATATAAAAAAAAACATACGATTGGCTGCATTTATAATGTCTGTGAGGCTAGAATCATGTCGTATAGTATTACCGCGTGCCATTTTCAATACAATCCTCTGCTCACAGACATGTCACTTGAATCCACAAACGCCGGTAATATTCAGAAAATTAATATCAGTTATTTTGTATTTCTGTTTTATTTGTAATGATAATGCAGTCGATTAAATGCCAGTGGGTTCCAGGTATCGTGCACCTGTTATCACAATATAGTCCTTGAAGTCTTTGTTTGAGAATCAAACAGTGAGATGTTGCTTGCGTCAATTGAATGTTCGATTGCATTATAATAGATGTATCAGATGAATGTATCTTATAACTCATGTTGATAGACAACGTTTTCTTACGAATGTCGCTTGATCGCATTATAATATATGTATCAGATGTATGTATCATAAAACTCATGTTGGAAAATAACGTTTTGATACGAATGTCTCTTGACTGCATTATAATAAATGTAGCCGATGAATGTATTATATAACTCATGTTGGTAGATAACGTTTTGTTACGAATGTCGTTTGATTGCATTATAATAGATATATCATGAATGTATCATATAACTCATGTTGGTTGAAAACGTTTTGTTACGAATGTCGTATGATTGCATTATAATAAATGATCAGATATATGTATCATAAAACTCATGTTGGAAGAGAACGTTTTGTAACGAATGTCTCTTGATTGCATTATAATAGATGTATCCGATAAAATATCATATAACTCATGTTGGTAGATAACGTTTTGTTACGAATGTCGCTTGATTGCATTATAATAGATGTATCCAATTAATGTATCATATATCTCATGTTGGTAGACAACGTTTTGTTACAATATCTCTTGATTGCATTATAATAGATATATCAGATAAATATATCATATAACTCATGTTGGTAGACAACGTTTTGTTACGAATGTCTCTTGATTGCATTATAATAGATGTATCTGATTAATGTATTATATAACTCATGTTGGTAGATAACGTTTTGTTACGAATGTCGTTTGATTGCATTATAATAGATATATCATTAATGTATCATATAACTCATGTTGATTGATAACGTTTTGTTACGAATGTCTTTGATTGCATTATAATAGATATATCATTAATGTATCATATAACTCATGTTGATTGATAACGTTTTGTTATGAATGTCGTTTGATTGCATTATAATAGATATATCATTAATGTATCATATAACTCATGCTGGTTGATAACGTTTTGTTACGAATGTCGTTTGATTGCATTATAAAAGATGTAACCGACGAAGGTAGCATATAACTCATGTTGGTAGATAATGTTTTGTTACGAATGTCGCTTGATTGGATTGTAATTGATGTATCCAATGAATATATTATATAACTCATGTTGGTAGGTAACGTTTTGTTACGAATGTCGTTTGACTGCATTGCCGTATGTATATTGGTTTATTAGATTATAGTATGCATTACGGTTAATTGTATTTTGTTATGTATATCGGTTAATTGCATTATGTACTCGATTGCATTGCGATATGTATATTAGTTGATTGCCTTATAGTATGCATATCGGTTTAATGTTTTTTGTTATGTAAATCGTTTTGTTGCATTATTTACTTGATTGCATTGTGTTATGCATATCGGTTTAATTCATTACATAAATCATTTCGGTTGATAACGCTTTATTACCCGGTTGTTTGCAGTATGTTATGAACATGTATAACGGTTAATTGCATTTTGTTATGCGTATATTGTTTGTTTATTTTCCTCAATAAATTAATTTGAATTTACTGAAAGGAGTTTCAATTTGCTGTTTACAATGACGTGTAAGATTACGTGATACCTAGCAATTTCCGGTTAATGTCAGACTGAGGGATGCCGATTCGCAATACATTGGGAGAAGTAATGCTTAATTCTACAAAAATGGTGGTCGAAATACATCTACGAGTATGATGTTTCTCCTGCCATCGCCACTCTTGAACCGCCTGTGATCGTTCTTATCGAACTAGTTGTCAATTACTTCACAGTATATGGCATTGTATTTAATTTCACTTATAAACACCGATATGTCCATAGTGTCATAATTTGGACAGACACTAGAGATCACTTAAATGCGAAAACACGTATCTGGTTGCATGTAGTGTATCTTATTACTGTATAGTAGAAATTAATTTAATCTAGATATGGTAAAATGTCAAAATTGCACTCTAACCTGAAATAAATGCTTTAAAATGTCATAATAAAATGGACCGTTTCCATTAAACTCTTAGAAATAGAAATACGACCGTGTAGCATATTTAATATGAAAACAACATTATTTCCCGGTCATTTACTTGCGTAATGATGCGAAATTTTACTCCACCAATAAACCAGGAATGCTTTTCACAAAAAAACATAAATCAGTTTTTCATATTATTTGTAATTTTCATTCAAATGAAACCAAGCTGGCTAAAATCATGCAGAAAGTTAAATGTTTTTTCTGAAAATGCAATCGTTGTAAATGTCGATAAAAGTTTGAATACAACAACGGAGAAATTGTCTTACGTCGATTTTTATCGTATTACTAAGTTATTTTGTGAAATGCAGCCCTGGTCTTGTGACAACAATCGAGTGCAAGTTCAAAAGCGAGTTGGTAGCTTTAACTTTGAGTGATAATGTGGACTTCGTGTCGCCTTGCAACGATTAGTGACAAACAAGCGAGTTGGCAGCTTTTACTTGTTTTACAGGCAAGCCCGACCTCGCTCCTTCCTCATCAGACTATCTATCATACCACAGACGAGAAAGCATCCACATCTTGTTGATTTAAAAGGCCAATGCGATATTGCGGATGACTGATGAATTGAGCTGTGGTTTTAGAAATGTTTTGGGTTTGGGTTTGGATAATCATTGTGAGTTTTGTGATGTTTAAGAAAATAGTTGCGATATATTTCTGTGTAACGTTTTAAATGGATTTGATTGGTAAATAAGAAATAGCGTATAAAATATCATTATTTGATTACTGGACAGCTACTTAAAATAAGGTTTTAAATTGATAAACATATGACATGTATACGATGAGTCGCCTTTACACATAAACATGTGTTTTACCAGAGACATATACGTCTCACTACACAGTTACGCCCCTTATTCCCACAGTAACATTCTTGCGCTTAAAAAAGGCCTATGTAATTTGGTTTTGGAATATTTTCAAAATGGTTTATAGTGATTGTAATATTTTGCTGCGGATTAGTAGAGCAAACGTTGGCATAACATATACTGCAATAAGACCTCACTGGTGTTAAAAAAGTGACTTTTATAGGATTTCAACATATGCATGTATTTATGAGCATTCGAGGACTTCTTTTTTTTTTTCAAATATATCTCAGGGTGTCACTGCACCCTCTTTAAAAAAAACCTGATCAACCTACCAGTCATTGTGCATTTTTATGTGGGTATACATTCCTGCTATGTGGAATTCTTTTTTTACCATGGAAATCCTAGGCTTTATTTCATATAGAACAAAGAACAAAATTCAACTGTGTTGTGAGACATATAAGCAGAGATACGTGACTGCTAAGTTTTCTAAATTTCTAAAATTTAACTTCTCCCGAATAAACCAACATATGTTTGTGATTTGGGTATTAAAAGAAAAGGCTTGATTGTAGCTATGGTTGGTAGAATTTTTTCCTATGAAAATTTAAAGTAATGAAAAACAAATTGATGCTTGCAGTTATTTGTGAGTGATCGTTTTCTCATTTAAGCTCGTTTTAAAATAAACATTAGTAAAACTATTCGATGGATAAATTATTATTCATCTTTCAACATAATATTTTTATCAATAATGTCTTATTAAAAAGGTTTGTTAATACGAATAAACTTCTTTCTTTTAATGTATATATATTGTAAAAGTTTTCAACAAGTCATGATTTAAATTTAAAGGCTCATTAAACTTCCGAAGCGATCGTTTTTAGTTTTAATTTCAGTCAGTTTTACTCTTCCAGATGATAGAATACATGTTTATTTGATCACTGGGACACTTTGCAAACGAAAAATTAAATATAGTACATAATTATTAGTACATAATTAAGAATGGGTTTGTTTTAAAAATTAATGTTTGTCTCTTTCCGATAAATACCTTCGGCAGAAAACGGGGAGTCACGAAGTTTGTTGAGACCAAACTAGTATTAGGTACTCATTGTATTTCAGTGCGTATAAGTAATATCGTACTACGTTCTATACACTTTTCTTGCAGACATCAATACATTTTTAAAAAAAAACATAAAAAAACAATAACGATACATAATATTGAATACATAGTGAAGCCACAACTTTTCTTATATTGTTAATGAACCCCTTATCTAACGGTCTAAATCCGCATACTACAATTGCAGTATTCATTTGTGTACTTCCGAACACTGGTGAAGGTACAGTCGGAAAGCAACCAAGTCATTACGGAATTACAAAAATGTAAACAAAAGTTAAAAGTTTGGTCCTGCTCGACTAAGAAATACATTTTTCGACCGAAGTAATTTTCTCGCTTTTTTAAAAACAGTCACTAATGGTTTGAGCAATACTATAAACACATTTAATTACATTCATTTTTGTTATTATCAAAAAGTGTGCATTTCGGAAGTTTAATGAGACTTTAAAATAAAAATACATAATTGATAATAAAAAAATAGGTAACAATATTACCAGCTCAACTTTTTATAAAAATATTAAAATTAGACAAAGGTTTAAAGATGTATTAAATCATTACTAATTAAAAGGTGAAATCCAAACATTTTAGCTGAGCAGTGTTATACAACTAGCATGTTGAATTGATATTAGCCTGCCAGTCTCTGTTTTTAAGTCGCTGGTTTAACTCAGATTACGTTGGCAGGAAGAGTGAGGCTGGAAGCAGTGAGCAGGATGTGGTGTGCGTTGTCCAGTGGTAAAGAATCGGACCAAGAATCGGGAGATCGTCGGTTCGATCCTCAGTCGCAACCATGTGTAGGTCTTAAGACGCTTTACCCGCATATGCTTAGTACTTGTTCTAGCTTGAAAGAAATCGAGCTCGATGTGTTGATTTTTTTTTCTATACCCTGTATTTATTTCATACATATGTAAGTGGTGTCGTTAATTTTATTCTCCAATGCATTGTTTTTGTTAGTTCTGTCATTTTGATTTTTTCAATGGTAAGAATTTTGAGCATATTTTATATATATTAGAAAATACTATAATAGTTCTGGAATAAACAATATCGATGATATAAAATGGAAAGCAACACTATATACAAACAAAAAATGCAATATAATGCAATATTTTTTCAATACTTTATTCGGTCAATATTAATGGAATAGAATTTATAAATCTTTTCAAAACTCCTACTCCAAAATATATTCCATACTCCCTTCTTCTTCAATCTTTTTCTTCGTCCTCTTCTTCTTCTTCTTCTTCTTCTTCTTCTTCTTCTTCGTCCTCTTCTTCTCCTTCTTATGTGTCTTCTTCCACCATATCTCCCTTTTCGTTTTCTACGATTGTTTCAAATTTAGATTAACCATAAAGAAAGTATATACAAATTACGAGACGAAGCATTGAAGGAACATCAACATCACAAATAAATAAGTAGAATAATCACAAAAATGTATAACACATTTAAGCAGTGAATTGAATGGGATTTAATATGGGTTGTCTTAGGCTCCGCCTCATGATTGCTTATCGCTAAGGTTTTAGGTTCGAGTCCCGTTCACTCCAAAATATATATGCAGAAAGTTTGCGAGTTATTTGTGGAAGGGCGATGATTCTACTCGAATTCATTCTGAGGACTTTTTCCACCAATAAAACTTGATATGCCATAAATAACCTGAAAAGTGTTGAAATTGGCGTAAATTCTCATTAAAAATGAGATTTGAACGATATTTCTTACATATAACATGTTGTATATGATATAGCTTGTTTAACTGATGGAGAAATGTCCGAGAATGAATTATTGTCTTTCCGCAATTTACTGGCAAACTTTCTCCCATAAATTATTTGGACAGTGCTGGTCTCAAACCAACGTCCTAAGCGGTGAGGGGTAAATGACCATTAGACGACAGCGCCTTAGACTACTCGGCACCAGAGAGCCACTTAGAGTCCTGCATTGGAAAGTATTAAATATACATGTATTAAGAAAAAATACAAATATGCAGAAGAATTGACTACAAGTTTAATTTCATAACAGCATCGAAACATACAGCGGTTTAATCTTTATTATTTAAGTCAAGGGTATTCTGTGGCCAAGTGATCTCAGACACCGTCTCAAGATCCCTAACCTCCCATTGTTAAGGTCGTAGGTTCGAATACTGTTCGATCCAAAACTTTTAGGTGAGAAAGTTTGCCAGTCACTTGCGGAAGGACATTAGTTCTACTCAGATTAATTCTGAGGTCGTGTCGTCAACAAACGGCAATATACATGCACTTTGCCTATTCCATTTCTCCATCATATAGCTTGCTTGTATCTCTTCAAGAAAGTTCCTGTTGTTTGATACTTTGTATATTAATATATTTAATGTTACCTGCAGAGACGCATCATTAAATAAAGTAGAATTTTAATTATATTTGCCAGTGCAAAAACACCGCTATATCAATCTCTGATTGAAGTGCCGTGAGAGCAAGAAGACACTTTCTTTTTTCATTAATTTATGTAATAGTAAGTGTTATTAAGTTAAAATTAACAATTAAGAAACTTAAAGAGAGCGACATCATTATATTTATATATAAACGAACGAATGAATTAATAAATTGCTAAGTGAATGAATGAATTAATTAATTGATGATTTTTTGAGTCGACCTTGTACTGGCTCATGAAATGCACGTATTTTCATCATATCTTTTGAATGAGCAAAACAATATACACTATACTTTATATACATTATTTATCGAAACATACATATCATATAAATGTATGCACTTGGTATTCATTCTTAATTGACTAAACACAAGTAAATGATTAATAACAAGTAATACCAATGGTAAATGTTTTTCACGAAATAAGTGTTTCTCATGCGAATATTAATACGCTAAATAACAGCTTCACCTGGGTGGTAAATAAAGGCTTGCTATAGGAAAATGTAATCCTTGAGTAAATAATGTTCAAACTAGAACTACGTTCTGAAAATGTATTGAAGCGTCATTTTATATAACAAGAAAGGTGTCAAATAGAATACAAAACATTCAAAAGGCATAGATGCCATAACATCATAAACATCATACAAGCATACTTATAAAACACACACAAATAGAAGAAAAAAACAGCAGGTGTTCACGTCACTTTGGAACGACCAGTTACGAACCCACAACTTGAGCTTCAAATCATAAAACGATACGATGTAAATAAAACAAGCCCCGCCATATTGTCCTCTTACAACTTTTTCTGCTGCAACAACATACAGACAGAAGATAAACCAGCATGTAACCCCACGGACTTGAAGCAGTCAGTATCAAAACCACACTTTGATCTTTAAACCCAACCTCGATCTTTCCCCGTCACATCATAAAACGATACGGTGTAGATAAAAGTAGTCCCGCCAGATGGACGTCTCACAACTGCGACAGCATGCACATATTCCTACAGCGCTGTTTAGTTAGTTCAGACTTATTTGTTTTACTTCATTTGTGAAACAGGCCCCGGTTTCACAAAAATTCTTAAGTCTCTTATTTAAATTAAACTCAGTAGTGTGCTCAATTTTATACTTTAATTGAGCACACTATTTGAGTTTAAGTAAAATAGCAGACTTAAGTATTTTTGAGAAACCGGGCACTGGTTCTTATAGCTGAGGCAAACCACGCTCGAATTATTTCTAAATTGAAGAAGTACTAAGCATATGTGGATAAAGTTTTGCTTGCTCGTGCTTGGATCATTCAGTGCAGAAGGTTAATCGGAATTAATCGCAATTCCCGTACACATAATTCCACATGATGGTAAATAATTGCTTTTTTTACGAAATGTGTGTTTCTCATGCAAACAATAATACCCTTAATAACAGCTTCGTCTGCATTGTTCATCAGGGCTGACAGTTAGACAAATGTAAACATCGAGTGATAGTGTTCGAATCAAATCTATGTTTTAAAAATGATTTGTCGTCTGCTAATGGAGCATCATTCAAAATGGTTGTGTGGATTTGTTCTAACGTATTAATTATAAGATAGTATTGACAATCGCAAAAGCAATCTGGCAGGCTATGCTGCAGCCGTAACAATTTTAGTGAAACTAATTCCGAAATAAAGATCTAAATACATTTCATTACTCTAAACAACTTTATAAATATTCGCATCACACCCAAATGGACAAGAATATAATTTGGTGAGCGCAAATTATCGGACTAGCTTAATTAAAGCGGAATAACGTATTGTATGTAAATATAAAACATCATTTGCGGATTTGTTCACATATAATTACAGTAGTTATGGTTTGAAAAAAATGTATTTTTGTTATTAGTGCAATGTTCGGATAATTATTTTAGGGAATATAGTTATTCAATTGGATGGATTTGCATTTTATTGAAATGTGATTATGGGTTGGTAATATCTCAAACGATAGATTGTCTTGAGTCAAGTTTTGCTATGATGCAGCCAAGTTTTAAACTTTAAAGATGTTTACTAGGAAGATTCCAGACTTACGTGTCTATCAATTTTATATCCTATAAATGTATTTCTTTTAGGAAACAATCATTTTTGTTGAAGTATTTTATATCTTAAATTGGAGTTGTGGTTCGTGTAGGAAACCATTATTTTTTGTTGAAGTCTGATCAATGTCTAAGCATTTTATGTCTTAAGTTGGAGTTGTATTCTTTTAGTAAACCATTATTTTTGTCGAAGTCTTATCAATGTTTAAGCATTTTATATTTTAAATTGAAGTTGTATTTATTTTAGAAGACCATTGTTTTGTTGCATTGTTTAATAAGGAACAATTTAAGTTACAAAAATGTCCAATTTTCGAAAGAAAACAAATCCGGCATTTTTTTGTCTCCATTTTTTATGCATCATTTTCGAACGATTGTATAAATATATGATACATGTAGTAAGTGTTTGGCTATGTTTAACAAAACACAGAAAAGTGTTTAAAATACAAGCAAGCCTATGTATAACTATGTGTATTCTAAAAATGCGTACATAGGACCAAACTATTGTTACAATAACTTTATATGACATCTCCATCATGCAACAGGAATATGTATTGCATCTCTTCCATACTAACGGTGTTATATCGGTGCGGTTACTGCGAAGCAACCCACCTGCTTCCTTGGTTTTTCGTGTCTTTATTCTATTTGCTTTTCGAGGCCCTGAGAAATAAATAGTGAACTGCTTATATGATGTTCATGCCGTCTATTTTATTAATCATGAATATATACAGTACATGAATGAAACATAAATTAACAAGTATATCTGATTTAAATAAAATCAGAATTTGTAATAAACATTATTTCCTTAATTTAACTGTTCAGTCTAAATAATATATTATTCAGTTTAACAAACACTGTATTATTAATTACATTATTACCATGATAGAAAAATAACTATATAGATAACCTGATAAATAAATAGTGAAACGCTTATACGATGTTGGCAAGCGTGATACATCAAGCGTTAATATATAAAATCGTGGGCGTTGTCGTGACTTGCACAGATTACTGTTATCTTTATTTGCATAGTCAGAACTGATATTATCACTGATCAAACAGTTTTATCAAGTAAATTAAGAGACATGTCACATATGGCAATTTATAATAAAATTGTTTTTTACTATATTTTTATGTTGATGTAACATAATCCCCCTAATATAATGAAATATAAAATGTTTAATTACCCCCAATTTATATTGTTATGTGGGTGGATAGGGCTAATTTTTTCCCTAATTTTATATATTTTAAGAGCCAATATCCTTTCTGTTATTTTTGTGTGTTTCATATCTTGTCAGTATTTTACACCCAAACTACATTCGTAAAGTCATTCATTTTCGGTAAATATTAGAAATAATTTTTTTGTTGTGTTGTTGTTTTTAATTTTAAACTAGTCTTCTTTATTTTACATCGATTGTGAATGGCGTTCTCACAACTTATACAAATCATGCTCGAAGTCTCCCTGGGTAATAAGACTATGTGGATAAAGTGTCTTGCTCAAAGACACCACATACACGTATAGTCGCTGCGGAGAATCGAACTAATAACCCACCGATCCTGGGTTCGGTGCTCAACCACCCAACCACGCGATCCACATTATAAATAGATGTAACATAGTCGGTTTGACAATACTGTCATTGTTTCTATTTATATATCCAGAAGTCAATTTTGCATATTACTTTCCTGCGAGAGACTCTAACAGAGCATTCATTAGAGGTAATTTAATACAAAAAAGACAAATTGTGTCTACAGAGAATCGTGTTCCTATCCGAAAGTGCGTGTCTATATATCATTCGTGTTATTCATTATTTATATTTATTTGCTGTCATGTCCATACTATGAATTACTTTTTTTCTAATTAATTTATGTAGGCATGTTTTGTTGGTATCAAACGCATCCGTTCAGTTATTAGTTCATTTCGGTTTGAGTTAGTATCTGTTAAGTGAATTTTTAATAAGATAGTACCTGAAAACGTAGCAACAGGGACCAAAGGCAGTGGGCGAGGGTTCTTTATTCTTAAAACTTAAATCATTAAAATAAGTACTTACATGTACCTATTAAGTTCCCGCGGCTGTTGATGACGTCACTATGACGTAAGTTTGCCAACGAAGCGTTCAAGCTCGATGCTATGCACCTGAAGTGTTCATGTTTATGACTATTTCTTCATTTCATTTTTGTCACGTGATATGTGGTGTGATGTTTAGTCCTCCATCCGCGTTCTTCTCTGTGATGTTTATTGAATATTATGTTTGATTTAATAGAAAAAAATGGACAATACTGTGTGGTAACGAAGTAAGTTTATGCAAGAAGAACCAAAAAAAAGTTTGATTAGACAGAAAATTAGTTTTTGAAGAATTGTTTTACCGTTTTAAAGTGCTAGGGGTTAAAAAGCAATGCTTATGATGGAAAAATGCTGTTTAAATGGGGGTTTGAAGAATGTAGTTAACATTTGATTAGTAATTTTTTTTTTCAATCAGTGATTTTAAATGTAACAACTTTATTTCGAGGGTTTTCGGTCTTAACCGGCATTTATACCAAAGTAATAGCCCTGCTTGTCATTATTGCCAAAATAAGCAGACATTTTGATTCGTCGAGCCTCTTTTTTATATAGTTTAAATTTGCTACAAATCAAACGATGTAACATTAATATATATCATGAACATAGCATTATGTCGTTTCCAGAAATGGTGCATGAATTAAACCAAACGCTGCGGAATATACCATTCAATTAGAATGAAATTTAGTTAAAGACCGTCGATCAGGACATTTAATGATTGAATTTTTCATCGTTCTCGTATTCGCCTCGATTCATTTTGTTATTATCGTTTTAAAGAGTTACTGTTTGTATTATGTTGTCGTCGTCGTCGTCGTCGTCGTCGTCGATGTCGTCGTTGTTGTTATTGTTTTTGTTCTTGTTGGCAAGTAAATTTGATTCCGCTCCAGTGCACGTGCTTTTTTCTTTCTTCTTTCAGAATCATATTTGAAAGTTAGCAGATTGGTAGTTGGTCGGCCGGCAGTACTGGTTTGTTTGTACTATGGCAACGACAGTAAACAAATCTTACGACTGCAATGTATCAGGTTTACATCATCAAGGTTGTGAGAATCATAACATGACATCGACTGTGAACCAATCGTTTTATGGACCAGTTCTGGATTGGAAGGTATGTTATTGAGGGCACTTCTTTTTTTAAAAGAAAACAGGCTTTAATAAAACGACTTGATTTATATATGGTTGACAAACATTATGGTATTTACATATATAATCATATATATTTTAAATCTAATTCACCTGACGCGAGACGACCATCGCTATGTCGACAGTTTGTATAAGAAAATAAAATTGTCATCTTGTCTAAGGAAAATGGCGGCGCTGGAACAAATTTCAATTACTGATTGGATTATCTAATTGTTTGGTTACAGCCCGCGTCAGGTCAGTTGTGCATACTTCATTTTCCTAAATGTTAATGGCACTTTTAGCTGAAGTAAAAAGTGATTATTCTGTTACAGGAAATTTTAGAGAGGAATAATTTCCCACAAGTACTATTTGTCTCGTTGTCTATGTACTTTAGTACGTAGTTCAAACTACTTTAGTTATACAATGTAATTATATTTTGATAAATGTAGACTAAATTTTGTTTCAAAATTTGTTTCCATATATTGTAAAATGAAATGTAATATATTATATGTCCAACAGGAGTGCAATAAACCAAAAACATAATAACACAACACAATACCATAATTAAAAAAAAAACATTAATCCTAATGAGTAGAATCCAAATATACTATTGATGGAAAACAGTTCAACGCGTTGGCATGATAACTCGCAAAACGGCCATAGAAGAGATTAATTAGTGAACCTCGCTCTTCCCCTTTGTTGTAAAATCATAAAACGGGACAGTATGAATATCAGTACTGTAGATTCAGACTATTTTCTATTGAGAAATGCGAAACAAAATTCGTTTGGTGATCTTATTCACTTCATCAAAGCAAATAAACATTTTTGCTCAATAAGTTATATAAATAAAAAAATCTTGGTATATTGTTATGGCGCACGGTTACCTAACACATTTATGGATGGGCACGTGTACGACCCCAAATGTGAAAATGGTCGCAGATATAAAATAGCATCGTCATGATTACCTGGATAATATGCTTCGGTTAGTAGTCGCGTTTCGAAGCTGTCTTGTAAATAAAAACAACTTCCAAAAACCGAAATATGTCCTGAAATATTTCCACTGTTGAGTTTCGAGTTACCGATTATTCTAATAATAAATCAGCTTGCCTTGAACCATTTTTTGCTACTTTGTATAATTGATTATTTACTTATTCTTTTCGTATTCATATGATTAATAAGCCGATTGTCGCCGAGGCGACCATGGTTCGAATCCCGCGAGCGGCAAACATTTTTTTTTGTTTATTTGACTAACGCCGGGCCCGATTAGCTCAGTCGGTTACGCGTCTGACTACCCCCCCCCCCCCCCCCCCCCCCACGGCAACAGTCTCCGTGATGATTGACATTGTGTTTCATTATCATTCGTCTCTCACCATTGATTCAAGTCGGAAAGTTATCAGTTTCTTGCGGGGATGGGGTGTGCTAGAGTACTTGTTAATCCCAGGAAACAGTGGTTAGATTAACTGATCGTCTGTAAGCCTTCGATGGCATAAAATGACGCTAAATATTCAATCAATCAGTATTTCACTAACAATATAATTTTTCTCTTACAGTATTCCATTACGATTATTCTATATAAATGTATAGATTTATTTGAATTATAAGCATATACGTATTCAATGTCGAGCTTCACAAAATATTACCGTAATAAACTTTAAACAGTTTTTTTTATAATGGTTATCATTTACTTTCATAGAATAGTGCATACCTTATGCCACATATACAAGTATACATGTACAAATATATATGAATGTCAAATAATATTAAGTCGAACACAATATTAATGTATTGGTTGTCGTTATTTCTTGTTGTATTGCCTCATCAATTAGTATGGAAATATTAATGTCTCATTTATTAGATAGTAATATAAGTATTTAAAAATGAAAATGCAATTTGACGGTTCGTTTCTATTCTAATGGTTTCACATGCGATCACTTCAAATTCCGATTAGGAGTTACGGATACCACATTAAGTGGACGGCAACGCTTCTTTCAAAGACAGATAAAATGTTTGATGATTGTCAGATATTCAATTACTACATTTTGTACGTAATATTGCACTTTGATTAATACATTATATTGGGTTTATTTGAATTATTGTGTTTTACTGCTGGAATTCGACCAAAATATCACCACGCGATTGTAGCACTGAAGCATTGGTGGAAACAGCTAATTTGATCATTGGATAAGATGTCCAGATTTGCTCTCACGCGACAATATACATAATTTATATTGAAAACAAAGAGTTTAGTCAGTAAAATACATGGGAATACCAAAGGGTACATTTAAAACCAGATGTGAGTCTTGATGTGGATATCCTCATCCTAAATTGTTCTATTTTAATGTAAAGGGAGATAATTTTCCAATTTACGTAAAGTGGATACAGTGACTTGATATGATCTTTTTAACATTTTTGTTTTATTCTGTGGTGTAATATATCGTCAGAACACAGTTTTAGTTATTAACAAGACAAAAAAGTGTTATTTTTTCGCAAAGGGGCAATAACCATAGACCATAGAACGAATGCAAAAATATGTTGAAGTTTCTGTACAGACTTCGACAAATATATGTTAATCTATAAAACATCGAAAGCTTAATATGTTGTTTTGTAATTATACTTGCATTCGACTTATGATGTCGCAATTAGGTCTCATGCGACAATGTACATATTAAGTAGTTGTTGTAGATACTTAGGTTAGCGCTGTTACATTTTTGCCGTGTGAACACATGCCATTTGTAAGCAATCACGTATAATATCAAGTCTGAAATCTCATCCGTAACAGTTACTTTCGTTCGTCAGCAGTTTGTGTACACTCTTCCGTTCTCTTGAAAGGTTTGGCATAGATGGTATGTCACTCTGTCCTATGTCAGGTTTGTTGGTGGTATTCTCAATGATGAATGCAGAGACCAGTTATTCGTTTAGGATGTTTGCTCTGGCTGCATTGTGGCTCTAGAGGAAACGATCATTGTTCTTAAATGCTGCAACATCAGCAACTTCCTGTCCTTTCGTTTTGACGAAGACCAAAAACTTCTTGGAATTGTTCATGATGATATTTTTTCTTGTAAGTGATGTAACCTATATAGTATATTTTTTGTGTTTTCCGGATTTTCTTTCTTCTTTCATCGAATAATGCACAGTTATCATCATACATACGGATGTATATAAATATATGTTTTATGCTCTTGATTTATGGGTATTTTTTCTGGAATAATATAAGACATTGTGTAAGATCTCCAAACGTATCCTTTATTGTATGTAGGTTGAAATGGTATGATACATGTTAAAACATACATTCAAACATAATATTATAATATTAAGATTATGGATATATTACAAAATACAAGTTATTAAATCGTTTACAGTATCCAGCCGTGTAGTTAACACAATAGTCTGTAACATTCAAAGATGCATGTATGAATGATTATATAATACCATCATAATGAGGGCCTCATGGAAGATTACTATTTTCCAATGAGTTTGCCCACATATAACACCTTAACAGTTAATGATTTACACATCATTCCAATTACCCAATATAAGCATAAATTGTAAAATTGAATTATATAGTTAATATTCCTTATTTAATAGAAGTATGTAATACTCGCTTTTTTTTCATTTAATGTGAGAGGTGATTTTACTCACATGTCAATTTGACCAAAATCATTTTCATAATCAACCAAAACAAGTTTGTTGCTTATAATTCTACATGAAATGAAAATGTATTATCAAAATAATAAGTTTGTATTCGTTAAAACATTTCAAACCGTATTTTTATCGGAAAAGGGTTCGTACAATATAACAATTGAGTTAACAATGAAATGACTGTTAACTCCAATAATATCATTAAACTATGATTTACCAAAAAAATCTAATTAAAAGTTGTCTTCAAAACCTAGCTATGTTAATAATAAAAATCTAAATATAGGTTGTCTTCGAAACCTAGTTATGTTAACACTTTACTAATCTCAATATAATAAAGAAATAATTGTTAACTCCAATAATAATGCTAAGGAAATACCAAAAAATCTAACTATGTGTTCTCTTGAAAAAACTAGTTATGTTAATATTCATTAAAGAACCAAGTATTCATTCAAAAATAAGTAATAATATTTAACCATTGAAAGTAAAGCCGAAATGCCTAGAACATATTTTAGTAGCAAAGTTTCCGCAGCATTATGTGCTGAATGATATATAATAGATAGTAAACTCTCAATTACAACATGTCTGTATTTTAAACAATGTAATAAAACACATGTGAGAACAAGCATATTCAAACAAAATAGAAGTTTAAAAGAATAAAATGAAAAATGATAATTTCACATACCTGGAATAATATAAGACAATGTGTAAGATCTCCAAACGTATCTTTTATTGTATGTAGGTAGAAATGGTATGATCTTTGAACATCATCGTCTTATTTTATACCGAAAACCCAGTTCAGGTGTGATTACCATTATGACAACAAGAATTTACTTAATTACAAATTGTATTGATAGTGTCTGCTTAACAGAGATTTCGGACTCAAGTTAGCTGTGACACCTCTTTGTAAACAGGAAATACTTGGCTTATGTTTGCACCTTGGCTTGGCCAGGCAATTAACTTTCCATTAGTAAAATAGTTTAAGGTGACAAATATTATGTGACAGTGGACATCTGTGATTAAGTATGTTTTTAGAACATAATTGAAGAATGTTGCATGGATAGTATAGACAAACAATGTTTTACTTCAACAAAATACCCCTGCTTGTCTGCCATATGTTAAATTATTTACAGATCAATTAATACAATACAACTCTGTTATCAGAGTTATTAAGTTTGAAAAAAAACATTAAAGAAGATAACAGGAGAGACCAAAATATTCTCTAAAACCCAAAACTAAGACATAACAAATAAATATATTGTAAATAATATTTTTATATGTATCTATATATATTTTTTTTTAATATATTATATAATATACTATAAAATTATGTAACTTAAATGTAGTGCATTATATATGTACATCAACTAGTGTTACATCAAACACAGTAATAATGTATAGACTGTTGTTACTTCTCAGTGTTTTCCTATTAATCAACATAACAATGGTAATATCTTATCTATCAAATAGTTACTCATTTGATGACACCGTTTCGCTTGTTTGTATTAAAAATGAAAACCCAATTTGAAGTCCGGTTTTATTCTAATGGTTTTTATATGCGATCACATCAAATTCCGGTAAGTAGTCACGATTGATTGAATATTTAGCGTCATTTTTATGCCATCGAGGGCAAACAGACGATAGTAGTCACGAATGACACATAAAGTGGACGACAAAGCTTCTTTCAAAGACAGATAAAATGTTTGATGACTAAGTTGATGACTCAAATATTAATTTACTACATTTTTGTACTAATGTTTGGTAACATAATGGCGACTTCTCTGTATACGATGTGACATTGTCATTCTTAATATTGCTCTTTGATGAATACAGTATATTGAGTTTATTTGAGTTATTGTGTTTTACTGCTGGAATTAAACCAAAGTAAATCACGCGATTGTAGCATTGAAATATTGATGGTAACAGTTAATTTCATCATTGGAGAAGATGTCGAGATTTGCTGTCATGCGACAATGTACCTAAGTAGTTCTTGTAGAGAATTAGGTTATCGTTATAGCTTTCTTACCTTGTAAAAACATGACCATCTTGTAAACAAGTACGTATGATATAACCAATCAGACAGGACCCTTTGTTGGATGAAGACTGGAATCTCCTCCAGGCAAATGGCTTTCTTAACTCATCAGCAGTTTGTATACACTCTTCCAGTCAACTGAAAGGTTTGGCATAGATTGTATGTCACTATGTCCCATGTCTGGTATGTTGGTGGTATTCTCACGGGTGAATGCAGAGACTAATTACTCGTTTAGGATGTTTGCTCTAGCTGCATTGTGGCTCCAGAGGAAACAATCCGTGTTCTTAAATGCTGCAGCATCATCAATTTCCTGTCCTTTGGTTTTGACGAAGGCCCAGAACCTATGGAATTGTCCTAGAAATTGTGGCTTGGCTTATTGTGCCAAGAAGATAATTCTTTTTGGCATTGTGTATCTGGCATTACACTTCTTACTTAGTTTCTTTTACATGTCTTGGTCCCATTTCTGGCTGGTTCTCCTCACTTTCCTATCGGCTCTCTGTTTATAGGAAACCATCCTTTAATGCTGCAATACCATTTGGTTCCTGTCCTTTGCTTTGACCAAGGCCCATAACTTCTTGGAGTTATCCATGAAGTCGTGATTTGGCTCATTGTGCCCACAAGATACTACTTGTTGGATACGCGTATCTGGCATTGTTCTTTTTTTCAGTAGTCTCTGGTACATAAAATTATCTAGGTCCCTTTTCCTAGTTATTTCGCTTCTTTTATATACTCTGGATTCTTTAAACAGTTATCTTAATATCGATATTCATCCATGGCTTGGCATGCCGTGGTGTTGTCATTTTAGAATCATTTATGGGGAAAACATTCAAGTTAATGCATTCAGGTTCCTGTTTGGCTTTATGTTTTCTTTAATTAGATACAGTGAAAGTAACGTCAAATGATTTAATGTATGTTTTTGGAAATGTAATAGTGTCCTAAAGATAAAATTGAAATGGCAATGCGTTCTCTTAAATAGATCGTAGCATCAATATCACTTTACACGTGTTAAACTATAAGACGCATTCTGTTTCAAGCGTCTAAAAGATAAATTGTTTAGTTCAGATTTTTTAATGAGTTTTATTTGAATTATTAGCATAGAAGTATTTAAAATCGAGCTTTAAAAATTTGACCTCAATGAATTCCAAACAGTTTTCTTCATGTTTACCTTTCATTATCCTAAGTTTATTGTGTGTTGCGGGTTTTCTTTCACCTTTTATCGAATGGGCAGTAATCACACACACACACACACACACACACACACACACACACACACACTCTCTCTCTCTCTCTCTCTCTCTCTCTCTCTCTCTCTCTCTCTCTCTCTCTCTCTCTCTCTCTCTCTATAGTTTATGATGATGTACTTTGTATAAATAATATAAGCTATCACTTCATGTATGTAAGTTTGTCCACCCTGTCCAGATGTGTTGCATGTAATTCCATAGTATATAAGTCATGGTCGACACCAAATTTATTGGTTTGGCAAAAGCCTTGATATTGTATCTATGGTTTGCATTGTAGATAGGCACACTTGCCGTAGTCTGGTCTGTACATTTATGTCTTGGTTATTCATAAATAAGTATCTCCATATATATATATATATATATATTAAGCGTACCACTAGATAAAGTGTTATGATTGACGAGACTAAGGTGACATTTGCGGTGAAGGATATATAAAAAGTAACAGACACACCAAGTCTTTTTAAATTGATCATCTCATAATCGATATCAGTCCGTGATACCGAAGTTCTGCGACATTTCCCAAGTGTAAATGTAATTTACACAAGGACACATACCACTCCAAACACAGAAAAAGTCAAGACAATGCAAATTAGAACAAACATAGACAAACAGAAGTAGTCAACAAAGACCACTGGAACCTCCGCTATACAGTGCAATCAATCAAACAGAAGTACCCAGAGACGGTCTGTTGATGCAAAGAAACGATTTAAGGAGGACAAACTGTACGATGGAATGTGGAAGAGCAATGTCGTGAAAACGTTTCAGTTGAAATAGTATTTAACTGACAGTGATATATAAATAATGTAGATAATGTAGTGTTTGAAGAAAATAGTAATTATAGTTTATATCTGTATGACATTGTAGTGTAATAACACAACTATATGATATCCAGGCCACATACATGGATTCCACATAAAGATAAACTGCAAAGCTTCAGTAAATATACGGGGAGGAATTAATTCACATATACAATATATTCATTACCTAAGTTTTAAAGAAGAGACAGGGAGGAATTAATTAACATATAAAATATATATTAATAACTATACAATTAATGTACGAATAATAATGACAAAACATTTAAAAATAATAACAACTAACAATGATAATAAAACCATTTCATTTAAGAAAAAATGTAAAACAAACCAATGACAATACTTATGATAATGGCTACATATGTAATAATACTAATAAATGATTCTAAGTTAAAGAATAATACTGGAAATATATTAAATGCTAATAAATGAATGATTAATACATACAGTTGTTCAGCAGATTTCTGGTGATATATGTTTACGTTATAGTTGCCATCTTCATTTTTATTGAATATTCATAATGAAAAGAACCATCGTCTTTTCGCAAGAAACTGGTAAACTTTCTCACGTAAAATTTTAGACCGAGCGGGACTCGAACCTACGACCTTAGCGATGAGAAGTAAGTGATCTTGAGAAGTATGGGTAAATGTACCTTCCCGAATAACGTATATTCCACTAGCATTCCAAAATAATTAAAACAACGCCATTGTCCACACATGGCAGGTTAGATGTGATGTATCCCGTTCTATTGGCAAATGAAGATCTCAGAATGAGTCTTAGTAGGATGAATGAATGAATAGGGTTTTACGGCGTACCAACACATTACAGGTTATTCGACACCAACAGGAAGGAAGATTCCAGGTTCACTCTACATGTTCAAAAACAACAAATTAACATACAGTTTAAAACAAATATACCAACAAATAAATATGCAGAATGAACCTAGAACCTTGATATCTGCAGAACTGCTGAGTTTTAGCAAATTCTATCGTATTACTCAAATTGTCGCTTCTTACGACATGCATGAGCCACAGTGGTCATATTCTTGCCATCACTCATATGGCTCCCTGAAACCACACAGGGGTTGATAATTTAACCACAATAGTGAACATGACAAAAAAATGATAAAATGAACATGACACCCATTCGGAGGATTCCTACCCCTCTGCAGAGATCGGCAGTGATTCTATTCTTAGACGGAACCACACGGGCTGAGTCTTAGTAGAACCACCGTATTTTAGCAAGTAACAGGCAATCTTCCTCATACAATTATTTACGGCCGAGCTGGACTCAAACCCACGACCTCAGCGGTGAGAGGTGAGGTCGTTTGCCGACAGTGCCTTAAACCACTCGGCCACAGAGGACTAGTGCTGGGCTCAAACCCACGACCTCAGTGGTGAGAGGTGAGGACGTTTGCCGACAGTGCCTTAAACCATCGGCCACAGAGGACTAGTGCTGGGCTCAAACGCACGACCTCAGTGGTGAGAGGTGAGGTCGTTTGCCGACAGTGCCTTAAACCACTCGGCCACAGAGGACTAGTGCTGGGCTCAAACGAACGACCTCGGTGGTGAGAGGTGAGGTCGTTTGCCGACAGTGCCTTCAAACACTCGCCCACACAGGACTAGTGTTGGGCTCAAACCCACGACCTCAATGGTGAGAGGTGATGTCGTTTGCCAACAGTGCCTTAAACCACTCGGCCACAGAGGACTAGTGCTGGGCTCAAACCCACGACCTCAGTGGTGAGAGGTGAGGTCGTTTGCCGACAGTGCTTTAAACCACTCGGCCACAGAGGACTACTGTTAGGCTCAAACCCACGACCTCAGTGGTGAGAGGTGCTGTCGTTTGCCGACAGTGCCATAAACCATTCGGCCACAGAGGACTAGTGCTGGGATCAGACCCAAGACCTAATTGGTGAGAGGTGAGGATGTTTGCAGACAGTGCCTTAAACCACTCGTCCACAGATGACTACTGCTGGGCTCAAACCCACGACCTCAGTGGTGAGAGGTGAGGTCGTTTGCTGACAGTGCCTTAAACCATTCGGCCACAGAGGACAATCTAGGGTGTCCGTATTTCTGCAACAAATATTTGTTATACACATCAGTAAACTATACTAAATATGTAATTAACCCGATTCCAGAGGAGAAGTTGGATATGACATTTGTTTCAATAGATAGAATCACATAACACATCAATGACAAAAAAAATACAGAAAATCAAACATATTTGAATCAACACAAAAAAAAATAAAAGGTGACATATTATATTTAGTTTAAACATATTTTATTGCAATAAATATACAATTGGGGCGGATCACAAGTTTTTATAACGTTAGTTACGACCCTTCCCTACATATTATATTACTTCCTATAGCAGTATATAGTATGGCTTTTAAAAACAAAATAGGCAACATGTAATACACGTTTTACTTCCGTACAATCGGACCCGGTTAGCATAGTCAGTAGCGCGTCTGACCTTCATTATAGGGGTCGTGAGTTCGAGTCCCTGCCCGAAAACCGTGTTTTAAATTACGGAGATGGGTGTGTTCTAGTACTGGTTAACCTTCCAGGATTCCAGTAAATAGTGATTAGGTTAACTGATCGTCTGTTAGCTTTCGGTGGCATAAAAACCAAAACTACTATTACACCTGTCAATATCTATGCGCCTCATTGCTGGATCAGCCATTTGAATTTCTTATACGAATTTACACTCTCATGGTATTGTTTACCCCAACACACACACTACTACCACACACAAACTCTCTCTCTCTCTCTCTCTCTCTCTCTCTCTCTCTCTCTCTCTCTCTCTCTCTCTCTATTAAGCGTATCACTTGATAAAGTGTTATGATTGACGAGACTAATGAGATATTTGCGGTGAAGGATATATAAAAAGTAATAGACACACCAAGTCTACATCTATTTAAATTGATCGTCTCATAATCGATATCAGTCCGTGAAACCGAAGTTTGACGACCTTTCCCGAGTGTAAATGTAATTTTGCTGATATGGGGCAACGCGTTTTCGAATAACATGTCACGCGATATGTACCGACTGCGTATTACGATAAAGAAAGTACAAAGTTTAACATATTATACTTGTCAGTCATTATATGGGCCTGTAGTGTTGGGTAGACGAACTCGTAAAACTGAACAAAATGTCAGTTCCCGGGAAGAAAGCTGGATATATTGGAGCATTTAAAGCTCTAAATTCAGAGGAAATGGGAGAATTAATCTGTCAGCCGTGTAGCGAGGAAGGAAACGATTTACCTGCTGCGGGATTCTGTGTAGATTGTCGTGAATACTTGTGTGACGTGTGTTTTAAAACTCACCGCCGGGCCAGACCCTTCAGACACCATGTTCTACAAGAAAATACGACGATACCAAGACGCAAACCCCTTACTAAAACATCGATTGTAGCCGACGACGAATGTACTGAACATCAAGGAGAGACAGTTAAATTTTTCTGCGGGTCACATGACCATCTTGGCTGTGGCACGTGTATGACTATTGACCACCGAAGTTGTGAAGGTGTAATTTATGTTGAAACTCAATACGAACATTTAAATAGTTCACTGACCGATCTCAAACAGGAAGTAGACATTCATGGAAGGAGAGCCGAACAAAATGAAAATAACCTTGAGGAATATCACTCGAATGCTTTACAAGAAATAAGACAGTTTAGAATAGAAATAAACAACGTTTTAGACAAACTTGAAAATGGTGTTATCAGCGAGATAGACAAGGTTAAAGGAGAAGATAAAGTAATGATAACGTCATTGTCTTCCAAACTGGATGCAATGAAAGGTGAAATATATTCTACGATCACGGAACTAGATGCTTTGCACAGCTCAAAACGCAATCGGAAACTTTTCGCTACCATGACCAAAACAAAAGGAAAAATACAGACCTTACAGAACGGCATCAGTCAAATAACGGCCGACAACAAGATACGTAGTTACAGGTTTGAGCCCGAGAAGCAGTTGAAAGATTTGCTCGAAAATGTGAAGTCTATGGGGAGAATAAGTTTGATGGATTGCAACAAAAGTGAACTCCGAGTTGCGACGCACATTTCTGACATCAATATTCACTTACCAGGTGATACCACATGCCGGATCCAGGGATTAGTAGTGTTGCCTGGCAACCATCTCGTCATTGTGGATGACAATAATAATAAGATTAAACTCGTAAACACAAAACATTATAAAATTATCTCTGAAATACGACTGCCATCACATCCATGGGACGTTACAAAGATCAACAACAGTAAAGTTGCCGTGACAATACCTCGCGAGAGTACAATACAGTTATTTTCAGTAGTATCTCAGTCACTGTCTGCAGACCGAGATATAAAAGTGAAAGGTTGGTGTAATGGTATAGTATATAATGATGAGACACTTATAGTGACATTTTTGCCGGATAAAGTGGAAATAATCAACATGAATGGTGTCGTATTGAAGACCATGGAGATCGACGCCAGCTTTGACTTGCCGTGGTACATAGCCATCAACCCGGATAAGACGGCCGTGTACGTGTCTGATGCCGACAATCACTCAGTGACCTGTATGACACTGGACGGCAAGGTGAAGGCCGTCTACAAGGATGATAAACTGAAGTATCCCGGTAGTCTGACTATAGACAGGACCGGGACAGTGTATGTCTGTGGATCCGGTAACATCCACAAGATTACCGCTGACTGTACCAAGATACAGATACTGGTGGATCAGCAACATGGAAACCATTATTCACACTCCCTCACGTACTGTGATAAGGAGGACAAACTGTATGTTGGAATGTGGGAGATCAATGTCGTGAAAACGTTTCAGTTAAGATAGGATTTAACTGACAGTGATGTATAAATAATGTAGTGTTTGAAGAAAATAGTAATTATAGTTGACATCTGTATGACATTGTAGTGTAGTAACACAACTATATTATATTCAGGCTACATACATGGATTCCACATAAAGATAAACTGCAAAGTTTCAGTGAAGAGACGGAGAGGAATTAATTCACATATAAAATATATTCATTACCTATACAATTAATGTACGAATAATAATGACAAATAATAATTATAGGAACAACGAACAATGATAATAATAACCATTCATTTAAGAAGAAATGTAAAACAAACCACTGACAATACTAATTATAATGGCTACATATGTAATAATACTAATAAATGATCCTAAGTTAAAGAATAATACTGGAAATATATTAAATGCTAATAAATGAATGATTAATACAAACAGTTGTTCAGCAGATTTCTGGTGATATATGTTTACGTTATATATGCCATCTTCATTTTTATTGAATATTCATAATGAACAGAACTTTCGTCTTTCTGCAAGAAACTGGTAAATTTTCTCACGTAAAATTTTAGACCGAGCGGGACTCGAACCAACGACCTTAGCGATGAGAAGTAAGTGATCTTGAGATGTATGGGTAAATGTACATTCCCGAATCACGTATATTCCACTAGCCTTCTAAAATAAATAAAACAACGCCATTGTCCACACATGGCAGGTTAGATGTGATGTATCCCGTATTATTGGCAAATGAAGATCTCAGAATGAGTCTTAGTGGGATGAATGAATGAATAGGGTTTTACGGCGTACCAACACATTATAGGTTATTCGACGCCAACAGGAAGGAAGATTCCAGGTTCACTCTACATGTTCAAAAACTACAAATTAACATACAGTTTTAAAAAAAATACACCAACAAATGAATATGCAGAATGAACCTAGAACCTTGATACCTGCAGAACTGCTGAGTTTCAGCAAATTCTATCGTATTACTCAAATTGTCGCTTCTTACGACATGCATTAGCCACAGTGGTCTTATTCTTGCCTTCACTCATATGGCTCCCTGAAACCACACAGGGGTTGATAATTTAATCACAATAGTGAACATGACAAAAAATGATAAAATGAACGTACGACCTTAGCGATGAGAAGTAAGTGATCTTGAGATGTATGGGTAAATGTACATTCCCGAATCACATCGCCAGTGTCCACACATAGCAGGTTAGATGTGCCGTATCCCGTTTTATTGGCAAATGAAGATCTCAGAATGAGTCTGAGTAGAACCACCGTATATTCGCAAGTAACTGACAGCCTTTCTCATATAATTATTTTGGGCCAAGCTGGATTCAAACCCACGACCTCAGTGGTGAGAGGTGAGGTCGTTAGCTGGCAGAGCCTTAAACCACTCGGTTACAGAAGACTAGTGGGGTCGAGTTTGGCAAAAACCCACGACCTCATTGGTGAGAGGTGAGGTCGTTTACTGACAGTGCCTTAAACCATTCGGCCACAGAGGACATTTCTAGGGTGTCCGTATTTCTGCCACAAATACTTGTTATACACATCAGTAAACTATACTAAATATGTAATTTACCCGATTCCAGAGGAGAAGTTGGATATGACATTTGTTTCAATAGATAGAATTACATAACACATCAATGTCACAGGATGACCTTAGTGTTGGGCTAACTCACGAAAGAATCAATGACGGAGAATACATTTACATAAGTTTAATACAACTTTAAAAATATGTTCAATATATATACAATTATATATAAAAAAAACAAGCGAATACACAAATGAAATATGAAAAGAATGTTCTTATGAACGTTTAAGACGTTCTTAGTATTGTTCTAAATACTTAATTTATAAGACACTAAAATGTTGTTAAAGCTAAACCAATGTTGATCTATGATCTAGCGCGATAACTGTGATGCGCGAGAGCTCATGAAGATGATGATGCGCGAATTCAATGGGTGATTGTCATCAAATGCCTTCTATAAGGGTTGATGACGTGATCTAATGATGGTTAACCTCCAATGAGGTTGTGGATGACGTTCCTCCAGTGAGGACTGATAACGGGCCCACCTCGTGTCCCGGGGTGTCGATACTATGACCTGGCCCTGTTGCGCAGGTACGGGGACCGTCTCCACCGCTCGTAAACGTTATGTTGATTCTCGTGTAGAATCACCTGAAGGGCTTACACACCCTAAAGGCTTAGCTCCACTCCGGGAGGCTTATATCCTGGATGGCTTAGATCCTGGATGGCTTAGATCCTGGATGGCTTATATCCTGGATGGCTTAGATCCTGGATGGCTTAGATCCTGGATGGCTTAGGCACATTTTGCCTGTGAGTTTGCCGTCCAATCTCTGTTCCAACAACGTACTATCGACTATTCCGGCGAGAGCTAGAAGACAATGGGTTTTATAGCAAACATTACGCCCAAATCCCTATTTCCCCCGTTCAATCCGTGACAAACGCGGCTAAATCTGCAGTATTGAATCTACAAGAGAGGCCCCTTGTACACTTTTGCCGTGTAAGGAAGATATACCCATACGTTTACATGCATTAGCACAAAACTAAACTTATGACACGGCCTCTCTGGCGGCCACTTAAAATGTGCACGCTTTTACGTGTTAAATGAATATATCATGACTATTGTGAAATTGTTTCAACTCGAACAATATATTTGGGTGTACCTGATAACTTACAAGAGCTATGTACGACCAGTATACTCTACTGGTGACATTTTGTGACAACATCTCCCCACTTAAAGAAAGTGCTACACTTTTTAAAATTCAACAAAATGATAATTAATATTAACACGTTAAGAAACTATTAATTCTTCTTAGCAACTGACCAGTCAAAACGTACAAGCTGATCGCTCATCCACTGCAGTTATAATCTAACTATAATATGTAATTACAATTTCAACACTATTTTACAATTGTACACTACACTGCAATACACTATTATATTAAACCGGTGATTATGTGCGGCGACTTAAATAGTCTGCCCCAATATTGTCCTTTCCTCGGATCGCTTTAATTTTCATCCGGTAAGGCTGCAGAGTCAGTGCCCACCTCATTAACCTACTGTTAGCTACCTTTGCTTTATTCATATAAGCTAACGGTTGGTGGTCAGTCTCCAAGACAAATTCCTTACCAAAAACATACCGGTGGAATTTACTGACACCCCACACTACTGCAAGACACTCCCTTTCGATAACAGAGTAGTTACATTCCCGGGGTAATAGTTTCCGACTTGCGTAAGCCACGGGGAGACTACACCCATCTTGCTCTTGCAGTAGGACTGCACCCACCCCGATATCGGAGGCATCCGTTCTGAGGATAAACTCCTGGTCAAGTTCAGGTAATTTTAGTATTGGGGTTTTGACCAGACTCCCCTTTAAAGATACAAAAGCTCGCTCCTGGCTTTCCCCCCAAGTTATACTATTGGGTTGACCTTTCTTTGTTAAGTCTGACAAAGGTGCAGCTATAGCCGAAAAGTTTGGAATAAACTTCCTGTAAAAACCCGCCAACCCTAAAAATGACCTAACTTGTTTCTTTGTCTCGGGTCTTGGTGCTTCCTGAATTGCCTTGACCTTGTCGGGGTTGGGTTTCAATTTCTGGTCCCTCCCGACAACATGACCCAGACACTCTATATCTGCGTAACCTATGTGACATTTGCTAGGTTTTGCAGTCAGTTTAAACCGGCGTAGCCGTTCCAACAGATTACGTAGAGCATTAATATGGTCGTCAAATGTTGTTGTAAACACCAGGATGTCATCTACAAAACTGTCTGAGTTGGACAAATCCTTCAGGACCTTCCTCATCAACCTACAGAATGTTGCTGGGGCGTTGACGAGCCCAAAGGGCATGACCTTGAACTTAAAAAGTCCTTCCGAAGTTTCGAAGGAGGTCATCTCTTTAGCTCGGTCTGAAAGTGGGACTTGCCAATAACCTTTACTGAGGTCTAACTTGGAGAAATACGAATATCCCGCAAGTTTAGAGAATACCTCCTCAATATTAGGCATTGGCTCGGCATCAAAGATGGTACGTTTATTGATCTGCCTAAAATCGATGCAGAATCGAATTGACCCATCTTTCTTCTTAATAAGTACGACTGGGGATGAAAATGGGGCGTTTGAAGGTTCGATGACACCCAATTTCAACATGTCTTTCACCTCCTCATCAACAATTGATCGGGAGTGAAATGGAATGGGATACCCCTTAATTCTAATTGGTTCCCCTGATGTGAGGACAATATCATGTTGCACTCCATCTGTCTGCCCCGGTTTTTCGGACAAGACATCACTGAACTCCGAGAGTAAACTGCCAACCTCTCGTTGCTGCTCTACACTAAGCATGTCCGATATGTCTACATCGGCTGCTGTCTCCCTACCTACACTAGTGGGAAAATACATGGGACTAGTGTCCTCACTACTGTCTTCCTCACTATCCTCAATAACTGCAACATTAACTACGGTTAATAACCCTTGTTGCACATTATCGGTTCTACTGATATACTCTTTCAGCATATTCGCATGAAAGGTCTTTAACTTTCCGTTTATCTCGATACGGTAATCCATAGTGTTCACTATCCCTGTAACGTAAAACGGACCTTTCCATTGTAATAACAACTTGTTATTGTCGGTCGGGAGTAACAGTAACACCTGGTCACCTATCTTAAACTTCCTAGCTCTAGCTTTCTGGTCATAGTACCGTTTATACTTGGTACTTGCCTTAACTAACTGACTTTGAGCTATCTTACAAGTCTCCTCTAGTTTCTCCTTAAGATCTAAAACATACTGATATGTAGTCTTAACCTCATCGCTATCTACTTCATCTGCCCACATCTCTCTAAGAATCCTCATGGGACCTCTAACTGACCTTCCGTACAATAACTCAAACGGAGAAAACCCTAAACTTTCTTGTGGAACCTCTCTAAATGCAAACAACAAAGCATTGAGATACTTGTCCCAATCTTTGGGTCTCTCTGTACACATACGCCGTAACATTTGCTTTAACGTCCCGTTAAATCGTTCGACTAACCCGTTACACATAGGGTGATATGGTGTTGTCATGATTTGACGCAAAGACAATAACCTGCTTACTTCAGCCATAAGTTCTGACGTAAACTGTGACCCACAATCAGTCAGCATTTCCTCTGGTACACCTAGCCTACTGAATATATCAACTAATGCCTCCGCTACTCTCTCAGTTTCAATTGAGGGCAATGCCACTGCCTCCGGATACCTAGTTGCATAGTCGACCATGGTTAAAATGTACCTATTTTTCCTATCCGACACTGGAAAAATTGGTCCCACTATGTCTACGGCTACCCGCTTAAATGGTATATCTATCAGTGGCATCTGACCTAAATGTACTTTGGTCACTCGACCTTTTGGTACTGTCCTTTGGCATACATCGCAGGACCTACAATACCTAGTTACATCTCCACTAACGCCTGGCCAATAAAATTCTGCCAATACTCTATCTGACGTTTTCTTTACGCCTAAATGACCTCCCATAATTGACTCATGAGCTACCTTAAGCACTGTCGTTCTATACTGGGTAGGTACCACTAATTGGTGAAACTGTCTACTACCACTATCTTCAAATTCTCTGTACAATAACCTATTCTTATGTACAAACTTACAACTACCGGACCCTTTATACTTCTTCACTACACCATCCTTGGCCTTCACTTTATAAGGCTCTAACGACTCGTCTTGAGTTTGTGCTTCTATGAACTCCGCTTTGGATATGTCACCTATGGCTGCAGGAACCTTTAATTTTCTATAAGCCTGAGCTTGCTTCTGAACCTGCGCTCTAGTCTCTACTGCATTACTTATGCTACTTCTAAAATCGGACATTACCGGAAGTACTGAACCTTCTATGTTCCCTATCGTTATATCATACATCGGGTCGTCCATACATAGTGCCTCTGTAGTCCCGTTAAAGAAAGGTGTATCTACATCTATTCTCGCTATTGGCACGTGTTCTACCGACTTATTTAACAACATACACGGTGCCTGTTTACCTACCAACTGGTCATCCGTAACTAAACTACGCCTAACTACCACACCTGTACACCCTGTATCCCTCATTACAGTTACGTCCGTACCATTCACTCTACCATCTGCCGTTGGAAGATTTGCGTACGGAAAGAGACATGTTCCGATCTTCGTCATTGCACCTTCCGCTTTAACACAACAGCTACTACTCTCGGTTTTAATAACCGGACTATTACTACCTCTACCTCTACCTCTACCTCGGTTTTGACCACCTCTACTTCTACCGAAATTCCATGGGTTGTTAAAACCTTGGTTCCGACTCCCTCCATTGTTGTCCACTCTACTATGGTCACTAAAATTGTCTACGACAGCGGACACGTTTACCGCTTTCCTACACTCATGTGAAGCATGATTCCCATTACAGTGACGACAACGAATAAAAGGTCTCCCTATGTTACCACTATTGCTACCTCCTCTAGCACCCATCGAACTACCTCCACCTCTATAGTTTCCACTCTGGCCTTTTTGTTTATGACTATGATCATTCCCTTGCCTATCCCTAAAAGTTCTGTCTTTCGACACTACATTATGAGCTCCACCTCTAGCCTCGGCAAACTGATCTGCTTGTGTTGCCATTTCATCTACACTAGTTAGTTTTCTTTCTTTTAGAAATAAGAACAGATCTCTACTACAAACATTGAATAGCTGGTCCCGCAACAAGAAATCTATGAGGCCCTGATAAGTCTGCGCTACCTTCCCTAACTCTAACCACCTATCTAAGTAATTTCTAGACCTACTAATAAACTGAATAAATGATTCGCCTTTCTCAGGCAGACAAGCTCTAAACCGCTTTCTAAAACCTTCTTCAGTTAACTCAAATCTCTTTAAAAGAGCATCCTTTAACTTGTCATAGTCAAGAGCATCTACACTAGGCAATCGAGAAAATACGTCTAAGGCCTTGCCTCTCAATAACGCACTTAAATGAACTGCCCACTTAGCTTTGGTCCATTCCTGTAACTCAGCATAACGCTCGAACCGTAACAAGTAACTGTCCATGTTATCGTGGTCAGCATCAAAGTATGGTAACTTAGAACCTTTTAACTTCCCAGAATAACTACCTTTCTCTTCAATTTTACTATCCTTACTATGTGCCTTAGCCGCTTCCAACTCTAAAGCTAACTTATGCTCATACTCTTTTTGCTCCCTCTCCATCATTGCATTAGCCTTAGCTAGTCTACCATCTGTTTCGAACCTCTCATGTTCTAACGCTTGCTTCTCCCTTACTAATCTACTTTCATCATCTCGCTTCTCTTTAGCTAACCTACCTTCTAATTCTAACTTCTCTGTGGCTAGTCTACTTTCTAATTCTAACCTATCTTTATCAGCTTCTAGCTTCTCTTTAGCTAATCTACTTTCTACTTCTAACCTATCTTTATCAGCTTCTAGCTTCTCTTTAGCTAATCTACTTTCTTCATCTCTTTCCTGCTTTGCTAATTCTCTTTCCTTAATTCTAAATTCCCTTTCCCTAGCCTGTTCGTCTTTAACAAAGGTTCTAAGCTCCTCTCCAGCATACCCTAACTCCTTACCCATTTCCGTAAGATCCTTTATGGACGTCATGGTTATAGACATTGTGGACTACACACTACAATATTACAATACACACGTCACTAATAATCCTACTCAACTAACTACTACTGGCAAGTCACTGTGTCCTCAGTAAATACCTGGGCATCATCATAGGACAAGTTACATACACATTTGTACTAGCGCTAACTACTAACGGTTATGTATAGATAGTATCTAGCTTCCACAAACATATACACTACATAAAATATCTATATTTGATATTAGACATAAACCTTAAACAATCATAGAAATGTGTATGACATGAACATATTTATTTACTCCCCCATCAATATAAGTTTACTCGAGTGTCACAACATGAGTAGAACGTCTTGTTCGCCAACCTGATTGGATACTATTGGTATATCAAGGGAGGTAAAACAAATTATTTAGCAAAAAGTGCCTCAGACCCACTCGTGTAGACCACTGCGACCTCGCGCCAAGGAAAGAACGGACAAAACAAAAGTTTGGACTCACCCTACCCTTGTCGTGTCTTGACTTGTCTTCCAAGCTTTGGCCGTGATCGTCGACAGTCGCCTTGATGGATCAGAGGGTGGTACACAATTCTAAAATAATAAGTAGAGATTTAGTATATCATAATAAAGATCACTTATTGATTCTTTCCCTTCGTAGTCGCCCAAAATCCCACTTCTGACACCAGTTGTCACAGGATGACCTTAGTGTTGGGCTAACTCACGAAAGAATCAATGACGGAGAATACATTTACATAAGTTTAATACAACTTTAAAAATATGTTCAATATATATACAATTATATATAAAAAAAACAAGCGAATACACAAATGAAATATGAAAAGAATGTTCTTATGAACGTTTAAGACGTTCTTAGTATTGTTCTAAATACTTAATTTATAAGACACTAAAATGTTGTTAAAGCTAAACCAATGTTGATCTATGATCTAGCGCGATAACTGTGATGCGCGAGAGCTCATGAAGATGATGATGCGCGAATTCAATGGGTGATTGTCATCAAATGCCTTCTATAAGGGTTGATGACGTGATCTAATGATGGTTAACCTCCAATGAGGTTGTGGATGACGTTCCTCCAGTGAGGACTGATAACGGGCCCACCTCGTGTCCCGGGGTGTCGATACTATGACCTGGCCCTGTTGCGCAGGTACGGGGACCGTCTCCACCGCTCGTAAACGTTATGTTGATTCTCGTGTAGAATCACCTGAAGGGCTTACACACCCTAAAGGCTTAGCTCCACTCCGGGAGGCTTATATCCTGGATGGCTTAGATCCTGGATGGCTTAGATCCTGGATGGCTTATATCCTGGATGGCTTAGATCCTGGATGGCTTAGATCCTGGATGGCTTAGGCACATTTTGCCTGTGAGTTTGCCGTCCAATCTCTGTTCCAACAACGTACTATCGACTATTCCGGCGAGAGCTAGAAGACAATGGGTTTTATAGCAAACATTACGCCCAAATCCCTATTTCCCCCGTTCAATCCGTGACAAACGCGGCTAAATCTGCAGTATTGAATCTACAAGAGAGGCCCCTTGTACACTTTTGCCGTGTAAGGAAGATATACCCATACGTTTACATGCATTAGCACAAAACTAAACTTATGACACGGCCTCTCTGGCGGCCACTTAAAATGTGCACGCTTTTACGTGTTAAATGAATATATCATGACTATTGTGAAATTGTTTCAACTCGAACAATATATTTGGGTGTACCTGATAACTTACAAGAGCTATGTACGACCAGTATACTCTACTGGTGACATTTTGTGACAATCAATGACAAATAAAATACAGAAAAAAACATATTTAAATTAACACACAAAAAAAAAGTGACATATCATATAACTTCCTAAAGCAGTATATAGTATGGCTTTTAAAAACAAAATAGACAATATGCAAGACCTGTTTTACTTCCGAACAGCCGGACCCGGTTAGCACGGTCAGTAGCGCGTCTGACCTTCATTATAGGGGTCATGAGTTCGAGTCTTTGCCAGAATAACGTGTGTTATATTACGGTGATGGGTGTGTTCTAGTACTGGTTAGCCTTCCAGGATTCCAGTAAAAAGTGGTTAGGTTAACTGATCGTCTGTTAGTTCTCGATTGCATAAAAACTAAAATAATTTTTACATCTGCCAATTTCTATGCGCCTCATTGCTGGATCCGCCATTTGAATTTCTTACTCTCGTGGCATTGTTTACCCCCAACACACACACACACACACACACAGAGTATTTGCCTCATTAATTGCATCTTTGTACATCAATCAACGTGAACATATTAATGTCTTAGTTTCACACGGTTACTCCTTTTATGACGCCGATTTGTTAGGGAGGGTTTGTATAAAAAATGACAATACAGTAACAATTTGAGGTTCCCGGTTTATTCAATGGTTTCACATGCGACCACAACAAATTCCGATTAGGAGTTACGGATGACACATTAAGTGGACGACAAAGTTATTTTTCAAAGACAGATAAAATGTTTGATGACTTAAGTAGATTGTCAAATATAAAATTACATCTTTGTGGTGACGTCTGGAATTATAAAGACGTCTTGTCTGTATACGATATGACATTGTCATTCTTTATATTGCCCTTTGATTAATACATTATATTGAATTAATTTGAATTATTGTATTTTACTGCTAGAATTCAACCAAAATAGTATCACGCGATTGTAACATTGAAGCATTGGTGGAAACAGTTAATTGCATCATTGGAGACTGAAGATGTCCAGATTTGCTCTCATGCGACAATCTACATAATTTATATTGAAAACAAAGAGTTTAGTCAGTAAAATACATGGGAATACCATAGGGTACATTTAAAACCAGATGTGAGTCTTGATGTGGATATCCCCATCCTAAATTGTTCTTATTTTAATGTAAAGGGAGATAATTTACCTATTTACGTAAAGCGAATACAGTGACTTGATATGATCTTTTTTAACATTTTTGTTTTATTCTGTGGTGTAATATATCGTCAGAACACAGTTTCAGTTGTTTAACAAGACAAAAAAGTGTTAATCTTTCGCAAAGGGGCAATAACCATAGACCATAGACCAAAAATATGTTGAAGTTTCTGTACAGACTTCGACAAATAAATGTTACTCTATAAAACATCGAAAGCTTATGTTGTTTTGTAATTATACTTGTATTCGACTAAATTGTTTGTGTTTAGTATATAGAAAATGCCATTAACCTCCAGTGAAATTGGACACAAAGACAGATTTATACTGACATCAGGCTGATCAATCATTGACGTATCACGTTAGAAAATATGAAAATACCGTGTCTTTAAAAAATGGTTTTATGACGTGACTTGAGATAGACATTGATATGGGACATACATCGTGTCGCTACACATTTGCACGCTTTTCTAGTGACGGTAACAAAGAGTATTGTGTTAAAAAAATGGTTTAAGATATTCTACAAAATGCTTTATAGGAATCGTGATATCTTGCTGCAGATGAGTAGAGCAAAAGGTGGCTTAGCGTAAACTGCAATAAGACAGAACTGGTGTTACAAAAGTAATGTTTGTAACCTATAAAATATGGTTGTATTTTAGAACATTCGAGGACCTTTCTTTAAAAAAACCACCAGTTATTGCGCATTATTGCCGAAGAAATCCTAGATTTCATTTTGTAAAGAGCATGTTAATCTAAAAAATAAATAAAAAAGTATTTCATTCTTTTTTTCAGCCTTATGACAGAGCTGCAGCAATCATCTGTTTTACCCTATTCGTGTTCATCGTGAGTTTGAATGGAACCGTTATATACACGCTGGTTATGTTTCGCAAGCACAAGAAGAGTCGACTCTACTTTTTTATCTTCCATTTAGCTATAGCAGGTAATATATTTTGTTAAATATACTGAACGGTACAGCTAACCTGCAACCTGACATTTTATGTACGTGACATTTTATGCATTTTCTCAATATTGTGACGAAAATATTGGAAATATAAAATTGGCGAGTTTATGTTAATGTGTTCTGTATTAACAAAATATATTTTCTTACGTTACATCCAGCAATCATTTTCTGATTATGATAGGACGCCTCGATATCATTCCCGTGGAAGGTTTATGGGCATTTAATATTACAGAGATCTTGGTCACGTTTTTTTCGATACCAAACTAAAATAATTCGGTAATCAAATCGCTGTTTGTCTCTTCACAAACTCTTACAGTAGGTTCATATTTAACTCAACATACATTGTATATGTATCCTGTGTCGTTTTTTTTCCATCGAAATATTCTTATTTTTAAGATCTCTTTTAAGTTGCTCTCAATTTTTGGATTCTTTAAAAATGGCACTTATAATAACACAATTGAAACATCTACGACTTCCATTCCATTCTTGCGATCCTGTTGTGGTTATGTTCTGATTCATAAGATGCCTTCTTATTATTTCTTGATTGACATTTTTTTAACCTTGAAATAAAGTCAAATTACAGTAAAATTAAAATATGAGCACGAAGGTCAGTAAGACACAGTAAGAAGATATGTTTGTGAATCATCCAAAATTGAAATAAATATATTCGTATAAATCAAGCCTTCACGTATACCTGTTTTTTTTGTGCAGCTAATGAATACCAGAATAGTAAATTACAAAATTAAATTCTCTTATTTTGAAATGTTTAAGAAACGGAATTTAAGTAATATTTATAAGGCTATTATGCTTGAAGATTTATATTTTCAAATGTTTAATGAATACTATACAATAAAAACGTCTCAAATGTAGCATACGCCGTTGACTTTATTGTCAATTAAATTGCAATTTATTCCAAACCCGTTCTGTGGAGGCGATAAAAGTATTTAATATTAGTTTATATAAATCAGATTATCAAGTATAATTTGAAATATCGCGAAGTATTGCAACGAAAGAGTTCGTCATATATTATCGACTTTCGCAAAAGCGATATATTGTAATGCGCGTAAAAATCCGACCCATGCATTGATGATTATTTTTTATGTTATTCTTTCTAGACCAGCCAGTCCCTAAAATCTCCCGAGTCACGTTAGATCAATCCTAATGAAAAAGCAAAAAGCCAGGAAGTCCACGCCTGTACCACAGTTTATAGCAGCTGCTATTTAATGCTTACTGAACTCTGACATATTTCAACTTTCCCTGAGGCAGCAGACCAATCAGCGTGCTCAAGTCGCAAACTTGCTATATAACGGACAGACAGATGGGTCCGCTCCACATTCAAACTTATACAGTGTGGCTCTCGAAGTAAGAATACCACTTCAGCCGCGAGGGTGTTGTTTTAACCTTTTACTCCATAGATACGCGTTTTCCCGCACCAATCACAGAAGGCATTCGTTACGAGCAATCTGAACTCTTCCTGCACTGTTTTCCACTCTGTCAGATAATATAAACACAATTCACCCAATAATTCAAAAGCCTTCTATATAAGAGGTATACAAAGGCGTCTATATTAGAGGTATCCAAAGGCGTCTATATAAGGTGTCCAAAGGCGTCTATATTAGGTGTCTAAAGCCTTCTATATTAGAGGTGTCCAAAGGCGTCTATATTAGAGGTATCCAAAGGTGTCTATATTAGGTGTCCAAGGGCGTCTATATTAGAGGTATAAAAAGGCGTCTATATTAGAGGTAATCAAAGGCGTCTATATTAGAGGTATACAAAGGCGTCTATATTAGAGGTATCCAAAGGCGTCTATATTAGGTGTCCAAAGGCGTCTATATTAGAGGTGTCAAAAGGCGTCTATATTAGGTGTCCAAAGTCTTCTATATTAGAGGTATAAAAAGGCGTCTATATTAGAGGTATCCAAAGGCGTCTATATTAGAGGTATACAAAGGCGTCTATATTAGGTGTCTAAAGTCTTCTATATTAGAAGTATACAAAGGCGTCTATATTAGAGGTATCTAAAGGCGTCTATATTAGAGGTGTCCAAAGGCGTCTATATGAAGTAAAGGGTTAATGTTATCCGTCACAAACGGACTCCTTAAAACTGAGTTTGAGTCTTGTGCTCCAAGTGGCTACTTTAGTCGGGTCGAGCTAGCTTAGTCGGTAACGCGTCTTTCTGTCAATGCATGGATCGTTTGTTCGTTCGAATCCCCTTCCGGTCATTATCACTACAATGATTGGCCATGAACTTCATTTTAAGGCCACGATTCTCACACCTCTTTGAATATGTTTGGGAGTAGTCAATGACTTGGAGAGATAAGTTTGTTGGGTACTTTGGTTACATGTACCGGCTACGCGGATCCAAGGACTGAATAACTGAAATACTGTTAAAAATGCGGAACACACATTATATGCAAACACACAAGCAATGGTCACCGATGGTCGGTATAGAAAGGCGCTATCGTTTAATGAACACTTACCTCACACCATTTAATTCGCAGGTTCGAGCTCATTTCGGACCAAAAACAAGAAGGTTTGCCAGTTACATTTACTTGTTGAAGGACCGTGGTTCTGCTTAGCTTTATTCCGAGACCTTCCTCCGCCTATAAAGCTGGCTAGGCCATATATAACACCATTAAAATACCAGACAAAACAGTACTTCTATCTTATAGTTTATTGTTATTTATAGTTATTTAACGTTCTTGGAAGTAGTTTTGACCATGTATGGCTTCCTCGACTGCAAATCCATTAAGGAAGTCCTATAGACGAAATTACAAACCAGTCAATATAACATATAACGTATTGTGCTCTATAATTGTCACATAGTCTGATCACTTGGAAAATATCTCCATCTACACGAGCTGCCGATCAGTGAATAATACATTAAGAATGTTCTGTAAGACAGGCTTTGGTAAACTTACCATAAGAGAGAAGGTAATTCATTATCACAATAAATGTATTAGTGTGAACAGTGAAGTTGATGTGTTCTCGGAAAAGTAAACGCTTTTTTATGTGCGTATCTTATAAATTTTGATTTATTCAATATAATTCATTGCAATTTTAAGTATCACCTATCAATAAGCCAATTTTGCAATGTTATATACCACAGGTCTGGCAGCAATAATTAAACTGGATTGCATTAAAGAATTTTATTGAAAAGTTTCACAGATCTTTTATTAACAAAAAGATGTTTTTCTTCACCTTTTTTTTTTAAATTTAATATTTAGTTCTCATGTTTTCTAACTTGGATAATAGATGAACGAGCCGTATTTTGTTAGTATATCAATCGTCATATTGTGATATGGAGGATTTACAGACGATCAGTTAACTTAATCACTCTGTCCTGGAATCCTGGAGGTGTAACTAGTCTGTTTATTTGAGCACACCGTTCTATGCAAATAACTGATACATGATCCACGTGAACCAGCGGTAATATATAAATGGCATTGAGACACAATAGCATACGTCAATTTTTACGGAGACGTGTGGATTGGCGGGGGCTCGGACTCACGACCCCTGGATTCAAATCCTCGCCCGCCCATAAATAAAAACATGGTTGCTAGTTAACCATAACCATGGTAATTTGAAGCTTCAGTTGAGCGCATGGTCTAGGTCTCACTACACAGTTGAATGTTGTCCTTTGTTCTATATAAAATAAGGTTTCACTTCACAGTTGAATTTTGTCCTTTGTTCTATATAAAATAAGGTCTCACTTCACAGTTGAATTGTGTCCTTTGTTCTATATAAAATAAGGTCTAGGATTTCCATGGTAAAAAAAAGAATTCAACATAGAATGTTTTTCCATAGCAGGAATGTAAACCAGCAAAAAAATGCACAATAACTGACCACGTTGGATTTTTTAAAGAGGGTGCAGTGACACCCTGAGATTTTTTGAAAAAAGAAGTCCACAAATGCTCATAAATACATGCATATGTTGAAATCCTATAAAAATCACTTTTTAACACCAGTGATGCCTTTTTGCCTTATGTGCTATACCAGCTTTTGCTCTACTCATCTGCAGCAAGAAATCACAAGTACGATTATGAACAATTTTGAAAATATTTCAAATAACATAGGCCTTGTTTTAAGCGTAAGAATCATGTTACCGTGGAGAAAAAGGGGTGTAATTTTGTAGTGAGACGTCTAGTGGTAGAACATCGGGTCCATGATAGAGGGTCGTGGGTTCTTTTCTCCGCCAGGGCTATGTGTGGTGTCCTTGAGGAAGACAATGTATCCGCATTAGCTTAATACTGGTTCTAACTAGGAAGGAAAAGTAGATATGATAAAACTAAGCTACAGAAAGTTTTCCTTGGAGATAACTATCATTATATGTTGATACGCTTAAAGGTCTAATATATTTGATGCGAGAACAACAGTAAATGTGATTTCACCATTGCCGTATGCCAAGCTCCCGGGGTCGTATTCACCAATCATTTTGACAATATTCATAGACTTAAGTTTGAATAACCAAATTTCAACCTTAGATATCTAGTTTACCGTAACAGATATAATAATCATGTTAGTTTATTTGTCTCTATATCACATGTTCCTACATGTTTGCAAATTTTGGTATCAAAAAAATGGTCTCTAACCGATGCGTTATTTGAGTTCAAGTCTGAGACTTAAGATTGGTTGGTGAATACCTACCCGAGTTGGCTGAAGTCGGTAGCGCGTCTGACTATCATAACAGGGGCTGTGAGTTATAAGCCCGGCCAGGCCACAGTTTCTGCGATGATTGATATACGACATTGTGTCCCACTGGCATTAACATCTTACCGCTAATTCAAGTGGGAAAGCTACTAGTTACTTGCCGATGTATGTGTGCTCCAGTGTATGTTACCGTTACAGGATCCCAGGAGAGAGTGGACAGATTAACTGATCGTCTGTTATCTCTCAACGGTATTAAAATGACGCTAAAAAAAACAACCAACAAACCGTATGTTACGTCTTTGTTTGTGCATACTGCTTAAATTCTTGAAGAAGCCACAACTGCGACATCATAAAATTATATTAACGCATGATGACTTGATTACGTTAGTTTAGTGTGCCCACACCGCCATTAGGGAATTACTGTATGTCCGTTGTTCATCTCTCGTGTAACGTGCCGACACATTAATACGACAACTCATTGTGAACCACGTGGGATGTTGATGAAGTATTTTCTTTACGTTTTATGGTTACAGCATTGTGATTTTTCAGGAAATTTCATTTGGATTTCTTCAGGGACCTTTGTGAAAAGGTCGTCTGCTTTCTTCCTGACGTGATTTCCTTGATGATGCATTTACTCTGCTCCTCGTTATTTTTGTAATAAGATTGCAGTTTGTGTTGTTTTATTCTCTGATATGCAACGTTTTATTACTGTGTTGTTCTTGGGTTGTTTTGTGTTGTTGTTGTTTTTTTTTCTTCAAATAAATTAAATCATTAACATATGTGATGTGAAATGTGGCAGTCAATTGTGCCAGTCATTTACGTACATTTTATAATGAAAACATAGGCTGTAAAACGGAACCAGCTCTCTTGATCGGGTCCATTACGTAGTCATGACATGTGTGACAGTCATTTACGTACGTTTTACAATGAAAACATAGGCTAAAAAACGGAACCAGCTCTCTCGATCGGGTCCATTACGTAGTCATGACATTTGTGCCAGTCATTTACGTACGTTTCACAATGAAAACATAGGCTATAAAATGGAACCAGCTCTCTCGATCGGGTCCATTACGTAGTCATGACATGTGTGCCAGTCATTTACATACGTTTTACAAAGAAAACATAGGCTATAAAACGGAACCAGCTCTCTCGATCGGGTCCATTACGTAGTCATGACATTTGTGCCAGTCATTTACGTACGTTTTACAATAAAAACATAGGTTGTAAAACGGAACCAGCTCTCTCGATCGGGTCCATTACGTAGTCATGACATTTGTGACAGTCATTTACGTACGTTTTACAATGAAAACAGAGGCTGTAAAACGGAACCAGCTCTCTCGATCGGGTCCATTACGTAGTCATGACATCTGTGACAGTCATTAAGTAACATTTTACAATGAAAACATAGGCTGTAAAACGGAACAAACTCTCGATCGGGTCCATTACATAATCATGACATCTGTGACAGTCATTAAGGTACATTTTACAATGAAAACATAGGCTGTAAAACGGAACCAACTCTCGATCGGGTCCATTACGTAGTAATGACATCTGTGACAGTCATTAAGGTACATTTTACAATGAAAACATAGGCTAAAAAACGGAACCAGCTCTCTTGATCGGGTCCATTACGTAGTCATGACATTTGTGCCAGTCATTTACGTACGTTTTACAATGAAAACATAGGCTGTAAAACGGAACCAGCTCTCTCGATCGGGTCCATTACGTAGTCATGACATATGTGACAGTCATTTACGTACGTTTTACAATGAAAACATAGGCTGTAAAACGGAACCAGATCTCTCGATCGGGTCCATTACGTAGTCATAACATGTGTGCCAGTCATTTACGTACGTTTTACAATGAAAACATAGGCTGTTAAACGGAACCAGCTCTCTCGATCGGGTCCATTACGTAGTCATGACATCTGTGACAGTCATTAAGGTACATTTTACAATGAAAACATAGGCTGTAAAACGGAACCAGCTCTCTCGATCGGGTCCATTACGTAGCCATGACATTTGTGACATTCATTAACGTACGTTTTACAATGAAAACATAGGCTGTAAAACGGAACCAGCTCTCTCGATCGGGTCCATTACGTAGTCATGACATGTGTGCCAGTCATTTACGTACGTTTTACAATGAAAACATAGGCTAAAAAACGGAACCAGCTGTCTCGATCGGGTCCATTACGTAGTCATTACATTTGTGACAGTCATTTACGTACGTTTTACAATGAAAACATAGGCTGTAAAACGGAACCAGCTCTCTCGATCGGGTCCATTACGTAGTCATGACATGTTTGCCGGTCATTTACGTACTTTTTACAATGAAAACATAGGCTGTAAAACGGAACCAGCTCTCTTGATCGGGTTCATTACGTAGTCATGACATTTGTGCCAGTCATTTACGTACATTTTACAATGAAAACATAGGCTGTAAAACGGAACCAGCTCTCTCGATCGGGTCCATTACGTAGTCTTGACATCTGTGACAGTCATTAATGTACATTTTATAATAAAAACATAGACTGTGAAACGGAACCAGCTCTCTCGATCGGGTCCATTACGTAGTCATGATATGTGTGACAGTCATTTAGGTACGTTTTACAATGAAAACATTGACTGTAAAACGGAACCAGCTCTCTCGATCGGGTCCATTACATAGTCATGACATGTGTGCCGGTCATTTACATACGTTTTACAATGAAAACATAGGCTGTAAAACGGAACCAGCTCTCTCGATCGGGTCCATTACGTAGTCATGACATTTGTGCCAGTCATTTACGTACGTTTTACAATGAAAACATAGGCTGTAAAACGGAACCAGCTCTCTCGATCGGGTCCATTACGTAGTCATGACATTTGTGCCAGTCATTTACGTACGTTTTACAATGAAAACATAGGCTGTAAAACGGAACCAGATCTCTCGATCGGGTCCTTTACATAGTCATGACATCTGTGACATTCATTAATGTAAATTTTACAATGAAAACATAGGCTAATAAACGGAACCAGCTCTCTCGATCGGGTCCATTACGTAGTCATGACATTTGTGACAGTAATTAGGTACGTTTTACAATGAAAACATAGACTGTATAACGGAACCAGCTCTCTCGATCCGGTCCGTTACGTAGTAATGACATTTGTGCCAGTCATTTACGTACATTTTACAATGAAAACATAGGCTGTAAAACGGAACAGCTCTCTCGATCGGGTCCATTACGTAGTAATGACATCTGTGACAGTCATTTAGGTACGTTTTACAATGAAAACATAGGCTAAAATACGTAACCAGCTCTCTCGATCGGGTCCATTACACATTACATAGTCATGACATTTGTGACAGTCATTAGGTACGTTTTACAATGAAAACATAGACTGTATAATGGAACCAGCTCTCTTGATCGGGTTCGTTACGTAGTAATGACATTTGTGCCAGTCATTTATGTACATTTTACAATGAAAACATAGGCTGTAAAACGGAACCAGCTCTCTCGATCGGGTCCGTTAGGTAGTCATGACATTTGTGCCAGTCATTTAGGTACGTTTTACAATGAAATCATAGGCTGTAAAAGGGAACCAGCTCTCTCGATCGGGTCCATTACGTAGTCATGACATTTGTGACAGTCATTTACTTACGTTTTACAATGAAAACATAGACTGTATAACGGAACCAGCTCTCTCGATCGGGTTCGTTACGTAGTAATGACATTTGTGCCAGTCATTTATGTACATTTTACAATGAAAACATAGGCTGTATAACGGAACCAGCTCTCTCGATCGGGTTCGTTACGTAGTAATGACATTTGTGCCAGTCATTTATGTACATTTTACAATGAAAACATAGGCTGTAAAACGGAACCAGCTCTCTCGATCGGGTCCGTTAGGTAGTCATGACATTTGTGCCAGTCATTAAGGCACGTTTTACAATGAAATCATAGGCTGTAAAAGGGAACCAGCTCTCTCGATCGGGTCCGTTACATAGTAATGACATTTAAGCACGTTGATTGGTCAGTTACTTAGGAGAAAGTTGAATGATATCACAGCTTGATAAACTTTTAACAGCTTTGCATTGTGGGACAGGCATTGGATTCTCTGCTTTTTCAATATTTATGTGAACTATAAGGCTTTGAGAAACTGGTGAGAGTTTCTCAAAATTTGATAAAATCGATGGTTTATTAAGTCGTATAACATCATCATAAGAAACACGAAGCGCATTCATGGGGTAGGCACATAATTACGGTGATAAATATGCTTGTTTCTTTTTATTCAAAAATATAATTTCATCATTTTAATGCACATTTTATTATTTGAATGGCAATATTGAAAGCACTGTCATGTTTGAATTTTGAACTTACAAATACATTTACTACTTGGACATTGGGGTATGAATACATAGTATATTGTTTCGATTTCTACTTCCACTTTGTCAAACAAACAAAATAATCATATACTTACATACTGGTATTAATTATAGTTAAACCGTTTAAACGTCATTGTACGTATCCACAGAGTCGTATGCATTCCTCGGCTGCAAACTCATTAGAAGCAATAAACACGAACTTACAAAACATTCAATATAAAGTATTGATATATATTACGCATTATACTCTACAATTGTCATGTTACCTGTTCACTCGAAAAATGCTCCATCTGCACGACATGTCGATACTGCACATAACGCATTCAGAATATTATGAAGACGGAGAAGAAGAAGAAATAGAAGAAGAAAAAGAAGAAGAAGAAAGAAAAAGAAGACGATGACAATATTGATGATGATGATGATGATGATGATGATGATGATAATGATGATGATGATGATGATGATGATGAAGACGATGAAGAAAAAGAAGTGCCTCATAAGTGTCACATCATATTCTCATGTATATGCAAGCGATTGTTTTGTCCAGTCTTGACGTCTCACACACCAATTAATTTTGTACTGTTCTACATATAGAGACATGCACTTCTTGAACACTGGATAATGAGCCATTAAAATAGAGTTGTTACAATAATTATATGAAAATTAGAAATTGTCCAGGTTGCTTTTCGCAGTTTCGATGGTTTGATGGCACCCCTTCATTTTTGACAATTCTGCCCATTTGTTGCAGTGTATCACTACGCATCTTTAAACTGTTATAGCATCATCAAACAGTTCCCAATGTCACCCAAACTTTGCAGAAATCATAAAAATGTTCCGATGTTCCCATATGCACAAAGAAATATGACATTTTATGCATTTTTAACCAAAAAATTGCCCAACCGCTTTATACAGCTTTAATTTCTTTGGCGTAATAATCTTGCTACCGTCATGTAAGGGAGGTAATTCTCCACTGGGACCACGATTCTATGATGATATTATCTTTTTTACAATGACAATGACAATAGTATATTCAAGTAATTTAGGCCACCGGCCCATAATACAAATACACACAAATGTTATAATAATACAACAATGTGCCAAAAGGAAAACATATATGACTTATCAAATGTAGAGTGTCTAAAATGTTATATCGTCCTTACAAATGTTAATTGAGCCTTATAACGCTGTAGCATAATCATACTTTAGTTTGTTACAGTTTGGACTTAAATAGAGTATTTCCGTTTATCGAACATTTCTAGTACACATTTGGAGAGTTTTATCAACAAATTATCGTTTTGTGTTCTTGTTAATTTATAAAATAAATTTAATCCATTATGGTAACCATTCAAAAATTCTAAAAGATACTGATTTCTCAAATCATCGTAATACGTACATTTCATTATTACATGAAATTCGTCCTCTATTTCTCCAGAGTTAGATGAAAAGCATGTTCTTTGTTCGTATGGTATATTGATGTGTCTTCCGGTTTCAACCTGAACATCGTAGTTTAGAGAGTGCTATTTTCAATTTAATTGGAATTTTCAAAGTGAGGTACCTTTCTACATCTAGGTTAGTTTTAAAATACTTATAATGTTTAGCTTTGCTCGATTGATATAAATCAGCATGCCAGTTTTGTAAGGAACAGTCCAATAAACGTTGTTTAAAACTGAATATAACGGTTTTTTCATCGCCTACATTTTCCGATATCCAGACATATCCAAATCCGTATCTCAAAAGTAATGATAAACATGTGTTGCCCATGTAACCCGTCTTACATCATCCAAATTACGAAGCATGATACAGCATTGTTTGGGATATTTGTGATTATCCATATGGATAAGACGAAACCAATATTTTACGCATTCACAATAATATGTAAGATAGAGGAAATCTACCACATTCACCGAGAGAATGAGCCTGGAAACAAGTCTTATACAATTTTTAATATCTTGTACAAAACTGGTTTTGAATAATTTCAATTTGAGTTGCATATTCATATCCCAAAAATTCAGATCCATATTTTAATATCGGCACAGCCATAGCATCAAACAATTTAAAAAATCCAAAATGTTCAAAAAAATCCAACATTTCTTTGAAGTTTATATATTGGTATCATAGATGTTTTACTTTGAATTACTAGCACTGCATTGTTTCGGAGTAACAAATAATCGCATGTATTTATACAGTGACACTGTTTCTATCCTTTACCATCAAATACCCAATGTTCATTACCTCTAACAAATCCTCCATTTCTAAACACTATTATTTTTGTTTTCTTAAGATTTATTCGCATACCGGTTCTATTGAAAAGGTTAGAAATAACATTGATTTGTGATTGCAATTGTCTAATAGTGTCACTGAAATTTTCCAGGTCATCGGCGCATAGTTTTGCAAATATATCATTCACTTCCTCTGAAATATGTATACCGTTTGTACATGTTTGTTTTAACTCATCAACAAGATCATTTATAAAAAGATTGAATAAAATCGTGCTCAATTTACAGCCTTGTCGGCAACCAATATTGCATTTAAAGATAATAGTATAATCATCACGACCAGTGCGTACGCAAGAAGACAAATTCATATTATACATAGCAATAGGTATGGCCAAATATTTTCCACCAACTCCTTTTCTTATAAGACTATTAAATAGTGCCGTGTGATTTATTGTATCAAATGCCTTTGAAAAATCGGAAACACTCCTGTATCGAATATTCTATTATATTATGGAAGTAAAATATCTGAGCTATCTGTAATATTATTTTTTATCATTTCTGCCAGTATTCCACTGGGGCCTGTTGATTTACCAAGCTTAAGGTCACTGAATACTTTTTTTTAATTCAAGCATTGTAAAAGGATCATTAAAAACAACGTCTATATTTTGGTTTTCTGGAAAAGTGTGTTTAAATCTAAGTTATTGGCGATATTTTCTTTGAACAATAGGCTTTTAAAATGATGGTTCCATTCTTTTTTTTTTTTAATATTTCCAGGGGAATACTCGGTTCGTTTCAATCTAAGTATTTTAACGGTTTTCCAAAATAAGTTTGTATTTTTTCGTGATTCTATTAACTCTTGTCGATAATTGTATTGTTTTTGCTTACAATACAGTTTAAAACTATTTTTGCTAGCAATATACATTTGTTGATTATTTTGTATACTGATAAGTCTAAAAGTCCTTAATTTTCGAAGTTTATCTTTTTTTAAAATTTCACATTGTGTATCCCACCACTCAGGCTGTACTGGTTTGTTATTATTTGTTTTCCACGTTTTGGTTTTCGTCGGTGTGACTGCTTTATGAAAGATAGTAACAATTTTATCAACTGCCAGATTAATATCAACTAGAACGTCACTTAAAATGGTATCTTTCATTAATGAAATAAGACTGCTTCCAATTATAAATGAATCCCCCTCTTTTGTTCTCGTCCCATTTATAACGTTTATAAGAATCTTGGTTCGTGTTTTCTAGATAGTCACCTTCATTTACTACATGATCAGCTTGCAAAGATTTAAATGAAAATGAACAAACAATTGGAAAATGATCAGATTCAGATCTGTCTCCAATTTCGAAATGTGAAATAAAAGGGAACATGTCCGACGAAGCAATAGAATAATCAACTAAACTTAAACCATCATTTGCAGTAGGTGTATAATGTCCCTCTTGATCTTTGAAACGTCTTCCATTAAGTATATGAATACAAAATGATAATCACAGGTCAACAAGGGTATAGCCGACAAAGTTACATGTTTTATATTTGCTGTTTCTATACATATTAAATGTTTCACTGTCATAGATTACGTTTTCGTCATTAAAAACAACATCAATTTCATCGTCTTCAATTATATCTTGTAAAGAGCCACATCTAGCATTAAAGTCTCCAGCTAACATAATATTGTCATCCGTATATTGGGAAACTACTTTTTGGTAAAGTGTTTATCTAAATATTGAAATTGTTGTCTAAATATTTTTTTTATCGACACAAGTGAGGGTCTTTGTGGCTGAGTGGTCTAAGGGCCGTCTTAAGATCATTTACCTCTCACCACTAAGGTCGTAGGTCTGAGTCCGGCTCGATCAAAAAAAACGGTGGCTCTGTTCAGATTCATTCTGAGGTTAATCTCCAGCAATCTGGATATACCGTATATAACATGAAATGTGTTGAAAATGGCTATTAACCCCATTAAACATGTTTAACACCCCCTCCATACCTCACACACACACACACACACACACACAAACGCGCGCGCGCGCACACACATGCATTAAGCATCAAAATAGAGTAGCGAAATAAGAATATGTTCATCCACCTATTAATATAACCAAATCGCCTTGAACTTCATTGAATTAAAAAAAACATTCCTGCACAAGCGGGAAGGCGTATTACTTTTTTGTTTGTTGTTTTGGGGACGTTTTTGTTTTGCGGTGGGGTGTTAGTTATAGTGTGATTTTGTAAACTAACTGAAGGTTCTGTATATTCCCAGGCTTCTGTTTCACCAATATTTTACTTATATACTTAAAAAATTAACTAAATTTTGACTGGTTATTTATATATTCAGTATCAATGAAACTATGTGCAGTTTAACTGAAACTAGTCTGAAATCATGATCACTTGACTGCTTTTCTTAGATTTAATTATTTAAGTATATAAAAAAACAGAAACCAGGTGTATTTATGCACCACGTTGACATAAATAAATGAATTTAAAGAAATATTATTGTCAATCAAATAGTCTGATCTTAAATGATGTCATGTTCATAGTAGTTTGAACTGTCCAATACAGGTAATTCATTTATTTTGACATTTATTTTATTGTATAATTTAAGTAATTGATAAATCTGCTGTCATACAACAAAACTTCCCAAAAAAAACTGTGACATCATCTAATAAAAGGATGACGTAGTTACACAATAACTTATTAGATTTATAAGTGAAAAATCAGCAAAGTTGGCATGTGTCTCTTTAACGTGATAATCTGTTCCCATCAAGAACAAAATAATACGTCGGTTTGTAATGATTGCTTTTATATTATCCTAGATTGTCACCTAAGATGATGATTTATTAATGCATGGAAATATTGTGTTTTGTCATTTTTTTTTTCTGTTTTAATTTGTAAGATTAAGAATTATAGCGGGACTTTATTGTTGGTAAAAAATAAAATGAAACAATTATTATATTTCAAATGGAAGACATCGGATCATATTTTGCAAGAAAAACGGGTTTTTATTTCATCAATCAGAAAATGAATATCTTCAGTTGCTAAAAGTAACATTTTGACGACACTAACGGCGAAAATCCATTAGTTTGAAAATCTATATGTAAATGGTACCCACACACTTTATCTGCCCCACAATGTGTCTTTTCAACTCATTAATTATTTCTATGAAATCACAAGTCACCGACAAGATTTTTTTATAGTCTTCTTAATTACTTAAGTCCATCCATTCTTGTCATCTACGCTGGTGTTTCTATCAATTAAGAATATAATACCCCAAAATAATGCATGTATCCTCTTTCTCTGGCAGAGGTTGTAATTGGCATAACTTCATTTAACTTGATCATTTGTCTGTAAAATTAAAAAATCGAATTTCTTCCTTTACTCGAATATTGGGCTGAGTTAACTGGTTGAAATTAATAAAATTTAATAAAACAATGTCGGAAGAACACTTCGGTAAGCTATTAAAGGTACTCACCGCAATATATTTAAAATTATAAAATATAAATGAAAATTTTTACTTTTATACTAAAAGTTTTTTAAATAAGAAATATAGCTGGATATGTATGATACGCATGTATTTTCAATAACAATGTTTATAGCAGGTAGAATTACATTGCATTATATTTGCTTTATGACATGACTTTTGACTATTACTACCATAATGCATAACACCTTCTCCACTTTCACATATGCTTAAATTTGAATTTATTTCATACAACTTATACCATGGAACTAACATTGTAACTGTTAAATATCATAACTGAACCACAATCTGTCATATATTCGTGTATATACCATGTACCATATGGGCTTTTGTGCCTATTGGATATTGGTAATAAAACTATACTACCGATATTAAACAACATAATTTCATAGAAAGTGATTTGAACCGGTTCGTCTGCATTTCCATTATTACGACAATCAATGGCATTAATTCATGTTTAAGTAGATCATTCCTTTCATAAGATCGTACCAATAAATCATCAAAGAATTGAGAAAAGCACATTCGTTGCAATTTTCTTTTTTTTTTCAAAAATAAAATCTTGATATTCGCAAATTTCCGTGAAGAGGATACATGATGTTTCATCTCTTATTTACTAGTTCATGCTGTATGGCGTCTCTAAACCGACGCAATGTGTCCATCCAAGTACGGTGTAGATGCTCTGTATGTAACAGTAGTTTGCTATGATTCAGTGAACTGTTAGCCCTCGATGGCATAAAATTGACGTTAAGCATTCAACAAACAAATCAATGACATGCTTCTTAATTTCAACATAGCGCAGACACAGACGGACCATTGCAGACGAAAACATAGATTTGTTTCATTAACGCACCATTTGTGGAATATCAAATACATACAATAATGATAGATTTGACACGTTATAATTAACTGATAGCTGCTGTCTGTGATAATAGGAAACTGAAACAATATTTATTTATTCATTCGTACTTTGAGCTGACAAGGTTCTCAAACTGGCAATGTCTGCTATCTAACTCGACAAATTACATGCATCAAACTTAGTGACAAAGGTCAATGGCAAAATAGTTTTAAACGGTTCTATGGCAATCCTTGTAATCTTAGGAACTATACAGTTACGGTCATTAACTTGTTTGAAATTTACAGAGTAATTTTAATCCAATCGTTACCAAACTTGGTCAGAATCCCTATTGACAAGGTGTCTATGTTTGAGACGATAATCAGCCAGATGATTTCAGTAACTTCGGAGTTACGGACCTTTGATGGCTAAACATTAAAATTTTTGCAAAACAAGGCACTCATCCTGTCTAATACAAGTTTTTTAAATCCAAGTATCACTAAGTTTATTGGCAAACGTTTTAGGTCACGTTTTATAATCAGTTTAATAACCTCAGTCATTCTGGAGTTATGACATACATGTTCCCCCAGGATACGGGTCTGAACAAGTAACCGGGCCCGGTTTTATGCATAGCTAAGTGGCGTGTCTTGTTGTCATTCCAAATGTCGTGAATTCCAATCCCCGCCGATCACAGTCTCCATGACGACTGGTATACGACATTGTGTCTCATTGTCTTTCGTCTCTCACCGTTTATCAAAGTTGGAAAGTTATAAGTTACCTGCGGATGGGTGTGCTTTGGTAAAAATTAACCTTCAAAGATCCCAGGAGAGAGTTGTCACGGTTAACCTGCCGTCTATTAGCCATCGATGGCATTAAATGACTCTTACCGTTTAAGTAAACCTTTGCAAACATGTAAAATTATTTAATTACATGTAAATCCAAAGTTCACATAAACATTAACAATTCAAGATTTTGAGTATCTACTAAGTTACGGAGATGTTGGTAAAACTTGAGTCTGAAATAACAACACTAATAAGACAAAACACGGACAGCCTTACGGTACATTTGACAATATATGGTCATCATTGATTCCTCTCATCTGATCGAAAGTTACTGTAATTACTTGACGTCGATTTATTGAATCATCTTCTTCTATTTCTATCACGGCGTCAATCCCTGGAGAGTTATTGACCAGCTTGGATGTGATTTCCTTAGCGGAATGGACTTCTTTATATCAGCATGAAGACTTCACAATATGGTGTTTAATACGTCACGCGGTAGTTTACTTGTACCAGGGGAACCAGCAATAATTGTAGCGCACGTCAATCAAATCTTTGGATATATAAATGTAATTTCGTTTTTACGTTATAAACGATGTATTAATGTTGACACGTGTTATCTTTCACTCTCCTATAAGTTATCATTAACTCGGGTGCGTGATTGCTCGTCCAGTTTGAGAATAAATGTAAAGGATATTGTGCGTGTTTAGTGTTGTAAATTACGAACGACCATGCCACTTCTAATGAGCTTAGACGTTGGTCTACTTTCTCGTTCCATGGAGCAATTTCATTGGTTAAGGAAGTAGGTCAACAGCTACTGACGGTCATGAAATCCTATGTAAAATGGAATGTTATATTTCTGAAAAATCTGATCGATTTTGTTGACTGAGAAAACAGGACAATCTAAAAAATCAATTTTCAATATTTCACAATTCAGTTTCTATAAGGCAAGCCTGGCTAGAATATTTGAAACGTCAGCATTTCACTTGATTTATACAATTTTCATTTATTAAGGCAATTTATTTCCAGATTATATATTTGTTTGTTCCCGGCAACGCATTTTTGATGCCAAGGGATAGTAGCTTGGGCACCATCCGTGCGTCTGTCGGAGCGTCCGAAACCATTTGCTGTGCAATACCGTTACAGGTAATATCACGAAACTGTGCACATAGGCTAGTAATGTGTTTTACTATAGGGGAGTTTTCATTTTCATTTTTTTCTGCTTTAATGGAAACAAATAGCCGGAAACATATAAGTCTAATATGGTATTTTGAGATTTTTCATTGCTTATAGTAAACTATCCCAAGGCAGTGGATATCGCCGATCACGTCTTCTTCTTCCTCAGTCATCAAATGTGTTTATCCATTTCATATAATTACATATCATTTACTTTTTTTATAAATTAAAAAAGGTGAAATTTGGGAATTTTTTTTTGGTACCAGGCGGATAGTATTCTGAGTTATATGTTAAAGACATTGTGCTGGTGTTTGTGCTTTGGCATTTCTAATACAGTCGATATTACGGAAACTGTTTGATTTTTCAAAGCAAGCGATAGAGTATGCCTATGCCAGATGTCGTCGTGGGCTATTTTTATTTAAAAAAAATGGAGAATAACATGTCTAACGTTTCAAGAGCACTCATGTAGGGTCCTCTCTTTAGCATCTGTACTTACACTCATATAGGGTCCTCTCTTTAGCATCTGTACTTACACTTATGTAGGGTCCTCTCTTCAGCATCTGTACTTACACTCATATAGGGTCCTCTCTTTAGCATCTGTACTTACACTTATGTAGGGTCCTCTCTTCAGCATCTGTACTTACAGTCATGTAGGGTCCTCTTTTCAGCATCTGTACTTACACTTATGTAGGGTCCTCTCTTCAGCATCTGTACTTACACTCATGTAGGGTCCTCTCTTCAGCATCTGTACTTACAGTCATGTAGGGTCCTCTTTTCAGCATCTGTACTTACACTTATGTAGGGTCCTCTCTTCAGCATCCGTACTTACAGTCATGTAGGGTCCTCTTTTCAGCATCTGTACTTACAGTCATGTAGGGTCCTCTTTTCAGCATCTGTACTTACAGTCATGTAGGGTCCTCTTTTCAGCATCTGTACTTACAGTCATGTAGGGTCCTCTTTTCAGCATCTGTACTTACAGTCATGTAGGGTCCTCTTTTCAGCATCTGTACTTACAGTCATGTAGGGTCCTCTCTTCAGCATCTGTACTTACAGTCATGTAGGGTCCTCTTTTCAGCATCTGTACTTACAGTCATGTAGGGTCCTCTTTTCAGCATCTGTACTTACAGTCATGGAGTAGATATTATACCACATTGTAATACTACATAACATGATAGGAGTTATTTGTATCTGCTGCTAACAGACGAGAAATGACCAACTTTATACCAGTATCATTCACCGTGTATATAATGAACCGACATCCTTGTGTCGAGCCGTGGCGTCATTTGTTTCAAGGACTGACATCTTTAGTTATTGAATGAATCCATTGATGGCTTTGTTTAGTTTTTACTTATCTATTTCAACTCGACTGCGATGAAAGTCCGGCGCTGATACGAACCGCTCTCGAATCTGCTTCCTGGTAGAACCAGTACTGAGTGTTGTTTTGTGAAACGAATCGGTATCGAACCCGCAACGTCTGGCGTGAGCGGCCAGTACATCAATTCATCAATACTTTTGAGTCTGAGATTTAAACTCAGACTTAAATAGTCAAACATTTCATATTCAAGTAACATCTTTTTACCAAGCAATTTGCTTTATTTATTTGCAGATACAAACAGTTTTAATGATTATTGAACAGAACATGTTTAGAAAGAATTGAATTGTTACATAACCACATTTCGTACCCATAAGTGTATATTTACCGTGATTTACAAAAATGTTAGACTTGTGCCCGAGTACGATTCTCAGATACGAATTATTGATGAATGTCGGTCCTGATTTCGTAGACGAATTTTTTACTGGGCATCTACATAATTTAAATGATTTAGATTTAGACATCAGATGTTCGATGCTTTTTTGTACAGTGACCTTGGAAGAGAATATTACTTAAATACATGGACACTGAATTTGCAGTCATGGATGACATTGTACGGATATGAAATCTTTCAAATGACCAGTATGTTGTTTTTAAACTACTTAATATATATACATATATATGATTAGAAGCATAATTTTGTTCAGTGCAGACACAGAAATTAAAACAATATGAAAATACAAGGACAGTAGAAGACATATCACTCATTGGACATGGCCTCAACAACAGCACAAATGCAAAAAAATTAAAATTATCATAAACATTAACTCATTATACGTTCCTTATAAACATTAGGAGAAGTGTCAACCACCGTTTTGAGAGAATAAACTTCCCCTAAAATATTCAACAATATATTTTAAACAAGAACATTATAGTGTTAATACTACATATACATATATTACAAATGACTACCATATACAGTTAAACCTGTCTTGAGGAGGCCTCGCTTATACGTCTCACACACCAATTATTTTTGTACTGTTCTACATATAGAGACATGCACTTCTGGAACACTGAATACATTACCAATGGTTCTAAAAGTGCCTTATTCCCATAGATAGTCCTCTGTTGGTCCAAATATGCAGAAAAAAACATGGGGTTGACCAGGTTGCTTTTTCACAATTTCGTTGGTTTGATGGCATCCCTTCATTTTTGACAATTCTGCCCATTTGTTGCAGTGTATCACTACGCATCTTTAAACTGTTATAGCATCATCAAACAGTTCCCAGGGTCACCCAAACTTTGCAGAAATCATGAAAATGTTCCAATGTTCCCATATGCACAAAGAAATATGAAATTTTATGCATTTTTTAAAAAAAAAATTACCCAACCGCTTTACACAGCTCTAATTTCTTGGGCGTAATAATCTTGCTACCGTCATGTAAGGGAGGTAATTGTTCAGTGAGACCTTGAAGAGTAGAAATTGTCATGACATGTGACTGAAATTTTTGTCGAACAAACCTTTACCATTTCTAAATATAAAAATACGCCTTTTGAATTCATCCCGCAACTGTTTTCGAATTCATGCACCAAAATAAGATGGCGGTCACACATGCATAAATCAGTTTCGGACGACTCGAAAACAGGAAAAACTGCCAAAAATGTTTAGCCATTGTTACTTAATAAAAATAGTTCTAGAAAAAGAAATACTTTGAAAATGTCCTTGTATTGCCTCCTATAGTGTATCTACATGTATCTGACTGCATATTCATTTTATTGTATATGCAACATTACATAACTTAAGTGTCAAAATACATGACCATATATGGATAAATAGTTGTTTTTGCTTCAAATAATGCTCTGTTTTATTGCAAAACTATATATTTGACTTTTTTTATATCTATTACAAACAAATATTAATGTTTGAAGGTGCCCAGCAACAATTTGCATGTCACTTACACTAACCATGCCCCCTTTTTCAATACATGAATGAATAACATACTTTTGTACATGCATTAGATTCATTATCAACTATGAATATATCCTTTACCAATTGAGGTATCTATTAGGCATATATTAAATTCCAATACTATTTTGTTTATTTTATTAATAAAAATAGCAAATGAAAGTAAAGTGTGCATGAAAGTCACTTTAAAGCAAGAAAATGAAACGATAAATGAAAATGAGACAAAATATGAATACAGCATATTTGGCTGGACCGATAAGCTCATTGCAAAAAGACGGTTTGCTAAAGCGCATCTCTTTACGACAAATTAGTTTGAAATAAATATATCAAAGAATATCGCGATAAGAAGTACTTTTCGCGAGATGACTCGTTACTTTACAGATTTTCCAAAACTGGCATAAAAAAAATGGGCAGTTAAAATAGAGTTGTTGCAATAGTTATAGAAACTTAGAAATTATCATATTGGAGAATGCTATACTGTTGAATTTGGAGAAAAATATTGTACACATTCAATAACAGACAGTGAAAAAACATCATCTTCAATGAGAAAAATCTATATTCTATAGCAAGAGTCATGTATTTTTATTTGAAAAAAAAGTAAGAAGAACAACCGAACGAAATCAGATGATGGTACAAAAGTTTCAAGCACAGGTTAACTAAATGCTGAGAAATTATTACGCGAATCTGTTTCACGTCATTTCAAAGATGTCGCATTTTACCATTTACCTGAATGTCCAAGAGTAGGTTAAAACTGTGTATAAGCCAGACTCAGCCACATAAATATCAACAATGAGGAGAAAAAAATGACAGTAAAACAAAAATGGCAGTCATACGCCATACCATTAAAATGAAACGCGACAGTTTGGCGGTCGGTATATCGAAAACTGGATACAGAGCTGTTGATTACAAATATCAATGACAAAATAATGAAACAGGAAATTTCTCCATAATTCATGATCAATATGATATTAATTGATAAACAGCGACATAAAAACAATATTGTTCATACGCGACCAACCGTATTGTCAAAAAGCATGCGCTAAAGAGTGGAAACAGTATCGCGACAAATGTTACCATTTTTATGTGGGTGGGGTATGAATTATACATAAATAATGAGTTTCTTACACAAAAATATGGTTTAACTTACATGAATCATGAAATCTGGATACAGTGAATGCTCTAGACATGCATTTGTTGTGATATATTAGCATCACTGTCTCTCTGTGTGACTTTCAAGTGTTTTTAAGTGCAAACTTCTATTCATTTTAGCTAGGATTTTGAGACAGATGGCTAAAATCAAGTCTTATCACATGATGCAGCAAAGCATATTTGCATACATGGTCATTTCTTTTTCAGTTAAATAGATGATCTCACTTTGTGTTCCTTCCATTGAATTGAATAAATCCTGATTCCAACATTTCCATGACAAATTTTCAGCTGCTCAGTCTCATTGCCCTATTTGCTTTACTGTTTTAGCTTCAAGTTTGGTGTTGCCTGTGTGACACTTCTCTATTTCACTCAAAGTCATCGATTTTTTTCACAAAAATACATTTATTTTTCCATTTAGAGGTTTCAAATACAGTATTTCCCATAGAAAGTGACATATTTTGAAAAAGAAAGTAAAGCTGAATCACAAAGATGCAGTTTCCTCCCAGCGTCTACCGAAAATGATTTGGTTCTTGAACGTTCACACACCAATTAATTTTGTACTGTTCTACATATAGAGACATGCACTTCTGGAACACTGAATACATTACCAATGGTTCTAAAAGTGCCTTATTCTCATAGATAGTCCTCTGTTGGTCCAAATATGCAGAAAAAAACATGGGGTTGACCAGGTTGCTTTTTCATAATTTCGATGGTTTGATGGCATCCCTTCATTTTTGACAATTCTGCCCATTTGTTGCAGTGTATCACTACGCATCTTTAAACTGTTATAGCATCGTCAAACAGTTCCCAGTGTCACCCAAACTTTGTAGAAATCATGAAAATGTTCCAATGTTCCAATATGCACAAAGAAATATGACATTTTATGCATTTTTAAAAAAAAAAATTACCCAACCGCTTTACACAGCTCTAAATTCTTGGGCGTAATAATCTTGCTACCGTCATGTAAGGGAGGTAATTGTTCAGTGAGACCTATACAGTTTATGTCCACGAAATAATCCAACTGTACCTTGTCTGAAAGTAACCATTTAACTTGAATAACTCGGTGCGATCTTCTACAACACGTGTTACTTTCTAGAAATAAAAGATCGTCTATAAACAATTGTATTCGTAATTGATTTTAATGAAAGCAATTCCGGATAGTTTTGGAACGCACTTCGCTGAATATCTGATATCCGAAGATTTGTTATTGTCGCTCGGGAATTATCGGATTAAGGATAGATTTAATCGACAACAGCAACACTTCACATTCTGGCTGTACACGTTTTACAGAAGCAGAACAGAACACATGTTTCTGAACAAAAAGTTCATAAAATAGCTTTTAATCATTTATATGATAGCATTTGATTTATCAGTGTTATATATTTTATCCTAAAAATATCTGATTTACACGTGATATTTCTTTAAGCAACCAATCAAGGGAAGGAGCTTTTTAAGACAAGTGGCTGCTTAAAAGAGGTGACCGCTTAAATAGTTTTTTAAGAAATAAAATAGAAATGTTATAGATTTCTATCATATATTTGATTGGTCCAATTACCAGCCTCTCTATTCCAGATCTTCTTGTCGGAGTTATAAACGTGCTTGGAGACGGGATACAAAGTGCTATGGATGGACACTGGTACGGGGGAGATCTGTTTTGCAGGGTGTGGAGATACTCTAAGGCTGTGTCACTTATGGCCTCAAATAATCTTCTCATCGGAATGAGCATTGATCGGTTCTTGGCTGTAAAATCGCCAATGATATTTGTAAAGAATGGTAAGTTGGATTTTTCCATCCGCACCTTAAACCCACCTAATATAATCTGCAAGGCCTAATAGTAACAGAACGCAGCGTAAATGCCCTTGCAACCTTGTCAAGCATTGTGCAATCAAATGTCTAGAATCATCTCTCACTGATGGATCAAAACCTATACATTAGCTAACAGCATTTCGAAACAAGGTACTTTGTTGTATTTCACGTAATCAACATGGAAAAACGATATCATTGAGATATAATAGATCTAGATATCTATATCATTGCAGCTGGTGATATACATTTTCTGTAAGTCGGAACATTAGTTATTTTTTAAAACTTTGATTTATTTGTTCAACACTTTTTACAGAGACTCTTAATATTTTATGGAAATGACGCCATCCGATACCTGATATTGTTCTCGTATTTTGGCAGATAGTCAATCCTAAAAGAACAAGAAGATCATATTTGTTATTAAATGTCATTTAATGCTCCTTCGAGGTATTTTATATCCAATTAAATTCGCAATCGCATACGGGAATAAGTTTGATGGATTTGTGGTAGTTTAGAAAGATGTGAACTACTAGCATTTACAAATCGGTATGTTGTATATGGTACAGGTGTGATTGGTTTGTGGTTTGTAGGAATAGTGTACATACGATAGTTGACATATCTGTATGTATATGGTATAGGTGTGATGGGTCTGTGGTTAGTAGGAATAGTGTACATACGATAGTTTTCAAATTTGTAGGTTGTATATGGTATAGGTGTGATGGGTCTGTGGTTTGTATGAATAGTGTACATACGATATTTTACAAATCTGTAGGCTGTATATTGTATAGGTGTGGTGGGTCTGTGGTTGGTAGGAATAGGGTACATACAATAGTTTACAAATCTGTAAGTTGTATATGATATAAGTGTGATTGGTCTATGGTTTGTAGGAAAGTGTACATACGATAGTTTACATGTCTGTATGTATATGGTATAGGTGTGATGGGTTTGTGGTTTGTAGAAATAATGTGTACATACGATAGATTACAAATCCGTAGGTTGTATATGGTATAGGTGTGATGGGTCTGTGGTTTGTAGGAACAGTGTACATACGATAGTTTATATATCTGTAGGTTATATATTGTATAGGTGTGATGGGTCTGTGGTTTGTAGGAACAGTGTACATACGATAGTTTATATATCTGTAGGTTGTATATTGTATAGGTGTGATGGGTCTGTGGTTTGTAGCAACAGTGTACATACGTTAGTTTACAAATCTGTAGGCTGTATATGGTGTAGGTGTGATGGGACTGTCTTTTGTAGGAAAAGTGTACATACGATAGTTTACATATCTGTATGTATATAGTAAAGGTGTGATTTATCTGTAGTATGTAGGAATAATGTACATACGATAGTTTTCATATCTGAAGGTTGTATATGGTATAGTTGCGATAAGTCTGTGGTTTGTAGGAAAAGTGTACAAACGATAGTTTACATATCTGTATGTATATGGTATAGGTGTGATGGGTATGTTGTTTGTTGGAATAGTGTACATACGATAGTTTACAAATCTGTAGGTTGTATATGGTTTAAATGTGAATGGTTTGTGGTTTCTAGGAATTGTGTTCATACGATAATTTACAAATCCGTAGGTTGTATTTGGTATAGGTGTGATGGGTTTGTGGTTTCTAGGAATAATGTGCATACGATAGTTAACAAATCTGTATGTTGTATATGGTATAGGTGTGATGGGTTTGTGGTTTCTGGGAATAGTGTACATACGATAGTTAACAAATCCGTAGGTTATATATTGTATATGTGTGAGGAGTTCGTGGTTTCTGGGAATAGTGTACATACGATAGTTAACAAATCCGTAGGTTGTATATGGTATATGTGTGATGAGTTTGTGGTTTCTGGGAATAGTGTACATACGATAGTTAACAAATCCGTAGGTTGTATATGGTATATGTGTGATGAGTTTGTGGTTTCTGGGAATAGTGTACATACGATAGTTAACAAATCCGTAGGTTGTATATGGTATATGTGTGATGAGTTTGTGGTTTTATAGGAATAGTGTACATACGATAATTTACAAATCTGTAGTCTGCATATATCATACACTGGTTTTGTGGATTTGTAATAACTAAGAAAATATCACATGCCATAGGTTACCAACCCATAAATTATATATTGTCTATATATGGATTTGTCGTATTTAAGAAAACTAAATACTTTTTTTATGCAAAAGTGCCAAAAAACATATCGTAACCAGTAGAAAAATTATCTGTATATGGTGTGGGAGTGATATATATATAGCATTTAAGAAACAGTACATTCGAAAGTAAGAGAAATCTATTGGTGAACCTGTAGACAGTATACACGGTAGTGAACCCACGTGACCTAATGCTATGGGGCGGTGTAAAATCGAAGTAAATGTGCCCGTTTCAGGACACATTTCTTTCTTTGTTCCTTATGAAAATACACGAAAAAAAAGACGAACGCCGTCTGTGTATAAAGATGAACGATCGGTGCTATTAAGTCTATATACAGAGCTCGTTTTTTATGCAAAATGTGCAATGGCGTATTTGTTCAGTTAAAACGATTGTGAAAACCGCTCCATAGCTTTATGCCTCAATGGTTCGCCGCTGCGATTGTGTATAAGAGTGTAGGTGTTATAGCTGTGTTGTATTGAAGAAAAATGAACATGCAAACGTAGGCTAACGTAGGATAAATCCATTTATAAATCTTTAGGTAGAATGAATAGAATAGACGTGTTTGGTTAATGATAAACAAGAACGGCGTACACATAAAATTAAGATAAACACATTTACAAATCCGTATACTGTATACAGTGTAAATGCGATATATTGATTATTCGATATATTTAGTTTAGAGACGCATGTTAACAAAAATCAAGATAAACACATTTTGCAAATCCGTATACGGAGGCCCTCCCAGGGGGTCCCTGTTCTTTAGATCTCTTAAAGTAATGCCTATTGTTCTCCAGATCACCAAAAGTATTTGCCAAAGTTCCCCAAAAGTATTTTGTCCATGTTCCCTACAAAAGTTTTAAACATTGTTCTCTGAAAGTACCAAATAGTGTTTTCTTAAGTAAAACGTCTACTATAATCTTCTCTATTATTATTTACACATCATCATAATAAGCAAAATCCATGTACTGTCTTCTTTTCCTTGTTTAAAATATCTATGGTCTATGGCTTGAGGCATAGCACCACCGTTGCAAAAAGGAAGTGCTTCCGTTGGGTAGTCGGTTTTAAATAATCCTCATTTCTTCTTCTTTAAAAATGCATTTTCCTTATTTTAATGCTCATTTTTTTATTTGAATGGCATTATTGATGTATTTTGAACACTTTGATAGCATTGTCATGTTTGAATTGTGAATTTAGAAAAAAAAAATGATACTTGGAAATTGGGGTATGAATACATGATTTCGGAAGTCTACTTTCACTTTGTCACCAGTGTACACACTGAGCAGAAAAAAAATCTCTTATATGACACATGACCCCTACTTTTCTCATCATATTTTGATAGTGCAGAGGTTGACAAACAGTAAAATGTAGGTTTCATTTCTTTCATTTGGGTCTCTCTATGAATGACAAGCCTTCAAACTTTTATTATTTACTATAGAATAAAGAACAAAAATCAATGGTGGGATGACACCTTGAACTTTCAGTGAAAGTTTCCTTAAAAATGTGCTTGTAAGCCCTGTGGCAAGGAGGATTTGTAATTCAATCAAGCTGGTTCAAGAACTTCAAGAGTTTGTGGTTATACAAATGCTGTGCGAGTTTGGATAAGATTCTTTGAAAAATGTGGGAGATGCTATAGCTTCTACAAGAAAAAGGTTAACGGATAAACGATGGATAATTTACCGCGACATAAGCTCTGCTGGCCTTTAGCAAGTAGAGCCAAAGAAAATATCGATGGAAGGACAGAAGAGACAAAAAAATGAACAGCTGAACGGTTAATTTACAAAAGGCTATAAATACACATAAATAATTATAAATACACATACATAATTGCCTTTATTGTGTAAACACGATCTAATAAAAAAAAAGTAGATGCCGGGTGAGATTGAACACCAGTCCTTACGACCAGAAATCGACGATATTAACCACTGTACTATTCTGTCTTTACGTCTCACACACCAATTAATTTTGTACTGTTCTACATATAGAGACATGCACTTCTGGAACACTGGATACATTACCAATGGTTCTAAAAGTGCCTTATTCCCATTGATAGTCCTCTGTTGGTCCAAATATGCAGAAAAAAACATGGGTTTGACCAGGTTGCTTTTTCACAATTTCGATGGTTTGATGGCACCCCTTCATTTTTGACAATTCTGCCCATTTGTTGCAGTGTATCACTACGCATCTTTAAACTGTTATAGCATCATCAAACAGTTCCCAGGGTCACCCAAACTTTGCAGAAATCATGAAAATGTTCCAATGTTCCCATATGCACAAAGAAATATGACATTTTATGCATTTTTTAAGAAAAAATTACCCAACCGCTTTACACAGCTCTAATTTCTTGGGCGTAATAATCTTGCTACCGTCATGTAAGGGAGGTAATTGTTCAGTGAGACCTTGAAGAGTAGAAATTGTCATGACATGTGACTGAAATTTTTGTCGAACAAACCTTTACCATTTCTAAATATAAAAATACGCCTTTTGAATTCATCGGGCAACTGTTTTCCGAATTCATGCACCAAAATAAGATGGCGGTCACACATGCATAAATCAGTTTCGGACGACTCGAAAACAGGAAAAACTGCCAAAATTTTTTAGCCATTGTACCTTAATAAAAATAATTCTAGAAAAAGAAATACTTTGAAAATGTCCTTGTATTGCCTCCTATAGTGTATCTATCTGACTGCATATTCATTTTATTGTATATGCAACGTTACATAACTTAAGTGTCAAAATACATGACCATATATGGATAAATAGTTGTTTTTGCTTCAAATAATGCTCTGTTTTGTTGCTAAACTATATATTTGACTTTTTTTTATATCTATAACAAACAAATATTAATGTTTGAAGGTGCCCAGCAATAATTTGCATGTCACTGACACTAACTATGCCCCCTTTTTCAATACATGAATGAATAACATACTTTTGTACATGCATTAGATTCATTATCAACTATGAATATATCCTTTACCAATTGAGGTATCTATTAGGCATATATTAAATTCCAATACTATTTTGTTTATTTTATCAATAAAAATAGCAAATGAAAGTAAAGTGTGCATGAAAGTCACTTTAAAGCAAGAAAATGAAACGATGAATGAAAATGATACAAAATATGGATACAGCATATTTGGCTGGACCGATAAGCTCATTGCAAAAAGACGGTTTGCTAAAGCGCATCTCTTTCTGACAAATTAGTTTGAAATAAATATATCAAAGAATATCGCGATAAGAAATATTTGTCGCGAGATGACTCGTTACTTTACAGATTTTCCAAAACTGGCATAAAAAAATGGGCAGTTAAAATAGAGTTGTTGCAATAATTATATGAAAATTAGAAATTGTCATATTGGAGAATGCTATACTGTTGAATGTGGAGAAAAATATTGTACACATTCAATAACAGGCAGTGAAAAAACATCATCTTCAATGAGAAAAATCTATATTCTATAGCAAGCATCATGTATTTTTATTTGAAAAAAAAGTAAGAAGAACAACCGAAAGAAATCAGATAATGGTACAAAAGTTTCAAGAACAGGTTAACTAAACGCTGAGAAATTATTACGCAAATTTGTTTCGCGTCATTTCAAAGATGTCGCATTTTATCATTTACCTGAATGTCCAAGAGTAGGTAAATACTGTGTATAAGCCAGACCCAGCCGCATAAATATCAACAATAAGGAGAAAAAAATGACTAATACAAAAATGGCAGTCATACGCCTTACCATTAAAATGAAACGCGACAGTTTGGCGGTCGGTATATCGAAAACTGGATACAGAGCTGTTGATAACAAATATCAATGACAAAATAATGAAACAGGAAATTTCTCCATAATTCATGATCAATATAATATTAATTGATAAACAGCGACATAAAAACAATATTGCTCATACGCGACCAACCGTATTGTCAAAAAGCATGCGCTAAAGAGTGGAAAGAGTATCGCGACAAATGTTACCATTTTTATGTGGGTGGGGTATGAATTATACATAAATAATGAGTTTCTAACACAAAAAAATGGTTTAACTTACATGAATCATGAAATCTGGATGCAGTGAATGCTCTAGACATGCTTTTGTTGTGATATATTAGCATCACTGTCTCTCTGTGTGACTTTCAAGTGTTTTTAAGTGCAAACTTCTATTCATTTTAGCCAGGATTTTGAGACAGATGGCTAAAATCAAGTCTTATCACATTGATGCAGCAAAGCATATTTGCATACATGATCATTTCTTTTTCAGTTAAATAGATGATCTCACTTTGTGTTCCTTCCATTGAATTTAATAAATCCTGATTCCAACATTTCCATGACAAATTTTCAGCTGCTCAGTCTCATTGCCCTATTTGCTTTACTGTTTTAGCTTCAAGTTTGGTTTTGCCTGTGTGACACTTCTCTATTTCACTCAAAGTCATCCATTTTTCACAAAAATACTTTTATTTTTCCATTTAGAGGTTTCAAATACAGTATTTCCCATAGAAAGTGACATATTTTGAAAAAGAAAGTAAATCTGAATCACAAAGATGCAGTTTCCTCCCAGCGTCTACCGAAAATGATCTGGTTCTTGAACGTCTCACACACCATTCAATTTTGTACTGTTCTACATATAGAGACATGCACTTCTGGAACACTGGATACATTACCAATGGTTCTAAAAGTGCCTTATTCCCATTGATAGTCCTCTGTTGGTCCAAATATGCAGAAATAAACATGGGGTTGACCAGGTTGCTTTTTCACAATTTCGATGGTTTGATGGCACCCCTTCATTTTCGACAATTCTGCCCATTTGTTGCAGTGTATCACTACGCATCTTTAAACTGTTATAGCATCATCAAACAGTTCCCAGGGTCACCCAAACTTTGCAGAAATCATGAAAATGTTCCAATGTTCCCATATGCACAAAGAAATATGACATTTTATGCATTTTTTAAGAAAAAATTACCCAACCGCTTTACACAGCTCTAATTTCTTGGGCATAATAATCTTGCTACCGTCATGTAAGGGAGGTAATTGTTCAGTGAGACCTTTACTCATCAGTATACTTTTAATATATCTTTGGTCGGAATTACCATCCAATATTTATTTCGGGTACATGAAGTTGTGCAGGGTCCCAGACTAACACGTAAAAAAACTCTTAAGCTGTAAAAAGCTGTTTCAAGCAGCCGACATCTCATTTTAAAAGTAAATTATGATCAAGTATAAAAATTATGTTTAAAATCAGCGGGCTAATAGCAATATAATGTCCACGCCACTTTTAGTATTTCTAAAATAACTCTTCGAATCTTGGTCTGAATTTAACAATTTTGGTACTAAAGTAAAGATGATAAAAATGATGACCAATTCCAATTATCAATTATTAAATATTTTTCTTCTGAATTTAAATTATTACGTATTGAATCGAAATATGTTGAAATTTCACGAAAAAAAAAGATTTTTAAACAAAAAATGGTAGTCTTCATTTAACAAATACCATGTACGTTGAAACAAAACACAATAAAAATGGAAATATTAGGTTGAAAGATGAAGCAGTAGGTTTCCCACCGGTGGCAAAAATTCATTTTGATATTTATTGAAGTCGTTTTTCTTATTTCTGATTTCAAAAATGGGCTAAAAAAGAGAAAACGATCACACAAAAAAATCTTTAAGCCTAAAATTCTTCATTTCTTTAATTTTAAAAAAGAAAAAAATAATCTCCCAAAACAAGCCCTTTCTTTTGATACCATAATCACAAAATTATGTTGTCTGGAGGATGTGTGTTTCCATGATTTATAAAACGCCACGTAGTCTAGTGGTAAAGCACCGAACCCGTGATCGGAGGGTCGTTGGTATTTCAATCCTTCGCCACGACTATGTGTGGTGTCCTTGAGCAAGACACTTTTTCAACATATGATTAGTATTGGTTATACCCAAGAAGACTTCGAGCATGATTTGTCTAAGTCGTAAGAACTTGTTTCAAGTGCCTCCAGTTGCTTATCTCTGTTAATATGTCTCTGATAAAATTGATCAAATAAGTTACTTTTTTCATTAAGGACAATATCCCTAGATCTCTAAAATTAGGCCTTTGATCCCTGGATCTCTGAAAGTAATGACCATGTTCGATCTTTGAAAATAAATGGCCATGTTCTCCAGATCTCCAAAACCCCCGGGAGGGCCTCTATACTGTATACAGTGTAGATGTGATGGATTGATTATTCGATATATTTCGTTTAGAGACACACGTAAACAAAAATCAAGATAAACACATTTTTCAAATCCGTATACTGTGTACAGTGTAGATGTGATATATTGATTATTCGATATATTTAATATAGAGACACATGTAAACAAATATAAAATTAACACATTTACAAATGTGTTTACTGTGTACAGTGTAGAAGTGATGGATTGATGGTAGATATATTTTAAAACAATAACATGTAAATGCAAAAATCAAGCTAAATACAAATACATTTCTGTAAGCTGTAAATAGTATGAATCATGAGTTATTCTGTATATATAAATCATGACAAACGTTAATTCCGTATCTGTGAAATACATTCTGTTGGCTTAACTCTGTGATCCTGGTTTAATGATACCACTGAATCTACCAATTATAATTCCAATTTTCCTGTTTCTCAGTAATGTCCCGAAATTAACATTAACAACCAAATGAACTGGATGGGATAAGGAAAACTTCGAACTCTCTAAACAGCTGTAAAGTAATTGCGGCATTTGTTTAGTTTTAGAATTAAAACGAAATACTTAATATTATAATCTGTGAGTGTGTTGTTCTCCTTGAAACTGATTATTCTTTATTGCGGTCTTGGTGGTATTAATGCATTAGACAATTAGAGTTAATGTGTACCGCTAAGACTGAGAACTTTGCATCTCATACAACTTTGCATTGTTCTACATAATTTTATTATAGAGAGATTCAAAATCGAACCCACGACCCTCCGAGCATTGGTTTGGTGCTCTACCACTAGACCACATGGCGTTTTCTGAATCATGGAAACACAACTCCCCCAGAATCAAATAACATATGTTTGTGATTATGGTATCAAAGGAAAGGTCTTGATTGTAAATTTGGGAGATTAAACGTTTAAATTTAAAGAAATGAAGAATATTTACGCTTAATTTTATTTTTTGTGATCATTTTCTCTTTTTAGCCCATTTTTAAAGTAGGAAATAAGAAGAACGACTTTAAATATCGATATAAAACTTTCGCCACCGGTGGAAAACTTAATTCTTCATCTTTCTATATAATATTTCTATTTTTATTGTGTGTTGTTTAAACGTATTTGTTAAATCAAGACTACTGTACCTACTTGCCAAAGGCCAGCAGGGCTTATGTCGTGGTAGGTTGTCCGTCGTCCGTCCATAAGCCTTTTTCTTGTAGACGCCAAAACAACGCCCTTACTTTTCAACGAATTTTAACCAAAATATATAACCACAAAATCTCGGACAAGCTCTTTAACCAGCCTGATTGAACCACATATATCCGATGCCACAGGGCTTACAAGCACATATTTAAGGAAACTTAAAAAAAACAAAAAAATTCTATGAAAATTCAAACCATAGACCTTAGATATTTGACATAAAGCATTGTTACTATGAGGGTCCTCTAAAAAGGTTGTAGAAGTCGGGTTCTTAGGGTCAAATTTGCGCATTTCACCTGAAGATGTGTCCTCTCTAGTGAAGTCAAACACGACTTCATTGAACTTGGTGACGGGGATTACGTACATATTCAAACAGCCCTTGTCAAGACGTTTGACATACAGAGACAAGAGATGTTGAGGGTGAGCCTGATCTGCCTGCAGAAAGGACAAGGGAAAGAAGCAGTGCAAGGATTTTGCTTATCATGATGATGTATAAATAATAATAGAGAAGACTATAGTAAATGTTTTACTTAAGGGAACACTATTTGGTACTTTCAGGAAACTATGTTTAAAACTTTTGGAGATCTGGGGAACAGTGGAAATACTTTAAGAGATCTGGAAAACATGGACAAAATACTTTTGGGGAACTTTAGCAAATACTTTTGGAGATCTGGGGAACAATTGGCATTACTTTAAGAGATACAGGGTACAGGGACCCCCTAGGAGGGCCTCAGTAGTCCTTTCAATCCACTATAATGCTTATCTAGCTATCATACGAATGTTTGACACTTTGTTTAGATAAACATGTTGTTATCTGATTGACCGATACTAACACACCTCCATAATGATTATGTTTTAACAGAACTAAGAAATATTTCATTCAGCCGACATTCATTGTAGATGGTTTGTCTAAGATAGAGTTCAAATAAATACATAAAGATCTAATAATCCAAATTAAATACAGAAATAACCATGTAAACGTTATTCTGCTGAAATACTATGGAAACCGCCGAGGTACTCCGATTATTTGAATCAACTAATCAGAATTTGTATAAGAATCCCGTTACATTGCTTTTCCAAATAAGAAATTGCCAAGACGATTGACTTACAGAAAAGCAAGCCTTGAAGCTGATCAAGACTAAAACAAGAGGAAAAACGCTGTAATTAGATGTCAATAATACAAGACAACTACGCATGGCAATCAATCAATATTATTTTTAATTCACTTCCGCAGAAATCAAAATTAGCATGTCATCATTAAATCCCGTCATCGTCTTATGCTATCTATAATGCAAAGTGAATATGAATAAAAATTAATCTAAACCTCCCAATTTTGTGCTATAATTAAATAAAAACTTCGAATATTACGCAAAATGCCTCAAATAGAGTCCATGTATCAAACTTTAATTTTTGGTGGCGTTCGGTTTGTCTTGAAAATAATGCTTCACTCAACAAAAAAATATACAAGGTATTATCAAATCAAACAAATGACTTAGGGTTAACCTTCATCTTTAAAATTACATGTTTTTTAAATTGTCAAAACGTCCAAAGTAAATTGCCCTTGTGGGGCGAGTCCATTATATGCCACCGAACCTAACTTTCCGTTAATTTCTTGCACAATGACTTGTACAAAAAAAATCACGACGATGTGAATAAAGTACTATTAATAATTCTCTCAGTTCGAGGAAATGGTTGCAATTTTACCCTGGATCCAATTTACTCACACTTAAACTGTCATTCAAAGACATTTACGCATAAACAACCAAAGAAACGAGCTTCACGTTTCGGAATTTATATCAAATAGTTTGATAAAACATGATCAATTATTACTTAACGCACAGTGCACTACATACAAAATATTACGAGGTAGAAATTTACACATTTTACACTAAAAACACCTGCTTTTTTCTTATCTTTCTTTTGGTTGTGTGGGGGAGGGGATGGGGGGGAGGGGTGGGGGGAGTGGGGGCGATGCTTCCTTTTATCAGGTATAACAACGGACATTTTTGATAGTATTAATGACACTTTTATAAGATATTATTTGTGACACCTTTTTCAGGACTGGTAATGTAACGGACATTTTTATCAGATATTATAAGTGACACGTTATCAGATATTATTATTGACACTTTTATCAGGTATAATAACGGACACTTTTATCTGGTATTATAACTGACACTTTTATCAGATATAATTAGTGACACTTTTATCAGATATTTTAAGTGACACTTTTATCAGATTTTATTTGTGACACTTTTATCAGATATTATAAGTGACACTTTTATCAGATATTATAAGTGACACTTTTAATAGATATTATTAGCGACATTTTTATCAGATTTTATTTTTGACACTTTTATAAAATATGTCCTTTATATAGCATGTGAGTAGTCAAGAATCCTTCGCTGGATTCTACTCATATAAAGCTACTCATATAAAGCTATCTGTTAATGTATGTAAATTATCCGTCCAGTCCAGATGTGTTGCATGTAAATCCATAGTATATTAGTCATGGTTAACACCAAATTTATTGGTTTGGCAGAAGCCTTGTTATTATATCTATGGTTGCACTGTAGCTAGGCGGGCTCGCCGTTATCTGGTCTGTACATTTGTGTCTTGGTTATTCACAAATAACGATCTCCATATTTATATAATACATTGTGAATGTGCATCTGAAAATATCCCAAAATGGGAAATTCCGTTGTATATATATATATACAAATGTACATAGGACTGTTTTAATTTTCCATTAAACACCTTAATATGATTAAATGAAATTACAATTTCATTATTTGTTATTGAGTTTAAAACAACATCCAAGTTCAAAGCAATTAAACGTTTGTAAAAATAAATGCAATATTAACGTAGAATAGCTGCAGATATTATTCACGTTTGATCTGTTTATACGTTACTTGTTTTGATTTCAATATGTTCAATAAAACAAAATTTCTTTTGTACGTTTTTATGTTGTCCGTCCGGACATACCCATGAGAGGGACGTCATGAGGTTAGGTTTTTATCTGTTATAAAATTTGATCAAAAACTTTGAAGAGGTTGGGCTAGAACTGATGACGTCAAAACAATATGACGTCAAAACAATATGACGAAACCATCCAAGAGACTTTGAATAATGATCGTATTACTTTGTGAAAGGTTTCTTCGTCAAAGTTTATTTGACAGAGTTTTGACGAGGAAACTTTGATAGTGACAACCGGCCTTAATGTTTACATCGATCACTTTTCGTCTTATCCTTTGTTAATGAGTCAAGATTTGTTCCGAATGCAATTCTAGATTTGTGAGTTAATGTGTAGCCTAATAGGCTACTCATGTAGTAATCATTAAAATGAAACAGTTTTGCCTTGAGAAAAATATCCGCTTGTTGTGTTTAGTGACACCGGCACCAAACTCCGACGGAAGAGATTAAGGGAATAATATGTCCGTCGGCTGTGGGTTTTTTTTTAAAGACAATTTATTAAATTTATTTTTAAAACTTTTTTAAGGTAGATAACTCCGAAAAATGAGTGACTCATACTCGTATGTCGCCGATGTGTCGCCACATATCACTAAAATGGGAACATATGTGGTAATTTGAACCCGCAGTTCACCAAGCATCGATCATTTATCAACCAGGCTATTTATTAAACGAGAATCCCCTAGTTGTTGATTTGACCCAGTTTGAAGGCTTCAGTATACAATGTATAAATGTGTCGCCCAGTAAGCCTTGCAACCAAACATTGGAGCACGTGGTCCAGTGGTAGAGCACCGAACCAATGATTGGAGAGTCGTGGGTTCGATCCTCCGCCACGGCTTTCACAATCGAAGTAAAACAAGTAAGTTTAAACTGAATAATCAAACATTTCAAAAACGAAGTTTTGAATTTAGCATCCAAAAACACCATCTTGGTGATACCAGACAACAAACGTCGTTAAGAGGAGCCGTATCCATTTACTTGTGAATTAAGTCTGCTTTCTTGTGAAAGTAGCACTGGTGGATATCAGGTCAAACGTCTAGTGTGTAATTCTGTAGGCATATAATCGGAATAAAATATCAAATTAATCAAACTCGAGTACTCTGTTTTAGTTACAGGCGGCCATTAATAACACGTCTGCAGAAGTAATGTACATACATTGAATACATTTCCTCGACAGTCGGTTTAAGTACATATGTGCGACTCACTCGAATGCTATGTGTGAAACAAGATTCTTTGCCCGATTGGATCGGTTAAATAGCAATAATAGTTGTAGCACTTTAATTTGTGTTTTTATATGAATACTTGAAATTTCGTTCGAATGCAGATTTAAGTTGAGTATGAAACAATTGTTTACCCACTAGGCCGGATTTAACTCTATTTTAGAAATGTCAAAGTGTTTTCTACCACGAAGATGTTAAAACGTCTAGGAAATATGTACTAATAATGTTGTCTCTTGCATGGACGATGACTTGCGATCTTACTACAGGTACATGAATGATCTTATTCCAAAACAGAAACGAAATTATTAAGAGCCTGCCTATAGTAATACTATACTGTGACTGTCATAGTCCGACGTCACATTTGATTCATGTAGATAATTATATAACTTTAAAATATTTTCAAACGCGGGATGTTAATCAAACAAGTCGATAATCCAATCAGCAATCGCTATTGTTTCCATGGTGACCATTTTCCTTAGACAAGCTAACGCTCACTGAATAAACACTGCATTGTTTTACATTGTATTTACGTGGACATACAACGCCACGTGGTCAGTGGGCGGAGAGATAGTCGCTTTCGCGTCCGGTCAGTTAAACGAACGTTTATCAAAATCGTCGACGAGTGTCCCTTTAATGGTCGTCAAATGTATTTAGGGAAATAGTTTCCAACAAATGCCATTAGAAAAATATAAGGAGTACCAGTGTTGACATCATTTCTGCCACTTGCATCATCTTCTTTTGTTTTAGGACAACCTTAAACTGTTATCATAAGTCACGTGTCGTAAACCGTAATATATGTTCCACGTTTCCTTTTAAATCCAACTAATGAATTATCAAAAACGATAGCGACATTACTATTGGCAATAAAATGAGTTTGCTTCAAGTCAGTCAAGCGGATTTTAATTACTGCCAATGGGCATATAACTGAATAAAACTTTACAATCTTAAACATAAAATTAAAAAGAGGTCGCTCCACGGCTGAACAATCCGGGTCTCTTTATCGAGATAGAGTCCATTACACATTTCACGGCTGGGGTTGCACTGGTTGATTTAGAAGAGGTATAAGAGACCAGGTCCCCCTCCTAGAGATTTTTTGAATATTGAATAAAATGTAAATATTACTGTGAAAATAATGCAAATAAATACTTCATCCCCACCCATACCCCCTGTACAATTGGTAATTCCAATAATACATTTGACACAATTACATAGGCAACTAAAATTCTTCGATTCGCCCTGGATCTCAGCTTCAGGCTTATCTTTCTACTTTTGTGATGAAATTTGGCCAGCACATTCAAAGTGGTGGTACAAGGCTGGTCAGGCTTATTATTAGATAAACTTCCTCTACAAGGTGGTTTTATAGATCGCATAATTACTATATTGTTTTTATGATAACTTAATACATTAATATTATATACATGTATTTCAGGTAATGTATTAGGGCGGGCACTCGTAATTGGGGCGTGGCTTCTTAGTATCGTAACATCAGTGTTTTTCCTGCCATATTCTGAAGGCCTCAGTAGCCAGGGGGACCAAATGGGATATTGCAATATAAATTTACCACATGACTGGTGGAAGGTATGGAATCAAATTGTCTGTCTGTCTGTCTGTCTGTCTGTCTGTCTGTCTGTCTGTCTGTCTGTCTGTCTGTCTGTCTGTCTGTCTGTCTGTCTGTCTGTCTGTCTGTCTGTCTGTCTGTCTGTCTGTCTGTCTGTCTGTCTGTCTGTCTGTCTGTCTGTCTGTCTGTTCTGTCTGTCTGTCTGTCTGTCTGTCTGTCTGTCTGTCTGTCTGTCTGTCTGTCTGTCTGTCTGTCTGTCTGTCTGTCTGTCTGTCTGTCTGTCTGTCTGTCTGTCTGTCTGTCTGTCTGTCTGTCTGTCTGTCTGTCTGTCTGTCTGTCTGTCTGTCTGTCTACTTTTTCAGAAATTGTGTATAAAAAAATCTTTAAAAAAAAGTATCGAATAGGGCCAAAGGCACAATGTGAGCTTTTCTGATCACTCGGTATCCGTCGTCCTTCGTCCGATATCTTTGACTTCAAACGACTTCCCTGAAACCGTCTAACAGTTTTTCACCAAATGCAGCGTGGAGCATTGTTATTCATGTTTTCAAAATTAAAATAAAAACTAAAATCAAAAAACTCTCCAGAGCTAAAAGGTGTTGAATTTTGATATTTTCCATGTACATGTAGTATCACTCAGTAATATTCTCTCAGAATTGCACAAGCTATAACCCAAGGTTCATCAGCTGGCCCAGTCCCGCGGATTTATCAGTTTATCATGGAACTATTTTTATTTCAAAATATACTTCTGAGGATCTAACCAGTCAACTGTATCCTATTTGGTATATATTACCCTTATGGATATGAAAAAGGGGTTAAGTTTGTTCAAAGGAAGGAGCTGGCGTCCTGTGAGGTCCGGTAAGATGGCTTTGAAAACTGTGGGAAAACAGGGAATTCTTTTGGATATTTTCATTTATTTAAGCAATTATTTTATTATTTTGATTGTTTAGCTAAAACAATGGAGATCTGGTCCTTTAAAGGAGTATATATACATAAGTGTACTGCAGTGAACAAAAAAGGGATACAAGTGTGAGCAAAATCCGTTCATATTAGGTTTAAATGATCATTACGAATAGAAATTTCATGTTTGTACATTTGTCAGGACTAGAATTAATTGCGACCCAGTAAGGAGATTTTGATAGTTTTGAAGAATAGGAAATTCTCTTGGTTTTGGTTTAGTCATAGAAATTGAGACTGGAATTTTCAAAAACAATTCATTATTCATAAGGGACGAGTAGGGGTTCAAAAAGGGATACAAATTCGAAATTTAAAAATCCTTCTTCTCTTGAGCTGATCAGCCTTTGTTTAAACTTTTGTTTAAGTGACCCTTATGTACAGGAATATCAACTTAATTAAATAAAGGACCAGCTCTACTACGGCCGATTAAGGAGACATTGAATTTTACATATCAGTACTGCGGGAAAACAATTTTGTTGTTTTTTTTACATCTGCTTTAGGAATTGTTTTTATCATCTTGAGATCGGAAGTATTAGTTGAGCGACTTGTGTCCATTTTGACCAATTGTTTCATTTAATTTTAATTACGGTGATATACTCACTGTGTATTATTAAGAACGTAAACTCAAATTTCTGTCATGCACTATTTCCATTTTTTGTTTTGATTTCAGCCGTATATCATAACCATTGCAATATTGAGCTATATTCTACCAACTGTGGTTATAACAGGATGCTATACGGGAATTTGTGTTGTCGTCTGGAGAAAATGGAAGAAAAGTTTACGACTATCGGAAACAAACAAGGATAAAGCTCTTGGTAACCATCTAGATGCATGTTTATCTATTCTTCTTATCTTTTCTATTGTGTTAGCTCACACCGAGCAAAGTTAAGGGTGAGGTCTTATAATCAAACGGCGTCTATCGTCCGTCCTTCAGTAGTAACCTTTTGCTTCAAATAACTTCACTGAAACCGCATATTTTCACAGGCAGGAGTGAAAGAACTTGGTGGAGCGCGTGATCCAGTGGTAGAGCACCGAACCCATGATCGGAGGGTCGTGGGTTCGATCCTCCGCCACGGCCATGTGTGGTGTCCTTGAGCAAGACACTTTTCCGCATATGCTTAGAACTGATTCTAACCAGGAAGACTTCGTGAGTGATTGCCTAAGTTGTAAGATTGATTGATTGAATATTTAGCGTCATTTTATGCCATCGAAGGCTAACAGACGATCAGTTAACACCCCATCACCGCAAGTAACTGATACTTTTCCCTTGAATAAGCGGTGAGAGACGAATGATAATGAGACACAATGTCGTATATGAATCATCACGGAGACTGTTGCCGGGCGGGGGATTCGGACTCACGACCCCTGGATTGATAGTCAGATGCGTAACCGACTGAGCTATTCGGACCCGGCTTGTCGAATGCAAGTCTAATTATAATACAACATAAGTTGTAAGAACTTGTTTCACTATCGAAGTAAAATAAATAAGTTTAAACTAAATTAAGGACCTTGGTTAGTCCTTCCATCCCCTCTGATTTTTTTTTCATTTTGTTTTTCAATTTTATTTTCGAATCTAAGTTCAATCCATCGTATATAACAAAAAGGTGACAAAAACGAGTTGAGTAAAGGCCTTTTATTTCAAGGAACATCCCACAAAACCCCAACTATCTTCAGACACCCGCTGTGCAAAACCTATAACGAATAATTTTATACGGCATATACATCAAGCCAGAGGAGGTACTATGAGAGAAAATAAGACCAACATTAGAAATATTTCAGCTGACCTTTCAAGAATAAGACCATTTCAAATTGCCTATTTAGAAGCTCAAACGTTTAATTGTAAATAATGTGATTTAATTTTTAACGGACTATTAGAAGACTAAAACGGGTCAACACAACTGTAGCCTGGTATGACAACATGTTTCATGGAAACTCAACAACAAATGAACTCTTTCGTGATATCTTTCTTACTTTAATATCATCTAGAATAGCTGGTGAGAGCAGTTTCCTAATCTATATCTTGTTTGTTGAAGAAAATCTGCCATTTTCTGTTTGCATTCCGTATTATACGTGAAGCGCACTGATTGGTCCTAAAATACACCGCCGAGGAAGGACCAATTAATGCGCTTGATACAAAACCTACCTATTGGCTTGAAAAATGACAGTGAATCTTCAATAATGGGCGATTTGAAAGGGTCTTATTTTCGATCGACTGGCTCAATATTTCTGATGTTGGGCTTAATTTACCACGTAATACCTTAAGCTTTCAGTGTATAAGTAGGTTGCAACATTACTGTAATGTCACCATTTTTATAATACACAATATCACGTATTCTAGTACAGTAGAACTTCGGTGGCTCGAACCCGACGGGACTGGACAAAATAGTTCGAGTTAAGGGTTGTTCGAGTAATGTATTATTCAACATCATACCATACATGTACATGTATATACATCAAAATAAGAATTCGAACGGGATCAGATAAGTGCTTCGAGCTATGCGTGGTGGTCGAGCCATCCGTGTTCGAACCAACGAAGTTCTATTGTATGTTATTAGTATTTATAATGCAGTTAATGATATTTTTTTACTTTTGTTTTAACAGAAAGATTGAACGGCGACAAAAATAAAAATTCTGGACTTTTACCGAAAGCCAAGGTGAAAAGTATAAAGCTTACGTTGATCGTGTGTTTGGGTAGGTAATACTGCACTCGACAAAAACAGTTATGCACACTTGGGGTGTTTGGGGTATAAAATGGAAACTGTATTTATTACGGATATGTTTTATATATCATAATAAACAATAATAGGCGAACAGAGAAAATACATTCAAAAGTTATTAGTAATCCGTTACCAAGTAGACAGTTATCACCAGTCAGAATTGGTCAAAATACAATATTTCTGTCCAAAATGTGTGTTTCCGCCTTGGTGTTAATGGATTTTCAATTATTGTAGCCGCCTGTATTTAAGTCATTTTTGACCGAAAACCCCTGTATACTTATGCATAGGATTACTTATGAACGTCTCACACCACTATTACATTTCCCATAGGGCTCCATTGTAACATTTATGTCCAAAACAGAGTGAAAAATTAAATTCTGCAGCATGTGTCTGGGCTCAAATTCTTCACTGGTTCAAGATATGCAATTATAAAGGGAAAAAAGCATACCTTGACCAGGTTTGGGTTTTTTTTAATTCAATCTTTTGTGAGACCTATCAATTTCCATAGTAACAATAAGTCAACTATTCGCCCTAGATGCGGTTCGAACCAACAATTCTGAAATGACACAGAATTGTCCAGAAAGCTGGTATCAGTATCAAATTTTCAGTGGTGATTTCTAAAATACTGAGCATTTAACTCATGCTAGCAAAAAACAAACCATTGCAGTACAGAGCCCTGAAAAAAGAAGAAAACGAGAACTAAAGTTTTATTTCTACCCCCTTCATCTGTCCAGACTACTCAAGGGAGATAATAGTGGTGTGAGTCCTGAAATAATGAATGGATTTTTATTATGTTTTCGTCTATTTGTTACGTTTGAGTTTTTGTTTATTATGATAAACTAGTTTACGAATTATATCCGTAATAAATACAGTTTTTAATTTAATAACACAAATACCCCCAAGTGCGCAAAATATATAAATGTCATTATAGCTATAATCAAAATGTTTAAATTATTTAATGCTGTGACTTGCAAACGGACGGTGATCCTATTCAGATTCATTCTGATGTCGTCCTTCACCAATAAAACTGAATATACCATACAAAACGTATAAAATGTGTGAAAATGACGTTAAACCTCATTAAAAAAAGTAATTATTTAAGTTTTAGTAAAAATGCATATTACAAAACAAATAGAAAAACATTGATAATGGCGATGCTTTGATCGAGGAGTTTTTCCAAGTTCATATTAATTGTAATATATTATCATATATTGTTGTTGTTGTTTTTTCTCATTACAAAATACCATGAACACCTTTATATCTCCCTTCTGTTCCTATTTCAGCCTTTTTCCTGTGTTGGACGCCATATTTTATATGCACACTGCTCGATGTGTACGACTTAAACACTATAGAAACACGTCTATATATGGTGTTGGGTATGCTGTACCCGTTAAATAGTGCCTGCAACCCCATCATCTTCATACTGTTTAACTTGAGACTCTTCTTGCCAAATTGGATAGACGGCAGAAGTACACTACCTACTACGATGGTGGGACGCAGATATCGTCGGGCTGACTAGCAATGTCACTGCAAATGATTGGCCTTGTTTGAACAGCGAGCCCGGAAGATATAAACCTAGACAGCTCTTGTGTCAGTGTTCATTATTTTTGTTGTCGATTGTCATGACATTAAATGGTCGATTATCGATTTTGTACTTTATTCGAGGTTCACTCACCTATCGACCTCCATTTTATAAGAATCGATGGTTGTTCACTAACCGGTGTTCACTAAAGTGTCGATATCCATTTAATAATCATCGACAATTGTTTCTATAGTCGAGGTTCACTTAATTGTCAAGGATGATTTTATAACTATGAGGAATTTTAGTGACATCGAAGGTTCTCTAAATTGTCGACGTAAATTCTATAGGTATCGATAAGTGCCGATGATTGTTTAATATTCGATTTAATTGTCGATGTCAATTTTATAAGTATCGATGTTCCGTACTATAACCAAGGTTCACAAGTGTCGATGGTTGTTCACTAATCGACGTCTATTATATAAATATCGATAATCAGTACTATAAACAAGAATAACAAGTGTCGATAAGTGTTCGATAATAGAGGTTCACTAAAGTGTCGACGTCTAAAATATAGATATCGATTATCGGTACTACTATAAAAAAAATCAAAAGTGTCGATGAGTGTTCGATAACAGATGTTCACTAAAGTGTCCACGTTTATCATATACATATCGATAATCGGTTCTATAAACAAGAATCACATGTACCGATGACTGTTCTATAATCGAGGTTTATTAAAATGTCGACGTCTATTATATTAGTATCGGTAATCGGTACTATAACCAAGGTTCGCAATTGTCGATGCCTGTTCTTTAAACTGCCCACGTCCTTTTTATAAAACTACCAATGACTGTGCCATCATCACGGTCTACTCAATTGTCAACGTCCAATATATACATATTAATTAATGTTCTGTAAAACGAGGTCCACTAATGTGCCGATATCTGTTTTAAAAGTGCCGATGATTGAACAATAATCGAGAATCAAATTGTATATTTTCATAGTGTATATGTTTATATCATCTCTACCATTACCGATGTGCATTATGACATTTTTATTAACGGTGTGCAGTATCGATATTTGAAGTATTACACTATCTATGTGCATTGCATTATCGATATTTGCATAACTAATATAATACGCTATATTTATCGATATTTGCATTATTACGCTATCTATTTGCATTGCATTGCCGATATTTGCATTACTAGTATCATATTAGCTATGTTCATTGCAATATCGATATTTGTATTACTACAGTATCTCTGTACATTGCGTTGTCGATATTAACATTACTACACTATATATTTACATTGCATTGTCGATATTTGTATTATTACACTATTTATGTCAATTACATTATCGATATTTGCATAACTTCACTATCTCAGTACATTGCATTATCGATATTTGTATTATTACACTATTTATGTCCATTACATTATCGATATTTGCATTACTACACTATCTATGTACATTGCATTATCGATAATTGCATTACTTCATTAACTATGTACATAATATTGCCGATATTTGTATTACCACAATTTTTCTGTATATTATATTATCGATATTTGCATTATTTCACTATCTCTGTACATTATCGATATTTGCATTACTTCACTATATATGTGCATTGCATTATCGATATTTGCATTACTACACTCTCTATACATTACATTGTCGATATTTGCTTTACTACATTATATATGAACATTGCATTATCGATATTTGGATTATTACACTATCTATGTACATTGCATTATCGATATTTGCATTACTACACTATCTATGTACATTGCATTATCGCTATTTGCATTACTACACTATCTATGAACATTACATAATCGATATTTGTATAACTTCACTCTCTCTATACATTACATTGTCGATATTTGCATTACTACATTATCTCTGTACATTGCAATATCGATATTTGGATTACTACACTATCTTTATACATTGCATTATCGATATTTGAATTACTTCACTATCTATGTACATTGCATTATCGATATTTGCATTACTACACACTTTCTTTATACATTACATTGCCGATATTTGCATTACTACATTATCTATTTACATTGGATTATCAATATTTGGATTACTACACTATCTATGTACATTGCATTTTCGATATTTGCATTACTATATTATCTATGTACATTGGATTATCGATATTTGGATTACTACACTATCTATGTACATTGCATTATCGATATTTGCATTACTACACTCTCTTTATACATTACATTGTAGATATTTATATTACTACATTATCTAGTGTACATTGCATTATCGATATTTGGATTACTACACTATCTATGTACATTGTATTATCGATATTTGCATTGCTGCACCTTCTATGTACATTGAATTATCGGTATTTGTATCATTACACTATCAATGTCCAGTATATCATTGTTGTTTATCAGTGTGGCGATGTTAAACAACTTGGTCGATGTTTATCGTATATCACATACTTATGTATCTGTTTATTTTTATTTTTCTCATATATTGTTTTGAAAGAGTTTAACAGCGTTTCCAACACATGATAGATTATCTATGACATAGTCAGTTAAATTGTTGGAAGAAGACCTCGGAATAAATCTGAGTAGAAATACTATCCTTCTGCAATCCTTCTGATTCGAACCCACGACCTAAGCAGTGAGAGGTATGTGGTCATAGGATGATAACGGATAAGACCACTTAGGCCAGAGAGATACCTGTTGATGTTTATATTATAACTACGTATGATCTATTATTAATCTGCACTGTATTACCGATGTTCTGTCACCGTCATTGCATTATCGATATTTTTCGATTATCGATATAACATATTTTGTAATTAATATATTATTGACGTATATTAACGATTTATATCGCGATATTTTGACATGCATGCCGATGTTCATTCCAATATCGATATCGATTAAAGCGTTTTTAGAATGTTGATATTCATCGTATTATCAACATGTTTCACTCTATCAACGTTCATTTACTTTAATGATGTTTAATGATGTTCAATACATTAACAATATTTATGATAATAAAGGTGTTGGTGTTCATTGGACTATAGATAATCTGTTTTATTATAAATGTCCATTAATCACTCGGTGTTCATTAAGCCACAAACGTGCATTACAGTATCGAAATATGTACTGAATCAATATTGTATTTAAGTATCTAAGTTCGATATACTTTTTTAATGTTCGATGTACTATCGATATTAACCCCACTATACTTTGGATAGTTATTTTTTTACATCGAGGCTAACAGGCGATCAAGTAACCTAACCACTCTTTCGGCTGGGATCCTGGAACGTTAACCAGTTATCGAGTATTCGAGTACACCCATCTTTGCATATATCTAATAATTTTCTCACTTGCATCAGCGCTGAGCTATGAATATTACTTAGACGCAATGTTGTACAATATAGTATTCACCACGGAGACTGTAACCGGGCGGTGAATCGAACTCAAAACCCCTGAATTCATAAGCTAACCGGACCCAGTACACCAGTGTAGATGATAATTGATATCATATTTATTAATATCCATCATACTCTCCGTTTTCATTTTTCTCTCTCGACGTTCATTACATTGTCGGTATTTGTATTATCACCTTTAAATGTGTCATATCTATTTTATCAATTGTTGTCATGTGTACTACTGGAGTTGAATACCCCCCCCCCCCCCACCCACCACACACACACACACACACACTAACCACCACCACACACCACACACACAACCACCACCACCACCACCACCACCACCACCACCCTTTACCCGGGGTATTCCAGGGTATTTAACAAATGATGATAAGTATAAGATCACTGTAACTTAGTCTTGTCTTAAGAGGCGTCAAATTGAGTATTGGGACTGTTGGAACTCTGCAGTTCTGTAGGCATCCACGTTCTTGGTCAATTCTGCATATTATGTTGTTGTGTTTATTTTTTAAATTAGGATTTTAATTTCATGGGTTTTTGTACATGCAGTGAGAGTATGTAATCTACTTCCTTGTTGTTGTTATATAACCTTTAGGTCGCATGTCCGAGTCTCGCTCGGTCCAAATACTTTGTGTGACTCAGACAAAGTTTGTCCGTTACTTGCGGAAGGACGGTGGTACTACTCAGATTCATTCTGAGGTTTTCCTACACTGATAACTCTAGATATGCCATATATAACCTGTAGTGTGTTGAACATGGCGTCGTTCAATAAACCATATGCATATAATCTTCATATGTTGGAACGTCGTAAAACAAAAACTCATTCATTCTTTCCTTCCTTCCTTCCTTCATTCATTCATTCATTCATGCATTCATGCATTTTTCATAAATTCATTATTTGCTCATTTATTCGTTCATTCATTAATTAATTAATTCATTCATTCATTTATTCATGCATTCATACATTTTTTTCATAAATTCGTTATTTGTTCATTTATTCATTCATTCATTCATTCATTAATTCATTCATTCATTCATTTATTCATTCATCATTTCATTCTTCAGTACTCATTCATTCCTTAATTTCTTAATTCCTTAATTCATTCATTCATGCATTCCTTATTCATTAATTCATACATTCATTCATTTACTTATTCATTCATTCATCCATTCATTCTTTCCTGCATTCCCAGTTACGTTATAAAAATGTTTGCATAAACCATGCTATATTCATATCACGTTATTAAATTCATAAATTAATTGGCAGTAATTTAAATGTATCATTAGTTAGATTAAGCATAAAGATGTCCACCTATACAACACTTTGTTGTATCATTTTTAATTCATAATAACAAGTGTTTCGAAAGCAGTATCCATGCATGATTTAGTTTTAAATAAAGGAAGTAAATAATTAAACAGATATTTTGAATAGTGGAACAGATTTATTTAAATTTCACGTACACTTTATAAAGTGACTATTTTGTATTAGCACCAAGAGAGGTTTAATGTGGACAGTATTTTTACATGCAGTATAAAATAAATGGAAAACTTTCGAAAGTTTGACCAGATTTGTTTTCACTTATAATATACAACACTCCAACACTCCAAGTTTGACTGGTTAAGGTTATCCTCATGACTTCAATCAGATGAAATTATATTTAGAATGATGAACGGATCCAGTATTCCCCCGCATGGGGTCCGTTACGCAGAAGTGAGATTGAGCACGTTGATTGGTCAGTTACTTCAGCGAAAATTGAATGACGTCACAATTAGTAAGCATTAAAATGCTATGAATTTTGTCGGGCAGCCATAGAATTCCCGGCTTTTTCATTGGGATTTAACTGTTTCGCTCCACTATTAAAATTCTCATAGGGCTCCAATGTAACATTATTGCTATTGTCAACATCACAGTGAAAATCCAATCCGGTAACCCGTGTGGTTCCGGGTAAGAAAAGAATCACTGTCGATCTCTGCAGTAGGATGAATTCCTCCGACGTGGGTGTCATGTTCATTGTATCATTATTTTTTTTTTTGTCATATCCATTATTGTGGTTAAATTACCTAACCCCAGCGTAGTCCAGGGAGCCACATGAGTGATGGCAAGAATAGGATCACTGTGCCGTATGCATTTCGCAAGAAGCGATACTTTGAGTAGTACGATATAATTTGCCGAAACTCTGCAGTTCTGCAGGTATCAAGGTTCTAGGTTCATTCTGCATACTGATTTGTAATGTGATTAATTTTTTTTTTTAAATCTGTATGTTAACTTGTTCTTTTTCAAAGTGAACCTGAAATCTTCCTTCCTGTCGGCGTCTTATAACTTACAGTGTGTTTACACCGCAGTAAAACACCATGCATTCATTCATTCATTCGACCACTGTACTACTTTGTACTTAACTCTCATCGTCCGATCAGACCTTTGGGATGCAAATTTGCTAACATTGGACAGCGCTTATCAGCCAGGGTCACTACGAACGAAAACGTAACCGTCAAAATGATCAATTTCAGTGACGGTTTTGATTTATTTCAAAAATGATTTTTAAGACTTTAGAAATTAATTTAAATAACTCATTATAATCATATTAAGTTTATCAATAAAAAACTTAATTAATTCAGAATTCACTGTACGAAGTTTCTTATTTCTTTTGGTGCGTTCTGTTTTGTTGGGATTGAAATCAAAACTACACGACACTTGCGTAATAGCAAATGAACATGCAATGTTAGCCACTAAAGAAAATAAAACAAATATATGGTATAGTTATATGAATAAACAAAATAGGCTGCCAAACCCTACCCCCGGGGACCGGCTAAGATCGTGTACGACGTGTTTGTCTAGATATAACACCACCATTGATTTTTAGCTCGTCGGGACGAATGTCCTGGAGAGCTATTGCAATGACCCCGGCGTCTTCATCGGCGTCGTCTGTAGACACCCAGGTTAAACTGTTGCGTTAAGTTGCGTTTAAGTTTTGGTGTTTACCTCCAATCTCAATATTTGCATGTGTGGTGAGTTTTATCCCATCGGCGAGCTTTAATGTCTTCTGACAACTCTTGTTTTTTTTTATTCTATAGTAAATAATAAAAGTTTGAAAGCATGTTATTTATAGAGAGAGCCAAACGAAAGAAGTGACACTTACATTTTACTGTTTGTCAACCTCTGCACTACCAAAATATGATGAGAAAAGTAGGGGTCATGTGTCATATAAGAGATTCTTTCTGCTCAGTGTGTACACTGTTAACAAAGTGAAAGTAGACTTCCGAAATCATGTAATCATATCCGAATTTCCAAGCATCAATTTTATTTCTAAATTTCAAACATGACAATGATTTCAAAATGTTCAAAATACATCAGTGATGCCATTAAAATAAGAAAATGAAGAATTAAATAAGGAAAATGCATTTGTTAAAGAAGAAGAAACAAGGATTATTTATAACCGCCATTATCCGACTACCCCACGGAAGCACTTCCTTTTTCCAATGGTGGTACTATGCCTCTACACACATACACACTGAATACTTTAATGCCACACTTGGTTAACCACGAAATGATACATGGTGTCAAAAGTACAAACATAATCAATTAGAACTTTATTTTCTTTCGACATAAATTGAGATAGTAAACAAAAATGAAAAGTTTCTGATCTATGTTTTAGCATGATTAAACATTTTCAGCATATTCAATAATGCTTTACATATGTGACCATAAAGCGTTTTCAGTCTATTCTATGTTTTATGACATTTGTGGCTAGCGTCATCTTTACAATTTTAGGTTTCACATTATTCGAAACGATTTTACATTTGTGACCATTTGCACATTTGTGACAAATTACACATTTGAGACCATTTGCACGTTTGTGACAATTTGCACACTTGTGATAATTTACACATTTGTGACAATTTGCACATTTGTGACAATTTGCACATTTGTGACCTATTACACATTTATGACCAATTGCACATTTGTGACAATTTACACATTTGTGACCATTTGCACATTTGTGACCTATTGCACATTTGTGATAATTTACACAATTTACACATTTGTGACCATTTGCACATTTGTGACAATTTACACATTTGTGATCATTTGCACATTTGTGACAATTACACATTTGTGACCATTTGCACATTTGTGGCCATTTGCACATTTGTGACCATTTACACATTTGTGACAATTTACACATTTGTGACAATTTACACATTTGTGACCATTTGCACATTTGTGACCATTTGCACATTTGTGACCATTTACACATTTGTGACAATTTACACATTTGTGACCATTTAGACAATTGGGGGTCCAATAGTCGTTTTTTAAGATCTTTTTAAGATTATTGCGCGAAAAGTTAAAAGGTATATATGTGTGTGTGTGTATATATATACAAGAGAGATAACTCTTACAACACCGTTGTTCATATAGTAAAAATGCTGTTATCCCTCTTCCATAATAATTCATTAACTTGACACAGGTTTTTATTTGTTTATGATTTTGGAAACCATTGCAACAAAGCAAGGCGTAGTGAGTATTCGAGCTGGAGCGTTTGTGTCCCTCAGTGTGAAGGAATGGTGTTTGTTGCGTAAATGACATACTGATCAAAATGTGAAAAACGGCACATAGATGCTAAATTTATGTCTATGTGTCTTTCATTCAACTTTAAAAATTGTCCGATAGAAAATGTAGCGTGCAAAGGACACATCCATCACTACATGGCAGACACCATTGATGCATTGAATGATTGAACTAAGGAAACTGAAATTTATAACAGGGGTTAAAACCTTGGAACGAGTTCAACTCTCCACCGGGGCATTTAAACAAACATTCTCTCCAATAATGCACTGTGTTACGCTCCATTGATCTTTGTCAACGTCTTTAAGTTCGCAAGATTTTTTTCAATATTAAACCTACACCTGATCATTCATACGTCGGCATGGCGATTTAAACATATTCCATTCTTACTAAATCTGTATTATTACTATTTTAAAACATGCCAATTTACTTCCGCACAAAATTCAACGCTCCACCATTAATTTCACATAGACCACTGTACACTGTCCGCCTACACTTGCACTCTAATCTCCATGAGAATTTTCGGAATTTATATTCAACTCAAGCAGAGCACAAAAACAAAATAAAAACATGGGCATTAACTGCCCTCAGTATTTTGCTCAAAGTGAAAGTCAAATCAGCCAAATGATGCAAAACTCTTACCGTCTAAGATATAGTCCAATCTGCGTGTTACAGTTATGAGTCCACTCACTTTTACACCATTCTCTGGGAAAATATATTCTTTACAAAAGTCAACATTGCAGTAGTACTTGTAAAGTGTATTTTCACACTCACGCCATCTTGAACAACCACTGTCAAGTGTCTATGGAACTACCATTGTGACCTCCAGGTTCCTGGTCCTAACCTAAATAAGAAAAACTGTTTACTTACATTTACTTCCGCACAATATAATCCAACGCGTAAACCAATTTTAAATAAATAATTTAAATCATATTTTGAAGTTCTAATTGCTATTTTGGTATGAACAAAATAATGTAAAAGTTTGTCAATTGTGCTTACTGAGGCGGAGCAAAGTGCATCCTGGGAGAAATTGTTAAACTAGGTTTTCGTGCGCACCGAATCACTCTCTTTTCCCAGCCATCAAGGCATACCTATGACGGGAAGGTGTAAATAGACATAACAAGATAACACGTAGACAATATATCGTTATTAACGACATAGTTGATGTTGTTAAATAAATACTATATTATCTGCCAGTGTATGGAGAGCAGAACATATGTACATCTTTATATAGAACTTATTTATTTTACTTAGATTGTGAAACAAGTACTTACAAGGTAGGTAAATCACGCTCAAAGTTTTCCTGGATACAACCAGTACTAAGCATATGTGGAAAAATGCCCTGCTCAAGGACGCCACACAATAGCCGTGACTGGAGGATCGAACTCACGACTGTTCCTTGCATCAGTGTAGCGCGAGACTTAGTCGAAATCGAAATACCAAGACCAACACTAGCTGATGACAATATATTCACATGACTCACTGAAAAAACGCCCTCCATTCAGGCTCATGGCTAAATACATTCACTATAATGACTATTCCGTCATATATAAAAATTGCAAATTCTGTTAATCAGTTCAAAGTTTTATATTTACAAGGAGTAAAATTCTTAGCAACGCTAATAAATCGGGTAGCTCTCATCAAAATTGATATACATTATTACACATATATGTATTTACTTGTTTACTTCTTTTCTTTATATGTTGAATATTGTAGTACTTTGTAAATATGTTGAGGGCCTCATGGAAGATTGAATTTATTCAAATGAGTTCTTTTCGTTAATAAAAGTCTTTATTATTATTATTATTATTATTATTATTATTATTATTGTTATTGTTATTATTATTATTATTATTATTATTATTATTATTATTATTATTATTATTATTATTATTATTATTATTATTATTATTATTATTATTATTATTATTATCATTATCATTATCATTATTTTATTATTATTTTTTATTATTATTATTATTATTATTATTATTATTATTATTATTATTATTATTACAAACTATCATCATAATCATCATCATTATTATTATTACTATACTACCTACAGTGAAAGGAAATAGATAGTAGTCACTGTATAGTTTTTTTTATAAACGTTGATAGTTCAAAGCGCAATAAATTGATTGATTGGAAGTTTGTGTATTTATATTTCATCTTATTGTTGAATCCCAAAACAAAAGTTTAATTCATTTCATAGCAAAACAATGTTAAAGAAAAGTCAGTGTATTACTCATCACATGTCAATACTTTGTGTGACCCCCTGCAGCTGACATTACATACTAAACATCTTTTTCTCATCGACTGTAGTTCTGACAGTAATTTCGCTAGTGGCATTCAATTCCAGGCTTGAATCAGTGCTGCTCTCAATTCTGCAACGTTAGACGGGACAGGGTGTCTGTTACGTACAGACCGTCGTCCAAAATGACTCCGAGTGTTCTTTATATCGGTATAGAGCTATACGAGCGTAGCTTCGAATTTTGACGTTTTTATGTAAATTAGAAAGAATAAAATTTGCATCTATTTTGTTAAATTCAATCCATTCGTACTTGAGTTGAGCATGAACTCTTGAGTTTCATAACCTCTGACACTGAATGAAAATTATGTGGAGACGGGGGGGATATATAGCAATACTTATTACTTTCTTGAAATGTGGGTTTAAAAAGGTAGTCTTTGACATCTGTGTACGTCATTCTTTCTTTTAGTGAAACCAATTTCGGAAAAAATATCCAAAACACATCCGCCGGTGTATTATTAGGTACCTACGCGTTCATTCGATAATGTTCGGATGTATTCGTGTGGATGTTGTTGCAGACCTTAGAAAGTGGTGCGATAAAGTAGACAACAACAACACTTCGCCTCTGACCACAGAATCCGTGTACAGAAGCAGAAAACTGAAAAGTTTCAGGACAATATTTCCATCAAATAGCTTTTTTTTTAATTACAATGTATATAATTGCAAACATTTCATTGTCAAAACATCGGTCCGATATTTTTGTTCCTTCACCAATAGAAGTCTTTGGGGGCAACTACTCAGTTATAGCATTTAGCCATCCGGAAAACGTTGTAAAATCATTTCCATGTATGACTCCCGTCCCATGCCAAGACATTGCCCCCGTTTTGACCCATACCTCGTCACCCCTTTTTAGCGACACAGTTGCTGTCTTGCTGACTGTAACGAAATTGCTCATTCCAGTAGCGTGCGGGTACATAACCATGATGCGGACGCCATTCTTTACGAGGTCTATGTACTCATCTTTTCCCGGCTCTAGCATGACTGCGTAGTTAAACACGTACACGCCGCTGACTGGAGCGGTAAACACTCCAGTTGTCGTGTGATAAGCGCCACCTATGTTAGTTGTGGCAGCGTCGAATACGATTGTTTGTCCTGCACCCAGGTTTGAAACAGTAGGTGGTGTTAACCGAGCAGTAAATGCAATAGTGGCTTCTTGAAGCTGTCCTACAAAAATAGAAAAGAGAGTTAAAAATACACTTTTAACGTACGAACTAGCAATAACAGTGCTGTGCTCAGTACTGTTAAACAGCAAAAATATATCTATTGCCTAGTTCCCTTAATTGTTCGTGTAGCTGTGTTAAAACTGAGGTAGTGGGAGCGGTAGTGTAATGGATAGAGTGTTGGCCGCTCACGACAGAGGTTGCGGGTTCGATCCCCAGCTTGACCTGATGCCTCTCATAAAACAGCACTCAGTACTGGTTCTACCCTGAAAGCGGACTCGAGAGCGGTTCATATAAACTATGAGCTTTTTATCACCATCGTGCTAAAATTATTTAGTGTACTGAGCAGAGGTTGAGCAGTTTCCAGGATCTTTTAGATAATATTAGCAAACGTTTAACGGTACTAGAAACGGTATAAGGTCTTTTGCCCTTCCGCTCAAATTTGCATAGGGTGACAATTGCCCTTCCATGGTTTTGCATAGGCGGACTTTTGCCCTTCAATGATTTTGCATAGGCGGTCTTTTGCCCTTCCACTCAAATTACGTACGTTGACAATTGCCCTTCCATGGATTTGCATAGGCGGACTTTTGCCCCTCCGTTCAATACATGTTAATAGAAAGTATGTATGATTACATGGTTAGAATAGTCATTTTTAATATTAATTCCATACATTAAATTTACAGAAGTCTAACCCTTTACCCCTTTACTCCAACAGAGTGGAAAACTATGCAATACATTGCCTGACCTGTTCAGTAATTAATGGTTGATTACAATAGACAAGAGACAGCATTGATATCGCGAATGAACACATGACCAAACATGCTTAAAATCACATTTATATACCCATGTGCATTATTTATGCACGTCACAATGACCCAATATTAAACATAACATATACTAAACATCTTTAAAAACTCAAGTTTTTTAGTATTAAATATATTTTATTCAAGATCAGGGGCCGAATTCACCAACCATTCTTGAGAATATTCTTAGACTTGAGCTTGAAAATCCAAATTTCAACCTTCGATATCAAGTGTACAATGTCAGATAGAATAATTGTGAGTGTTTATTTGACTTTATATAAACTAATCATCTCTAAGTGTGTTTTCCAAAACTGATTCTTGAGTTCAAGTCTAAGAATATTCTTGAAAATGGTTGGTGAATACCACCACTGCTATCAGTGTTGCCGGTTCTCGTGCGTCGACCGCAATTAATTAGTTAAGTTTGTGTTTTAAAGTGTCATAACTAGATTTGATTCAATACTCATAATTGCATTTTGAAAAGCGTCAAGTATACATTATTTTGTCCGAACTAAGGCCATGATAAATTAATTGCTAGATTGTCATCCCCACCCGCCCCCTAATTTTCATGCCGCCCCGACCCTTTTTATTTTCCAAAAAAAAAAATTAAAAATAAAAATAAAAAATAAAATCCTCACGCCCTTCCCGTTTTAAGAAAAAATTGGATGTTTATTTATCAATTAATTTATAATGGCCTTATCAATCAAAAATGCTTACGTTTTACCGGCACCATTCTTATGTCACTGTCTCGTTCCATTTCTACGTCATTCAACATGTGTTGGTCTGCAGCGTCTTCCTGGAGATTTTCTACATCTTTCGAATGCTCGTGCTTTGTATCCAGTCCCAGGTCTTCTTTTCTTTCTTTTTCAAGTTTTGAAATTCTCTTTTCAAGCTCTTCATTCTTTTTCGCCAATTCTTCGTTTTTCTTCAATACTGTTTCCAACATCACCTCAATTCGATTTAGACGTAAGCTATCTTCTTCGTCCACCTTTCGTTTACCAATATTATTCGCCGTAGCCGACACTACGACAGCAATTAACGAAAAAGTAACCAAAGCAAGTCTTGTCATACTTGTTTTCAAGCTTAATTTATAACATATATATGAAATCTTAGCCGAAGTCAGAGGCAGATTAATGTTGGGGATTGTGTGGGTGGGGGGACATCTTCGGCAATATTCAATATATTTTTATTTTTTCAATACGCGTGCGTGCGTGCGTGCGTGCGTGCGTGCGTGCGTGCGTGCGTGCGTGCGTGCGTGCGTGCGGACGTCGGGGAATCATAGTATCAGATTGGGCATACACGTTGGAGAGAGTGTGACTCTTAAGTCTGCTAGTGTATATATCAATACGCATATGCAAAGATAAGAGATAAGAGGAAATGTGTAATGACAGATAAACTGCATATAATAGTACATGTATATTAGCATAGTACATTGACCAGTAGCGTCAATCCTTTTATCATACACATATAATAATTCAAAATCAAAATATTATTGAACGGAAAATGTATGCAAGCAGCGAACTTATTACCGATTCACACGCAATCTGATCTTTCTTTGTAATCGAGCTTAAATGTAATATCATAAATACCATACGTTTAAAGTTACATACTAAGTCCGTGGTCGAGTGGCCTAAGTCACCGGCGTCTAACGGCAACTAATATCTCATGGCTGGGGTCGTGGGCTCGAGCCCAACTTGATCCAAAACATGTATGTGAAAATAAATACCAGTAACCATACTTGCAGAAGGATGCAGGCTCTATTCAAATTTATTCTGAGTGATTGTCCATCCTCTACCTAATTGTACAATTCAGTGTCTGCTAATATACTATTTTAGATAGTAAATCGATATAAACTTTGATGACATAACAATAAGAACATGAAGGCATAGAACGTGCTGAGTTAATATTTACTCTTTTCTCTTATCTCGTATATCTTATATTTGCATAAGCATATTAAGGTTCACGTCAACAGTTCCAGGGGCACGTAGATGTGATGAGCCCCATCCTAATTATCCGAACCCTGCACACGCACACACACACGCACGCACGCACGCACACACACACACACACACGCACACAAACACACACACACATTGAAAAATTGCATAAAATGTACGTCCGACAACCCCTGCCCACACACATACACACACACCTCGTCACCATCTGTCCAACCTGAATCCGCCTCTGATTTAGGCTTGGATTTTAGCCGCTTTATTTTCATGTATTAGTTATTAATCGCGAACCTTGAGAAAACAAGAATGGCAAGACTTGCTATGGTTATTTTTTCGTTAATTGCTGTCGCAGTGTCGGCTACAGCGAGTAATGTTGGTAAACAAACAGTAGACGAAGAAGATAGCTTACGTCTAAATCGAATTGAGGCGTTGCTGGAAACAGTATTGAAGATAAACGAAGAATTGGTGAAAAAGAACGAAGAGCTGGAAAAGAGAATTTCAAAACTGGAAAAGAAAGGAAAAGAAGACCTGGGACTGGATACAAAACACGAACATTCGAAAGATGGAGAAAATCTGCAGAAGGATGCGGCGGACCAACACATGTTGAATGAAGTCAAAATAGAACGAGACAGTGACATTAGAAGGATGCCGGTAAAACGTAAGTATTTTTTATTAATTAGTTTTAACTAAATAATGTATAATTTATGTTAAAATTGGGAGCATGTATGTAATGTACACGAGTATTTAATTGAATGAAAATACGATATTTATCCATGTCCACGTGTACATTCGCGATATCACGACGCTGCGTTTAGTACCGTTAATCGTTTTGCTAAGATTTTCTAAAACAATACTGGACACTGGCTCAACCTCACTCAAGCACTCATCATGTGACCAATATGGGGAACCAAACAGCAGGTATATTTGCTATTTATATGTACTGGACGCAGCCCTGTGAGCGTCTGTGCGCCCATCCGTGCGTCCGCCCGTCCTTACGCCTGTCCGATCGTCTGTACGTCCGTTCATCCGTCCGTCCGTATCCTTATCCAGATTATAATTTCAAAAGTCCTAAAGGGATTCTGAAAACACTTGGAACATGGATAGAGGGCAATGTGTGGAAATGCAGAGCAAAAAGTCTTACCATGTCATTATCTTACATTTTCTACATTATTTTTAGTTATTTGCTTGTCCGGAGCATATCTCCAAAAATATGGAAAGGAATTCAACGTGACTTGAAACATGACTAGAGGGCAATGTGTGCAAGTACACAGTGGAAGATACATAACTCTATCAATTACTAATAGCATGAGCATCTCCCTTTTTGTATTCTAAATTTGGTTATTAAAAAATTATAAATGGTGTACAGGAGTATTTAATTGGATGGAATACAATAATGATCATGGTCACGTGTACAGTCGCGACATCTTGAGTATGATTAATAGTTTTGCTAAGATTTTCTATAAACGTACTGGACACCTGCTCAACCTCAATTTAGCACTCGCCACATGATCAAGACGGGGAACCAGCCAGCAGGTATATTTACTGTTTAACGGTACTGAACACGTCCCTGATATTTAAAGTTTGTACGTACGTCCGTTCGCGCGTGTGTACATGCATTGGTGGGTGCGTGTGTGCATACGTGCGTTGTAGAGCCAAAGAACCATATCCTGTCATTACCTGGTTTTACTTTTAGTTATTTTTGCTTGTCTAAAGAATATCTGAAAAATTACAGAAGGGAATCTAACTTTACTTGGAACATGGATATAGGGAAATATGTCAAGCGCAAAACTATAACTCTATCATCAATAAACACATAATTATCTTACATTTTTTATTTATTAATATTAATGTTACTAGTCCATAATAGATCTTTAAATATCTAATGTGACTTTAAATACGGATAGCGAGCGAAGTGTGAAAGTATAGAAAGAACAAATCAAAAATTGTATTCCATTTTTTTGTATGTACATGTTCTGTACTTAATTTTCGGTTCATTTGCTTTTCGAAAAAATATTTTCAAATAAACTTGAAACATGGAAAGAGGGCATGTACCATAGCTTTTTCTTGAATAATGGCAGAACATAATTGCCTTCCCTTTTGTACCGTGATTTCGATTATTTATGCTTGTCTGAAGAACATTTTCATCAATATGGTAATCGGACAATTGATCTAGGGGTATTCACCATTACTACCAATATTCGTGTTTTGATGTATTTTCGTTTTTACAGGGGAGATTCAAGAAGCAACTATTGCGTTTACTGCTGTACTGACAACACCCACCGTTTCAAACTTAGGCGCAGGGCAAACACTCGTATTCGACGATGCCGTAACTAACATAGGCGGCGCTTATCACACGACAACTGGAGTGTTTACCGCTCCAGTCAGCGGCGTGTACGTGTTTAATTATGCAGTCATGCTAGAGCCGGGAAACAATGAGTACATAGAGCTCGTTAAAAATGACGTCAGCATCGTGATTATGTACCCGCACTCTACTGGAATGAGCAATTACGTTACAGTCAGCAAGACAGCAACGTTATCATTAACAAAGGGTGACGAGGTATGGGTCAAAACGAAGGCAGAAACTTGGCATGGAACAGGAACCATACATGGAAATCGTTTCACAATGTTTTCCGGATGGCTCAATGCTATTACTGAGTAGTTTGCCCCTAAATATATTGGACTTTTATTGGTGATGGTAACTGAAAAAAGCACGAAATTCTATGCATGTCCCATAATTCATAAAGCAATTGAACGCTTACTAAACTATGACGTCATTCAAACGTTCCCCGAAGCAACTGACCAATCAACGTGCTCAAATGTGCTGCTATTTCTGTAACGGACCCAATCGGGAGATCTGGGTCGGCTCTACAGACTAATCGAACCGATATTTTTACATAAAATGTTTCAAATCATATACATAAAGCAATTTGATGAACATTTTGTTCTGAAATATTTCATTATTCATTTTGTGGTCAGGTGGTTAAGTGTTGTTGTTGTCTGATTTATCGCATCCCGTTTAAAGGTCTGCAATCAACAATCATACGAATGCATCCGAACACTATCGAATGAAAGTGTTTCGTTTTTATTTCCCGAACTGGCGCCTCAAAAGCACTTACCTCTCACCGCTTAGGCCGTAGGTTCGAGTCCCGCTCGCTCCAAAAACTTTAAGTGAGAAAGTTTCCAGTTGCGGACGGACGGTGGTTCTTCTCAGTCTGACTCCACCAGTAAAACTGGATATGCCATATATAACCTAATAATTTCAATTTAAAGTGTAGTGTTTAAATACATGCACGATCACGACACATACGTCCACTTTAAATAGCAGCATACTTTAAAACGTATGATCGCATGTGAGAGAAACGATACTCGTCCAAACGATATCCAATTCGAGGCACAACGAACTTGTCGACTGTTCGGAAGTTGACGGCATAGTGATGCATCGTTAACGTTGAATGTAACGTTTTATCCAGAAACGCCCACGTTGGAATATTGTTTGTATCCAGATAAAGAACGAATAAGAATAAATTAGGTGTTTTGTAACAATCTCATGTTCATGTTCTCATGTGAGATTCAATAGCTGGAATAAGGTATGGTGAGATTATCAAGAGGTATTTTATGTTTTAGTGACTGCTATTTTTTTTTTTGTTTATTGGCTGTGTTCAATGCTTCTTAGAGATCTTCAAAGAGAATAATGTCAAACCTGTGTAAGAAGTCACCATGTTTTAAGCAGTCTCTTGTCTTAAACATCTACATTTTACTGTATTTTACTTCTATGCTTTCCGAGTCAATTAACCTGTATTAAGCAACAGCATGTCGATAAAAGACTCAATTAAATCGAGTCTGCAGTGAAAAATGACAACTGTGTTAGAGGGATCCCTGATTCGTTCCAGAGGAGTATTGAAAAAAGTATTTTGCAAAAAGAAATGATTGATTAATTGAATATTAAGCGTCATTTTTATGTCATCCAGGGCTAACAAACGGTCACTTTACATAACCACTTTTTTCTAGGATCCTGAAACGTTAACCAGTACTCGAGCACACCCCATCTCCTCAAGTAACTGATAATTTTCACATCTTGAATAAGCGGTGAAAGACGAATGATAATGAGACACAATGTCGTATTACCAATCATCACGGAGTCGGGCTGGGATTCGAACTCACACCCCTCGATTGATAGTCAGACGTGCTATCGACTGAGCTAATCGGGCCCGACTTTCCTAAAAAAAAGGCAGATACAAAATATTAAGAAGGCGGCAGTTGTAAATCTAACAATGTTTTCCAATGTTTAATAGAGAAATTCAATCGAATCTATGTATTCATCTCTGTCAACAACCAAACCGTGATACTGTGGAACTTTCATTTCTCTGACGTGAGCTGTTTTGTTTATACCTGGGGGAAAAGCAGGGAATCCTATGCCTATCCCGCAATTCATAGCAACTGAGCGCTTACTAAACTGTGACGTCTTTCAAACTTTCAAATGAAACAACTGACCATTCAACGTGCTTTAATATGGGTTTTCTAACATTGCTATTTAACGGACCCAATCAGGAGAGCTCCTAGTCAACATCTCAACTAAGATTTACACGCACTCCTGGTCAACATCTCAACTTGAGTTTATATTAACCTCTGGTCAACATTTCAACTCAGGTTTACACTCAAAAGTGGTCTCCACTTGAGTTTACGCTCACCTCTGGTCATCATCTCAACTTAGGTTTACACTTACTCCTGGTCAACATCTCAACTTAAGTATACCTCCTGGTCAACATCTCAAATCAAGTTTACACTCACTCCCGGTCAACATCTCATCTCAGATTTACACTCACTCCTTGTTAACATCTCAACTTGAGTTTACACTCACTCCTGGTCAACATCTCAGCTGAAGTTAACTTTCGCGCCTGGTCAACATCTCAACCTGAGTTTATATTCACTCCTGGTTGACATCTCAACTTACGTTTACACTCACTCCTGGTCAACATCTCCACTTTCTCAACTGATTTTACACTCACTCCTGATCACCATCTCAACTGAAGTTTTTACTCACTTTGGTCAACATTTCACCGTAAGTTTGCACTCACTCCTGGTCAACATCTCCACTTAAATTTGCACTCACTCTTAGTCAACATCTCCACTTAAGTTTACACTTAATCCTGTTCAAAATCTCAATTCAAGTTTACACTCACTCCTGGTCAACATCTTAACTTGAGTTTACACTCACTGCCGGTCGACATCTTAACTCGAGTTTACACTCACTCCCGGTCAACATCTCAACTTGAGTTTACATTCACTCCTTGTCAACTACTCAACTTGAGTTTACATTCACTCCTGGTCAACTACTCAACTTCAGTTTACACTTCACTCCTGGTCAACATCCCAGCTGAAGTTTGCACTCGCGCGTGGTCAACATCTCAACCTGAGCTTATACTCACTCCAGGTCAACATCTTAACTTGAGTTTACACTCACTCCCGGTAAATTTCTCAACTTGAGTTTACATTCACTCCTGCTCAACTACTCAACTTAGGTTTACATTCACTCCTGGTCAACATCTCAACATTTTCACAGCACAACACCCTACCCATTTTAAATATATTTTGTATTACTATATAAATTATGAATATAATGTTAATTTTCTTTTAAAATATGATATATATATACAGACCTTAATCTATTACCCCATCCCATATTTTTAAAACATATATAACGGAGGGAGCAAATTTTTTTATTGGGGGTGGGGGTCAGAATTTGTTATTTTTTTTCTTTTGGGGATGGGGGAGCGGTCAGGCAAATTGAGTAAAAGTGAAAAACATACCCGTCAAAGCTACTATTTTGTGATAACAGGGTCCGGATATCATATTTACAATATAAGTTTCTTTATGAGCAATTAATGCGTTTCGTACGGTGGTCCGTTTGGGTCATCATGCTATCGCATTGTCAACAGGCAAAAGCGATGCCACGTTTACACGGTGACACGATGGTTATGACACGACAGTACGGTAGAACGATGGTGATGTAGCGATAACACGATGGCGAAGATGCGAAACAATATAGCGTCTTCGCCATCGTGCCTTTGCTCCATTACCATCGTCTCATCGTTCCATCACAATCGTGCTCCATCATCGTGACATCGCGTGTTTCTGTTGATAAAGCGATACCACGATGGCCCTAATGGAATACCGTAGTTTCGTTTTCCTTTCATTATGATTGAAACATATGATAAAAATGACAGCATTAAATATGACCAAGAGATGGCTGTTGATACGATAACTCTTGTTTGTATATTTATGTACGATATGAAGATTTATCCTCCCTTGATATGACAATATTCTAAATAGATTAACTCATACACGGTACGAACTTACTTTTCAAGTCAAAACATTTCTGTAATTTCTGTGAAGAGTGCAGTTTATCTATTGCATATTTTTAATGAATTACAGAGAATTATCAGTGAATATTTTTTTTAATTTAAAAATGTTGAAATTGTAGTTGGTGTAGACATCGGATCAGAAAATTGCTTTTTCCATGTGTGCTCTTTGTGTAGCGTTTGAGCAGCTAAGGACCCGGATCCTCGGCCGGAACCTACCTATATACGCTCTCAGCACATATGTGTAAACTGTCGCTCAGTTAGTCTCAGAGGTAGGGAGATTATTAATATTTTATGTCCAAAAGGTTTGAGACTTGTTTCTAGAGGTAAAATGCATGATGAGTCCAAAATTCCATTTCTTACTAACGGCTATTTTTTTTCTGTCACAAATCCAACATGGCCGCCAACATGGCCGCCAAATATTTAAATTCGTGTTGTAATATATGATTTGATCGAAAATCACATACATATAATATTATATACATTGTATATATAGTAGTATATTGTATATCAGTTGTAATTATTTCTGATTAAATGGATCTCATTTATTGCTACTTGGGAATAGAATACCGCTAAAACGGCTGGTAAGGGGCGCGGTCGGTGTTGCATGTTCCATTACCCCATATGAACAGACTCAATAACACCGAGTCTGATACTTCTTTCTATAGTTACGTTCTGTGCTGGCAAAGAATCCTTTATTATATTATTCATGCTTGGATAACATAAAAAGCCAAACTAGCGGATAAACGTTAGTTTTGAAATTATTTGTAAAAATGTTTAAACTATAAATTAATTTTTCGTTTATTCATTTCATATCATGCCATTAAAAAACCGATGAAATTAATACATTTTCACATTTTGTCAAATATTATAACCCAAATGTGAAAATGATGGTCCTTTTCATTCATTAACCAGAGGTGTGGCTCTTTCCAAAATAGAAACAAAATTGAGCGTATGCATACACATACTGCGGCACTTTAATTGACCTATTTCTCCGCCCACTGGCCACCTGCCGCTGTTTGTTCCAAGTAAATAACGTGAATGAAATACATTGTAGTGTTTACTTAGAGGACATTCGCTTGTCTAAGGAAAATGGCGGACATGGAAATAGTATCGATTGCTGATTAAATTATCGACTTGTTTAATTGACAGCCCACTTCAGATCAACTGAATAAATATGTTCATAATGTAGACATAAAGGTTAAATGAAAAAACATCAAAATTGGCGTGCGTCCCTTTAAAGGCATTGCTTCGGAAACCAAAAGAATGCGACTTAACTGGTTGGAATTGTATCAAAGCAATCACACGACAATTCAGTTTACATAGCGTTTTATTATTGAAATATATAAAAAAATATACGCATTCTATTTTACACATATTATTTCATAAATTGTGACAGTAACAAACACACATATACACCGGGGAAGCGTACAGTGACTAAATATATCTATAACATATACAAACTATGTTCTCAAGAACTGACCAACGCCATTATATGGCCCGGTCTTATTTCCAAGGGAGTAAGAGCTTAATTTCCGGCATGTAAAATGTTTTCGTTGTGAAGTATTGTTCAATTTAAAAACTGATCATGACTACTCAATTGCATCAAATACAGTCAAACCTGTCTAAGCGGTCATCTCTATTAAGCAACCATTTGTCTTAAACAGCCATATTTGCTATATCCAGTTTAAATGCTTTTAGAACAAATATATTGCCTGTATTAAGCAACAACCTGTCTTAAAGGACCATTTTTGTTCTTTCCCTTGACTGGCTGCTTAAAACAGGTTTGTCTGTAACTAAGTATTTACGCTGACTTCCTCTTCCACGACTAACCAAAAAGGTTAAATCTACACGAAACGAGTAAACCACGGCTGTTTCGGTATGTCTCTCTTCTTTACGTTTCCTCTGTCTATAAGCACATCCCTCGTGTCTATAAGCACATCCCTCGACATCCCTCGTGTCTATAAGCATGTCCCTCGCATCTATAAGCACATCATTCGCTGTACACTGTACACTGCGCACCTCTCCTATGTCGTCGCTTAATACGAATCCCATAAATAATGCCACACTACCCATGTCGGCTATACCTTTCACTGTTTTCATCCCCGACTGTATTAATCAATCGAAACGTATTTTACAGTATGACCAAATGTTTTTCAGTTGACCACGTCTTAACATAGTGACCATAATACAATTATGCAATACTTTTATTTAGCTGTTTCGCTACAGCCTTTCAAAAACCATCTATTGCCTTTCAATAAACAATATGAACATTAACTTATATTTTATATGAAATAACATAAGTGATACCACACACTGTGTGTGAAATATTTTCAACGCATGCACTGTACAATTGTCCTGTGTTTTCCGAATGTTTGTGTTTAATAATATCTACATAAGTGATGCAAAAAAGTGTGTTATGCATATCCCTAACTTACACTGTACATCTCTCCTATATCGTCATAACGTTTGTATTGATAATAACCGCATAAGTGATGCCACAAAAAGTGTAATATGCATTTCCCTACCTTACACTGTACATCTCTCCTTTATTGTCCTAATGTGTATAGTTAATAATAACAACATAAGTGATGCCACAGAAAGTGTGTTATGCATATCCCTAACTTACACTGTACATCTCTCTTATATTGTCATAATGTTTGTATTGATAATAACCACATACATGATGCCACAGAAAGTGTTATGCATTTCCCTAACTTACACTGAACATCTCTCCTTTATCGGCCTAATGTTTATATTTAATAACAACCACATAGATGATGCCACAGAAAGTGTGTTATGCATTTCCCTAACTTACACTGTATATCCCTCCTATATCTTCCTAATGTTTGTATTAAGAATAACCACATAGATGATGCCACAGGAAGTGTGTTATGCATTTCCCTAACTTACACTGTATATCCCTCCTATATCTTCTTAATGTTTGTATTAAGAATAACTACATAGATGATGCCACAGGAAGTGTGTTATGCATTTCCCTAACTAACACTGTATATCCCTCCTATATCGTCCTGTTTGTATTTAATAATAACCACATAGATGATGCCACAGAAAGTGTGTTATGCATTTCCCTAACTTACACTGTACATCTCTCCTATATTGTCCTAATGTTTGTATTTAATAATAACCACATATGTGATGCCACAGAAAGTGTGTTATGCATTTCCCTAACTTACACGATTCATCTCTCCTATATCGTCATAATGTTTATATTTGATAATAACCACATACGTGATGCCACAGAAAGTGTGTTATGCATTTCTCTTAGTTGCACTGTCCATCTCTCCTATGTCGCCGTTACATCTGTATTTAATAATTAACACGTTAGTGATGCCACAGAAAGTCTGCTAGGTTTATCCCTCATTTACACTGAACGCTGGTCTTCGGTTGTCCTCTTTGATTTCATTGACAACCACATACCTGATAAGTGATTTCATAGCAACTGTGTTGGGCATATCCCTAGCACACGCTTGAAGCCTCGCCCATTTTCGCCTCATGCTCTATTAGGGATTCACTTCTCTTATTAATAGCGACCATCTTCTCCATGAGCGATTCCATAGATTCCGCCTTCTGTTTGCTTGTCTTCATATTCCCTAATGGAATGTCTGCATTCTCGTTTTCAATCGTAACAGCAGCAGCGTCAACATTTTTGTACAAGTAACCGTGACTACAGGGAATGCGTTCTATATCTTTTACCTTGTCATAACAAGACCAATGAGCTCCGGCATCTCCGTACACGTCTGCTGCGAGTGCGATTTCGGCCGCATCACTCTCCGATATTTCCGATGGTTCTGGCGGGAGGAATACCACACCAGATGGACATCTTTGTGCGTACGGCGCATAACTTACTGTTTGTAAGTTGGTGGGTAGATAATACTTATAAGTGGATCTGCTATACGGACTACTTAAAATGCATTGTTTTGGAAGTAAACACTCGTTTTCGAAGTCAGTGCTATGTGTTGATTCTTCGCCTTCATTGAATGATTCAAAGCAATCGTCAAATGAGTTAACTTTGCACGAACACTCGCTCCCACCCCGCCCTGAGTCGCTGGACACGTAGCGTTCGCGTTTTGAACACGGGACCTCCAAAAATGTTCCTCCTGCGTGGTTTGATTGTTCAGTTAAATGAACTATGCTGGATTTGTTTCTATCCATACTGCACGCAGGTGGACAATATTCCTAAACTTACATCATTGTCAACAGAAGGAATTCATACAATCAACTTTATTGTTAACGAGTGTTGAATACTTAGTTTGCGGTCCGTTCTCCTCTTCACTTACGCCAATGCTGTCTTTGACGTACTGATAAAAACATGTTCTTTTCTTTCTTTAATTCAAAACATTTCCCATCAAAGCAACTTAAAACATATCTTCCTGTTTTGAATTCTTTTCTGTCGAACACTGCAGCTGTTTGCACCGTGACTTGTGATACAACATTTACTTTTACCTTAACATCAATGTATTTATTAATTTCTGTAAGGTTATATTCTGATAGGCTATTCGTTAAAACAAAACACAACATTATGGATAATGGTTTTCCCGTTTCAACAATTGGTAATTTGACATACTCTGACATATAAGCTTTATCATCAGCAGTACGCAGTTTGTCACTTTTATTATGACGCGTGTGTTGCAAAGCTAGCTTCACTTTTAATGAACCCTTATCACTATCTGATACATTGTTGCCAGTAAATTCATAGACCAGCTTTTCCAATTTATCAACAAGATCGCCGCCGTATTCGGCAGTGACTATTTTCACACGTTGTCCAAGTTCTACAGCAAGCATCTTTTAACAGTGTTAACTGTCTGCATAGCGTTGTCATTCGTGGTGGGTGATTCAGTTGAAATGCATATTATCAATTTACAGCATGGTTCTTGGTCTGAAAAAAGAAAAACAAACATTTTAGCATTGACAGAAACATGTATACAGTAGAACTTCGTTGGCTCGAACTCGGATTGTTGGAACACCACATATAGCTCGAACCACTTATCTGATTCCGGCCGATTCCTGTTTCGATGTAAATACATTGATGATATGCTGTTGAACAAAACCTGGCTCGAACAATCCTTAACTCGAACGATTTTGTTCGGGTTCGAGCTATCGAAGTTATACTGACTAATAAATGGTAGAGCATGTATTAAACGTACATATGTATGGTATGGTGATTTTAAAAAGGAACTCTTCATCCAAGAATACAAAATTAATAATGGTTGAAATAATGTACTATAGTGTTAAGCTTTTAATCTGATGGGATGGAACTAATGAAATTATATGCGGTCCTTGTTATTAGCGATGTTGGTCTTGCAGAAGAAGTTTGATTTGTTTTTGCTCAAGACTCTCCCACTGCGGATTGTCCAGCTGCTAGTATTTCTGTGCCTTAAAATCACCGCTACTTTCTTAATATGATTTTTCTAGCCGGATCCCCATGTCATCTCCACTTTCTAATCGGACCCAATGTCATCTCCACTTTTTAGTCGGACCCAAGGTCAACGCCACTTTCTAGTCGGACCCCAGGTCATCTCCACTTTCTAGTCGGACCCCAGGTCATCTCCACTTTCTTATCGGACCCAAAGTCATTTCCACTTTTTAGTAGGATCCTAGGTCATCTCCACTTTCTAATCGAACTCCGATGTCATCTCCACTTTCTTGTCGGACCCAAGAGCATCTCCACTTTCTAGTCGAACAACAGTTCATTTCCGTTTTTTTAGTAAGACCCCCTTGTCATCTTCACTTTCTTGTCGGACCCCATGTCATCTCCACTTTTTAGTCGGATCCAAGGTCATATCCACTTTCTAGTCGGACTCCAGGTCATCTCCACTTTCTAGTCGGACCCTAGGTCATTTCCATTTCTTAGTCGCACTCCGGGTCATCTCGACTTCCTAGTCGGACCCAGGTCATCACCACTTTTTAGTCGGACCCAAGGTCATCGCCACTTTCTAGTCGGACCCCAGGTCATTTCCACTTTCTAGTCAGACCCCAGGTCATCTCCACTTTCTAGTCGGACCCAGGTCATCGCCACTTTCTAGTCGGACCCAAGGTTATCTCCTCTTCTAGTCGGACCGCATATCATCTCAACTTTCTAGTCGGACCCCAGGTCATCGCCACTTTCTAGTCGGACCGCATATCATCTCAACTTTCTAGTCGGACCCCAGGTCATCGCCACTTTCTATTCGGATCCAATGTCATCATTCACCACTTTCTAGTCGGACCCCATGTCATCTCCACTTTCTAGTCGAATCCAGGTCATCTCCGCTTTCTAGTCGGACCCAAAGTCATCTCCACTTTCTAGTCGGACCCTAGGTCATCTCCACTTCTTAGTCGGACTCCAGGTCATCTCGACTTTCTAGTCGGACCCCAGTTCATCATCACTTTTTGTCGGACCCCAGGTCATCGCCACTTTCCAGTCGGACCCCAGGTCATGTCCACTTTCTAGTCAGACCCCAGGTCTTCTCCACTTTCTAGTCGAACCCAGGTCATTGCCACTTTCTAGTCGGACCCAAGGTTATCTCCACTTTCTAGTCGGACCCCATGTCATCTATATACTGTCCGATCAGTGAAGAAAATCAGAAATGGGGTAAAATACAAACCCGTCTGAAACGCGCGCACCTCTGATACATTTCATATGGTGAGTCTTCTTCAATGACCTGTTTTGGGCGTTTTGTTTTGGAACGACTCGTTAAAGCAGTATGAGCGACGTGGTGCAGCTTACATATACAGCTTCCGTCGCCTAGTGGTAAAGGCGTCCGCCTCGGAAGTGGGGAGTCAAAGGTTCGAATCCCGGTGGAAGCACTTGATTTTTTTTCTGAATGCGGCCGATTGCTCACCAAGCAGCTAGTTAAATTAAGGGGTACCGAATGTCCTAATAGCCTGAAGCCTGGTAACGCTAGCTTCCGGGAAGTAACTGTGTAAAGCATAAAGGTGTATCATAAGCCCGGCCAGTGTGGCTGGCCCTTTCAATAGGGATGACATTATAATACACCAACACTTTACTTTTACTTTATAAACATGTTGGTTTGAGGGTCAGTGTTTAGTGGAACGTAACGCTCAAGTTTTCAAATCACGAGTTGTGTTTCGCTGCTTTTCTCCTCGTTGTTAAACCATTTGGTTTTATTTTAATCTATCTATTTAATCTCGATTGAGAAAGCATGTTATTACAACTTGAACAAATCATGCCGGAAGTCTTCCTGAGTAGAACCAGTACTTAGCAAATGCGGATAAAGTGTCTTGCTCAAGGACCTCACACATAGCCGTGGCGAAGTGCCGAACCCACGACCTTCAGATACTGGGTTCGATGCTCTACCATTGAACCACGCACTCCTAACAAAAACCATGAAGTGAGTATACATTTATTTTCGAAAAACCAATGTTTACGAATAAGAGGTTTTGAAGGTTCTTAGATTTTTTACTAATCCACAACAATTTGCACGACTTACATTTTGATGCCACGTTGTCTTCTGTGTCGACTGCACAACATTTCAACTTGTTCCTTCTTTTTAAAACTGAAAATAAATTGTGAAATATCTTACGGATGTACTGAAGATGTAAGGTGTTAAGTATGAATTGTTAACATCGAATTGATAAATGGACCTTACAATGATTTAAGTATACAACTTAAGATTGGAATAAATCCTGTATGTTTTTGTTTTCAAAACCTTGGCCGCCTTTGACATTGAAACTTGTGTTACTTGATTCGGTGCTGTTGGGATCATATGAGCTAAAAACTAGTCCGTCCGGTCTGTTTGGATGTCAACACTTTCTTAAAATATCTTCTCAGAAATCAATGACTTAATTTTGATATTAAAACAAGAGGCCCAAGTGGGCCTTAGGACGCTCTACTGACTCATAGTGGCCATAGCACTTTTTGAAATTCTCCTATGCAATAGAAACATCGGGGCAGGGTCATTTTTAACCCTAGGGACACCATTTGAACAAATATAACAAAACTATAGTTGGTCATCATTACTACATAAACATTTTGAAAATCAGTTGGGCCGTTCATGAGAAGAAGTTTTTTTTAAGTTTTGGACTATTTTTAGTAACGGCAGGCCATCTTGAATTTCAGATCGAAAAAAAATCTTCTGTATAGTCGCCCACGCGATAGAAACATTCATGTGAAGTTTCAGTTTAATTGGCCTAGTTGTTTTTAGAATAGATGAAAGAAAAAGAGAATTTTCTGTTTTCCCATAGTATTCCTATGTAAAAATATATAGGGCCCCTATAAATTTTAGCCCCTAAATTCTTATCTGCAATCAAACCCCAACATATAGGGATAATTTACGCCAAATATGAACAATCTGACATACCGGTTCTTAAGAAAACGATTTTAGTTATTCCCAATTTTTACCCTTTTGGTGCCCCTCATAACCCCTTAAGACAGTGGAACCCAGTCATTTTTACAAACCTGAACCTCCTTCACCTAACAATGCTTCTGTGAAAATATAGGCAAATCATTTCCAGTTTAAATATATATACATGTATATATATATATAATGACATGTGTCCTCTAACTGAACCCTCGGGGCGGGGTCATTTTCAACCCTAGGGACACCATTTTAACAAATCTAACAAAACTATAGTTGGTCATCATTACTACATAAATATTTTGAAAACCTGTTGGGTCGTTCATGAGTAGAAGATTTTTAAAGTTTTAGATTATTTTTAAGTTACGGCGGCCATCTTGAAATTCGAAAAAAGAATCTTCTGTATAGTCTCCCTATGCAATAGAAACATTCATGTAAAGTTTTAGTTTAATTGGCTTAGTGGTTTCAGAGAAAGTGCTGCTAACAGACGACAGACGACAGACGAAGAACGACGGACAACGCGCCATCGCATTAGCACTTCTGGCCTTTTTGTTGTATGTTTGTTGTTGTTGTCGTTGTTGTTGTTGTTGTTTTGTTTTTTTAGGGGGTGGTGATTGGGGTGAGATTGCGTTCGGGCGTTTAACAAGGCGGCTACCCGGGCTAGCCCATTTTTATCTATATACTTATATAAGAAAACTTATCTTCTATTTTGGCACTACGATTGTTGTGAATTTTATGTTTAGTAAGCGACTTAAGCACAATATGTCCTCTCTGGTTTATTGATATCGGCCATCCAAATATATCCATCATGGATTCGCCCCTTTATTGATTATGAAATTTTAAAGGAACATCTTTTCAGAAACAAATGAATCATCAAGTTTTCAAATTTATTTTGAAATATGGCTGACGATTTATTAAAACTCTGTTTTGATTGTGTGTGTTGTTTTGTATTAATCCGGGCGTTAAACAAGATGGCCGCCAACGCTCGGCCAATCCTTGCCTAGTGGACGCTTAGAAGAATACAAAGAACGCTTCTCTGAGACTATGAGTATTAGAGGTTTTATATTTTGCATGCAGCATGACTTTAAACCCTTTCAGATTTTTTGTCACCATTGGTCATATGACATATTATAAATGTTAATACACTAGTCGAATATTGTGTTTTGACAAGTGGTAGGTTTTGCTAATGAAATATTTATCAGAGTTATTGGCTTGGAAATACTTTCAGAAGGCACTAGAGTGACTCTGAAACGAGGCCAATGAGGTCACACATCTTTAAAACTTTTGTGGAAATATATATTGGACGATTTTTTGAAGTTCGGGTAGAGAACTTAAATATTAAAGTATAATGTGTCCTTAAAATATACATGTATATGGCCGCTACCCGAGTTTTGTTTTGTTTTGTTGACATTGTTGTACACGACCGTAAACAAAACCAATAAATGTACAATTGTGTCACTCAGAAAATATTAGAAATGTGTTGATTTTTTTAAGAACTACACTTTTCTTTGTTTACTATAGCGATTTATTTTCTTATAAAATATTTTTAAACAATATTTGTAACTGTAAATTTGTACCTATGAGTTGCCTTAAAATGACAGATACGTTTAATGTCCTGTTCATCTTATCTCTGACGAACTCTTATCTCAAGAGGCATATTATATGTGTCACCATTACGCCTTTCTGCTGACATTCACGATATTCTTATATATCTCCTAGTGCCTATTCCGCTTCAAATTTGTATTTAGGATATTTAGTTGGTCGTCGTGATTTTATCAGCGATGAGGATGCGTTCTTTGTTGATATTATCAATAGTCACGGTTTCATCAGCAAATGTTTACCAACGCAAGGCAGAGGTGGGTGAAGAGTTTCGACTAAATATGATAGAAGAAAAGATGGTAGCAGTGCTAAAGAAAAACGAAATGTTACTGAAGGACAATTTACAGCTGAAGAACAAGAATGATGATTTAGAAAGCAGGGTAAGCAGACTTGAAGATGAAATGTTGGTGTTACTTCAAGAACGTAATCAGCTCCAACGCACGATACTGCAGATGGTCTAACAAACACTGTGGACGCAAAGCGTGAAAGTAGCGAGGTGAATGCAAAAGGCTCACCAAAGAAAAGTAAGTGCCGCGTTTTCAATTATACATTAATAGTAATGTCCACCCTCTGTGGATTGGTGGGGAGGGGAGGTGAAGCCGAAGTATCAAGAATTTACCTCTCATCGCCGAATTAGTGGGTCAAACAGTGACGTATTATACTATATTACCGCATACATGTGTTTTCGATTGTTCTTTACGAAGCTTACATAAAATGACTTTGGTTCGGATATTAAATTGAATCTAGAATGAATTAATGGGACGCTAAAACTGAATCTAGACAGTTGATATTTGAAAATTTATCAACCTTTATTTTATATACATAAACAAGTATATTTCAAACTAACATACACAGATCTGTTCGCGCTATACACAAAACATCCTGGTTACTGTAGGAGTAAATGTCAACTTTTTAGCATCAGATATTTATGAAAAGTACGTTTTGATTTCATATCTTAAAAGTATTGTCGAGACATATTAAATATTAAAAATCTTAACTATTTATTCAATTTTTTTTTTCATTCTACAGGACAGCTTCTGGGAGAAACTGTTGCGTTTACAGCTGTGCTCACCCCAGCCCACGTAGACATAGGCCCGGGGCAGACTATCGTTTTCGATCACTCGATAACCAATGTAGGGGGCGCTTATCATACTACTACTGGAATATTTACTGCACCAGTCAGCGGCGTTTACGTGTTCAATTTTGCCGCTATGGAGGAGCCAGGACATTACGAGTATTTGGAAATCGTCAAAGATGGTTCCCACGTGATGTGGAACTACCCACACGGAGCTGGAGAAACCCATTATGTATCAGCAAGCCGGACCACAACACTAGAACTAAACAAAGGCAACGAGATTTGGATAAGGTCGAAGACAGACTCCTCCCACGGGACAGGGGCTATTCATGGAAATACATTCTCGACGTTTTCAGGATGGCTAATAGCGATAACCGAATAGCAGATTTCCCCCTACCGTCGCCCTTACAGTCAAGTTATTAAAAATCATATACTGCATTTCTTATTTTATTGCAAAGATGGGCTGTTTGTTACTTTAAAGTCTATAAATTTCATTTTTAAGCATGTAGGCTTCTTCAATGGCTGTGTTAAATATGAAAATTAACATTTAGTTTGGTTTGAATTTTTAATATAATTATTGAAATAAAACTGTCGACAAGTGTTATTTTAAACTTTCTTGATTTTCTTGAAATAATTTGTCACTTTTTGAAAACAAACATTAAAATGAAATATTTTACTTAATTGAACAACTTTGTGTTTGTGCTATATTGAGATTAGTTTGTGTTTTTATCTCAATTTGAGATGTTTGAGCATAAACGTTAATCTTTATATCAGAGCCGCAGAAAATACAAACCAAACTAAAACAATTGTTAGAGATTACTATGATTTGCAATGCTTCCCATTCTTCCGAAATTGCGTCTTTTAACATACCAAACGTTTGTGTCCTTTGTTTGAATGACTATTAACACCGTATTCAAAATAGTGTACATACGGTATCCTATTTTACTAATAGAGGGATATCATAGACTCGTGTCTTTCAAATATTAATACTTTCAGCTTATTCATTTTACATCGATTGTGAAAAAAACTAATTACAACTTAGACAGCATCTTCCTGAGTAGAACCAAGTTTTAAGCGTATCGTGATAAAGTGTCTTGCTAGAGGATCCCGCACATGTCCGTGACAGAGGATCGAACCTACGACCCTCCGATCTAAGCTATTATAATTAGTGTTAGCTCGATTGGGAATTAAGCTGGATTGGGAATTAAGCTGGTTAAATCCATCAAATATTAATTGTAACTAACTCATTATTGTGTAAATCTCTTGCATATTTAAAGTAAGAATTACATACATGCAATTAAATGCATAAAAAAGCATAAACTTAAATAAAATTGACTTGACGTAATAACGACTATCGCCCCGCCCACCGGCCACGTGGCATTGTTTAAATTTGTCCAAGTAAATACAATGTAGTGTTTACTTAAACATAGTTTGCTTGTCTAAGGAAGATGAAGCCACCAATATTGATCGTTGATTGGATAATCGACTTGCTTGATTGGCAGCCAGCGTCAAGTCAATATAAATTCATATGTTTATTTTAACGTTACCGAACGCAGCCCGTATTAAAATGATAGTAACGTGTACATGTATCCCGTTTTGTTGGTTTTTTTTTTTGTTTTGTTAATTTTTTTTGTTTAGGCACTACCCTCAAATAAAAAGACCATTCAGGAAGCCTTAATATCGGCCCTATAGAATGCTTTGATGTAAATACTTATTTTTCATGAGAGTTTGTTACAATATACATTATTCTTTTGAAATATGTATATTTTATCTTTTAATTGTTTGTTTTTCTATTCATAAAAGTACTCAAAAGAGGGTAAAATTAAAGAAAATTGTCATTCCCCCCCCCCTCCCATTTCCCACCTATTTCTGGCATTTAAGTAGTTATTTTGATGATGAAGGCATTCTTGCCATACCCAGATATTTATTCTGATCAGTGTCTAGCAAACTCGGAGTTATACATATAAATAGTGGTATGTGGCAAGAGTTTATTCACGGTTAAAAAACTTGGTAAAATAACCTAAAATGGCTTAACATGTTGAAAAATTCATTTTTGCTGTACATGTACATTTTACACGATATCGTATCAAGCGAAAAATATAAAAATTAAAAAAAAAACATTGTTTTTATTTTTTAAAAGAATATGCTATAATTAAAATAAAAAAGGTGGGGGTGGGGGTGAACCTTGTCTTTTGATAACAATGTGTCACGTCATGTGCGAGTTCAAAGTGTAGGCCTACCATTGATTTTCTTACTTATTCCTATAGTGATTTAAACACTTTTAAAGGCTTGTCATTCACAGAAAGACCCAATCAAAGACGGAAAACTTACATTTTATTGTGTGTTGACATCTGTCTGCGGTGTCAACTTCTTATAGACAAGTTGGGGTCATGTTGGGTCAAAGATATGTGTATTTTTGTTTAATGTGTATACACTGTTGATAAAGTGAAGGTAGACTTCAAATATAATGTATTCATATCACAATTTCGAAGTATCTTTTTTTATGCCAACATAACATGACGATGTGTTGCATGTTACACCCAGAATCCCACTTCAGAGGTCAAGGTCACAATTTAAATTTGGTTGATTACACTTTCAGTCTGATTGAGATTTCGTGTCCGATCTGAAACTTTGTCACCTATGGAATAATTTCAAAAACACTTGGCTCAATTCATCAGCATGGCATTACAAAGTGTCACGTGTAAGACCCACATGCGTACCTCAAATGTCAAGGTAACACTATGAGTTTGTTTGACAACATTTTCAGTCTGTGTGAGATTTCTTGACCGATCTATAACGTAGTCATCTATGGGAATATTTTAAAAACGCTTGGCTCAATTGATAAACATGGTATAATTAAGTGTCGCATGTAAGACCCAGAACCTTACCTCAAAGTCGTTTGATATTCCGTGGCTGGTCTGTGACTTTGTCTTTAACTTGGTTCAATTTATCAAGATGACATGACGACGTGTCATAGGTAAAACCTAGACACGGTAAAACTTTGAGTAAGTATGACAACACTTTGAATCTGTTTGAGATTTCAAGTCTGTCCTTTAACTTTATCATACATGGATGGATTTCAAAAACACTTGGCTCAATTTATCAATTAATCAACAAATGATCTGTAACTTACATTTAGGGATTTCAAAACAGGTTGGCACAAGTGATCAGCATGTCATGATAATGTTTCTCCTGCATTTAACTGTTAAAATACCCAGACCATTACATCAGATGTCAAGGTCAATGTTACACAAAGGTCAAGGTCATGCTTTAATGTAAAAAAAAGCACATGAAATTGCATGTCTAGTCTGAAACATTGGTCCATTACTCTTGATATTCATGGATACATCGCTACCTATTATATCATAACTATATTGTTATTTTTTTCACAGACCATTAGGGGGGGAGGGGGGGGGGGGGGGGGGGGGGGGGGGCTTGTGACACTTAATTTATTTCTACATTCACAATTTAAACATGACACTGCTTTTAAAATGTTCCAAATGTCATCAATAATGTGACTCAAATTACAAAATGAGCCTTAAAATCAGGAAAATACATTTTGTAATCAAGAAAATACTATTTACCACCGCCATTATATGACTACACCTCGGAAGCACTTCCTGTTATGCGTCAATGATAATTATCAACCTACCATATAATACCGCTAAAGCCAATACAGCAATAACTACACAGGCTACAGATATTCCAATCAGCTTGGATGGTCTCGCAGAATAGACCGTGTCCTCCTTCACAGACTGTATCTCAGGTTCATCTGCAACCGCCACTGAAATAATTACAATTATTACTAGCGACACTCTTCTATAGTCGATGACTGGGATGCATGGACATTTACACTGCATTTACTTTGTTTTATCAGTTAAGATATAGAGAATCAGTCTAAATTTGTGGGCCAATGTGCATGCTCAAATAATATTTACATAAATATGTGAGCTAACGCGCCTACTATATAAAATAGCATTGATGTTAATCTGAAAGCTAATGCGCATGCTCAAATGATATTTACATTAATATGTGAGCTAACGCGCCCACTTAAATAACATTGATGTAAATTTGAGAGCTAATGAGCACATTCGCAACGGTTATGTTTAAATACAATCAAATTAATATTTTATTCCTACCAAAGTCATTCAGATATATATCCTAAGTTATCTGTCAAACAAACATAAAAACACTTATTAACAGAAATGAATATAAAAATAAACATCTAAACGATAGTTTAATGAAATACAATGGGTTGTCCGATTGTTTGGAAATCAACCAATCAATCACTTTATCAGAATGCAGTTGTTTTTTTTTAAAAGAAGAAAGTGTCAAGGTGTTTTCTTTTTGGCTTTAATAAGAAGACAACGAAGATCCTTGAAATTCACCATTAGACGTCAAACGTCTTATTTTAGGGGCGGTAATTTAAATTCAATCTATTTTAGCATCAGCAGCCTTTTTTTACCAGATAAACGATAAAACTTACCATATCCTCGTTCCGAAAGCGTGCATCCGGTACAGTCGTTTTCAATAGTCTTACACTTGCATAAAGTTTTATTAAAACGTTCCGGATCGTATGGTTCCACCTTAACATAAAATAAGATGATACCAGATAATATGAGATTGGACGAGACAAAACGATGTGATCATACTAGTAAACAATGAGATGAGTATAAAACATGATTCAAATTTATAAAAAAAAAAAAACATTTCTATCTCTGACGTTAAACCACAATCAGTTTTTGCTTTTCTTTATAATAAGTGCAGTTAAGCGAAGAGGTAGTGTAGTGAATATATTGTTGGCGGCTCACGCCAGAGGTTGCGTGTTCGATCCCCAACTCGACCCGATGCCTCTCAAATAATTCACACTCAGTACTGCTTCTACCAGGAAACGGACTCGGGTGCGGTTCGTATAAGCTTTGAACTTCTTTGCAATTGAGCTAAAGTAAATTATTATAAATTAAATATATGATAAATTCTTCAACAACAGGTCAATAATATTGATGCGCTCTACTGTCAGAATTGTATTATAGTTGACTTTTTTATTTTTAGCCAGAAATAATCAAAGAATTATTGTTGATTATTTTCCGTGAATGACTTCAAAACAAACACAATACCTCCTTTTGATTCAAGAAATTTACCTATATAATGTCAGCAGTAAATTTTAAAGAGCAATTGCTTTATTGATAAGAATTCATTTTTCTGTTTATAATCAGTGACCTTAATTTTGAGACCTTTTACCTCTCAAGTCATTCAATGTTCCTTTTTTATAGTAATTTGCAAAACTCTAAAAAATTTTGGGAAAATAATTGTGCTTATTATTTCAAGAAGGAATGGTTTTACTATCAATATAGTGTCCTGATATTACTTGCAAGTTAGTCAAGTGGATCAAAAAACCTTTGACCGGCTACAGCGTTCAAAACAAACATAAGCTTATGAATGGCCACTAGACGATGCACAACGGAGTAAACTTTGAAAATGGAATGCAAATAAATTTCCCCTTAAAAGTCGCATCCATCAAATTAAGTACTTACATAAACGTGATATTCGCCGGGCTCAATACCTTTAAACGTGTGATAAGTCTGAAACGAAGGATAAACCAAGGATGAAAAGGAGCAATACAATAAGAAATGAATCAATAAGAATACTCAAGGGTCAATAAATGTGTGCGTGATAATTTAAAGTGCATGTAGGCTATTATTTTATCGTTTGTATCTAATTTCTAGCTCGCAGTTGTTGTTGTTGCTGCTGCTGCTGCTGCTGCTGCTGCTGCTGCTGCTGCTGCTGCTGCTGCTGCTCTGCTGCTGCTGCTGTTTATGTTATTGATGTTGTTGCTGCTGCTGATGCTGCTGCTGCTGTTGATGTTGTTGCTGCTGCTGCTGCTGCTGCTGCTGCTGTTTATGTTGTTGATGTTGTTGCTGCTGCTGCTGTTGATATTGTTGCTGCTGCTGCTGCTGCTGTTGATGTTGTTGCTGTTGCTGACATTTAGTGCTGCTGGTTGAAGATATAACAATTTGAAGATGCGTAGTGATACACTGCAACACATGGACAAGAGCGTTAAAAAATGAAGGGGTACCATCAAACTACTGAAATTGTGACAAAAAAATCAATCTGGTCCACCCTATGCTTTATCCTGAATATTTAGCTAACAGATGACTATCTATAGAATCAATACATTTTAGAACCATTAGTAATGTGTTCAGTGTTCCAGAAGTGTATTTCTGTGTAATAAGTATATACACTTATAAAAGTGGATCGAAAATAACTAATATAGTTGGTACCTGTGGTATTTGCTCTTCCATCACAGTAGAGTTCGCAATGTTGATCAGAGTGACTTTAAACTGGTCAAACCGGAACCGCTTTGGAGGAGCGTCAAACGACACAGTTAGCTCCCTTTCACTGTAGTTGTATGTGACATTGATAACCGCCGGGGTCCAATGCCCGGATGAATTTTTACTGTCTGATAATAAATAAAATGGCGGTAAGTTAAGCAACTGTAAGATGTCTGTAGGTAATACTGAGTGTTTTGTTTGATTATTTATCCTCGTCTTTTATATAACTATGATATCTCGGAAAAGTTCTTGAATTGGCCAAATCGGATAATTTCATTCGGAGTTATGGCCCTTGAAACATAAACATGGGGCCCAAGGCCCATTCAACAATATTTACTCTCTTTGTGGGGGTCCTCTTAACAACTTATGGATAAATACCCCATTCACACCCATACTGAACAAACAATTAATTGCTATGAAAAAGAAATACTTGAAATTCCCATACCATTCATCTGTAAAAAAAATATAGTACATTGTACAGAACCCTTATACAACCCAGCCCCTTAACTTGTCAGAACTTCAATCACCCACTCTTAGCGATATGTAATGAGCAGAAATGCTTCTAATTTTAAAAATATTTTTTTTGTACACATGGATGCAAAATTAAAAAAATCAGTTTTCCGTATAATATTCCTATGTAAAAGTCACATTACAGGGCCCCAATATATCCCAGCCCCTTGACATGCAGAATCTTCAATCCTTGCTGATAAAGGGGAAAATATATATCAAATATGAACTAGTTTGACTGAAAGGTTATTGAGAGAAAATTTCTGAAAATTCCTAATGTTAACCTTATTGCCCTATACACCCACTGGTCCCTTATGGAAATTCAATCCTCTTTATGAACAAAATCATTTATTGTAATTGTTTAATTTGAAAAATGAGAATTTTCCTTTTTCCATAGTATTCCTATGTAAAACTCAAAGACCTCTTACAGGGCCTCTATACAACCCAGTGTCCTTTGATTTGTACAAACTTAAAACTCTTAATCATAGGGATAATTTATATCAAATATGAACACATTTGACTGACCGGTTGTTGAAAATAAGATTTATGACAATGTTTAATTTTAATCATTTTGTGACCCCGCCTGACCTTTTAGAAAGTCAATCCTTCGTATCGAACAAAATCATATTTGTTATGACAAAAAGTTGCTTCAAAATTCAAACTGAATAAAAAAAAGACATAAATGAATGATAAAAAAGAGAATTTTCCATTTTCCAATAGTATCCCTATATAAAACTCAAAGTCCCTTTACAGGGCCCTATTAATACAAGACCCTTGATTTGTACAAACTTTAAACCCATACTCATTGGGATTATCCATATCAAATATGAACAAATTTGACTGACCGATGGTTGAGAAGACTATTTTTGAAAATTTTCTATTTAACCCCCTTTTTTTACCCAACCCACCCTGGCCCCTTATGGAAAGTCAATTCTGAGCGAAATCTTATTTCCTATGACTAGATGATACTTCAGAACTCAAATTGAATAATAATTTTGCCTAAACAGATGAAATTTTTTTTTCTATCTTCCAAGAGTATTCCTATGTAAAATTCTAAGCCCCTCACAGGGCCCCTATTAATTTTAGCCCCTAAATTCTTATCTGCAATTAAACCCCTTCACATAGGGATAATTTATGCCAAATATAAACAAATCTAACTACCGGTTCTTAAGAAAACGTGTTTTGTTATTCCAAATTTTTTCCCATTTGGGGCCCCTTCTGACCCTTTATGACAGTACAAATCTGAACCTCCTTCACCAAACAATGCTTCTATGAAGATATAGGCAAAATCATTTCCATTTTAAAAACAAAAACAAAAAAAAGATATTTATTATAATGACATGTGTTCCATAATTGAACCCCCGGGGCGGGATCATTTTTAATCCTAGGGACACCATTTGAACAAATCTAACAAAACTATAGTTGGTTATCATTACTACATAAACATTTTGAAAATCTGTTGGGCCGTTCATGAGGAGAAGAAGTTTCAGTTTAATTGGCTTAATGGTTTCAGAGAAAGTACTGCTAACGGACGACAGACGACAGATGACAAACAACGCGCCATCACTTAAGACCTTCTGGCCTCTGGCCAGTAGAGCTAAAAATGGACCATTTGACTTTGTGTGCATTATAGCACCTGCATTTTTAATTTGACCCTCACCAAACGTATACAGTAGTTATATAACCATAATATCTCGGCAAAGTCTTGAACTCGCCAAATCAGATTATCAAAAATATGGCCTTTGGAACATAAACAATTGCACTATTGTTATTTTACCCTTGAAACATCTAAACTTGCAATATTTGACCTTCTGTACCCGCACATTTTTCATTCATCCTCTCTAAACTTCCACAGTAGCTTCATATGTAGGTCATCGAGGGCTAACAGGCGATAAGTTAACTAACGTAATATTTTCGAGGATCCTTTCGTGAATGATATCTTTCCACTAGAATCAGCAGTGAGATACGAATGACAAGGAGTATTACTGCCCAAGTATTACTGTCAAAGTATAACTATCAAAGTATTACTGTCTAAGTATAACTGTCGAAGTATTACAGCCCAGGTATTACTGTCCAAGTTTTACTGCCCATGTTTTAGTGCACACGTATTACTGTCAAGGTATTACTGTCAAACTATTACCGTCTGAGTATAACTGTCAAAGTATTACTGTCCAAGTATTACTTTCCAAGTATTACTGTCGAAGTATAACTGCCCAAGTATTACTGTCAAAGTATTACTGTCCAAGTATTACTGCCTAAGTATTACTGCGCACATATAACTGTCAAAGTATTACTGCCCAAGTATAACTGTCCAAATATTACTGCCCAATTATTACTGCCAAAGTATAACTGTCCAAATATTACTGCCCAATTATTACTGCCAAAGTATAACTGTCCAAGTATTACTGTTCAAGTATTACTGCCAAAGTATTTCTGTCCAGGTATTAATATCCAAGTATTACTGTTCAGGTATTTCTGCCCAAGTATTATTGCCCAAGTATTTCTGTCCAGGTATTACTGTCCATGTACTACTGTCCAGGTACTACTGTCCAAGTATTTTTGTCCAGGTACTACTGCCCAAGTATTACTGCCCAACTATTACTGTCAAAGTGTAACTGTTCAAGTATTACTGCACACGTATTACTTTCCAAGAATTACTGTCAAAGTATTACTGTCAAAGTATTACTGCACACGTATTACTGTCCAAGTACTACTTCCAAGTATTACTGTCCTTGTATTACTGTCAAAGTGTTACAATCAAATTATTACTGTCCAAGTATTTCTGTCAAAGTATTACAGCCCAAGTTTTACTGTCAAATTATTACTGTCAAAGTATTACGTCAAAGTATTACTCCCCAAGTATTATTGTCAAAGTATTACTGCCAAAGTATTAATGTCCAAGTATTACTGTCCATGTATTACTGTCCAAGTTTTACTGCACACGTACTACTGTCCAAGTATTACTGCCCAAGTATTAATGTCCAAGTTTTACTGTCAAAGTATTACTGCCCAATAATTACTGTCCAAGTATTTCTGTTCAAGTATTACTGCCCAAGTATTTCTGTCCAGGTATTAATGTCCAAGTATTACTGTCCATATATTACTGTCCAAGTATTATTGCCCAAGTTTTTCTGTCCAGGTGTTACTGTCGAGGTATTACTGGCTAGGTACTACTGTCCAAGTATGACTCTCCAGGTACAAGTGCTCAAGTATTACTGCTCAATTATTACTGTCAAAATATAACTGTCCAAGTATTACTGCACACGTATTACTGTCCAAGTACTACTTCCAAGTATTACTGTCCTAGTATTACTGTCAAAGTGTTACAATCAAATTATTACTGTCCAAGTATTTCTGTCAAAGTATTACAGCCCAAGGTTTACTGTCAAATTATTACTGTCCAAGTATTACGTCAAAGTATTACTCCCCAAGTATTATTGTCAAAGTATTACTGCCAAAGTATTAATGTCCAGGTATTACTGTCCATGTATTACTGTCCAAGTTTTACTGCACACGTACTACTGTCCAAGTATTACTGCCCAAGTATTAATGTCCAAGTTTTACTGTCAAAGTATTACTGCCCAATAATTACTGTCCAAGTATTTCTGTTCAAGTATTACTGCCCAAGTATTTCTGTCCAGGTATTAATGTCCAAGTATTACTGTCCATATATTACTGTCCAAGTATTATTGCCCAAGATTTTCTGTCCAGGTGTTACTGTCGAGGTATTACTGGCTAGGTACTACTGTCCAAGTATGACTCTCCAGGTACAAGTGCTCAAGTATTACTGCTCAACTATTACTGTCAAAATATAACTGTCCAAGTATTACTGCACACGTATAACTGTCCAAGAACTACTGTCCAAGTGTTACTGTCCGAGCATTATTGCACAAGTATAACTGTCCAAGTATTACTACTACGTATTACTGTCCACGTACTACTATCCAAATATAACAGCCCAATTATTACTGTTCAAGTATTACTGTCCAAGTATAACTGCACATGTCTTACTGTCAAAGTATTACTGTCCAAGTTTTACCGTCCAAGTATTACTGAACGCGTATTACTGTCCAAGTACTACTGTCCATGTTTTACTGCCCAATTATTACTGTTCAAGTATTACTGTCCAAATATTTCTGCACACGTATTACTGTCCAAGTACTACTTCCAAGTATTAACGCCCAAGTATTACTGTCCAAGTACTACTGTCCAAGTATTACTGTTCAAGTATTACTGCACACGTATCACTGTCCAAGAATTACTGTCCAAGTATTATGGCACACGTAATAATGTCCAAGTACTACTGTCCAAGTATTACTGCCCATTTATTACTGTTCAAGTAGTATTGTCCAAGTATTACTGCACACGTTTTATTGTTCAAGTGTTACCGTCCAAGTTTTACTGTTCAAGTATAACTGCACATGTAGTACTGTCCAAGTATTACTTTCCAAGTATTACTGCACACGTAATACTGTCCATGTACTAATGTCCAAGTATTACTGCCCAATTACAACTGTTCAAGTATTACCGTCCAAGTATTACTGCACACGTAGTACTGTCCAAGTATTACTTTCCAAGTATTACTGCACACGTATTACTGTACATGTACTAATGTCCAAGTATTACTGCCCAATTACAACTGTTCAAGTATTACCGTCCAAGTATTACTGCACACGTATTACTGTCCAATTATTTCTGTCCAAGTATTGCTGTCCAAGTATAACTGCACACGTATTACTTACTGTCAAAGTATTACTGTCCAGTTATTACTACCTAATTATTACTGTCCAAGTACTACTGTCCAAGTACTACTGTCACAGTATTACTGCCCAAGTATTACTACCCAATTATTACTGTCCAAGTATTACTGTCCAAGTATTACTGCACACGTATTACTGTCCAAGTACTACTGTCAAAGTATTACTGTTCAAGTATTACTGCACACGTATCACTGTCCAAGTATTACTGTCCAAGTATTATGGCACACGTAATAATGTCCAAGTACTACTGTCCAAGTATTACTGCCCATTTATTACTGTTCAAGTAGTATTGTCCAAGTATTACTGCACACGTTTTATTGTTCAAGTGTTACCGTCCAAGTTTTACTGTTCAAGTATAACTGCACATGTAGTACTGTCCAAGTATTACTTTCCAAGTATTACTGCCAACGTATTACTGTCCATGTACTAATGTCCAAGTAATACTGCCCAATTACAACTGTTCAAGTATTACCGTCCAAGTATTACTGCACACGTATTACTGTCCAGTTATTTCTGTCCAAGTATTACTGTCCACGAATTACTGCACACGTATTACTTACTGTCAAAGTATTACTGTCCAGGTATTGCTGCCTAATTATTACTGCACACGTATTACTGTCCAAGTACTACTGTCACAGTATTACTGCCGACGTATTACTGCCCAATTATTACTGTCCAAGTATAACTGTCCAAGTATTACTGCACACGTATTACTGTCCAAGTATTACTGTCCAAGTACTACTGCCCAAGTATTACTTCCCAAGTACTACTGTTCAAGTATTACTGCATATTAAAGAAATTATTTACATGTTATGTAAAACTTATGGAATCAGAAATATGAGTAAACAATTTTTTTAAAACTTTCAAAATGATAATTTCCCTTCAGGTTTTTCTATCTTACCTATAAAAATGGTGAAAATAAAACATGTTTCATATTTTCTGTCATACGTGACTACGAAAATGCCAAATATAATGGCTGTCAATCATTTACAAGAGTTATGCCCCTTTCCAAAATAGAAACGCAATAAAGGATCTGCATAGATTGGGGAGTATTCAAATTTCATATTTGTGTAATTTTCATAAAAAAAAGTATTTGTAAAAAAACATTGACACAATTGTCGTGCGTCCCTTTAACTTTCTCGGCCATGCTTAAATAGCAAAGTGTTTAGCAAAACAATTATTCAAGGATAAAAGTACACGTGAAGTGTTAATAAACGTTAAATACCAAGATAAAACTTAGTGCTTTTTTTTTAAGAAATAAGTCGGGTCGGGTTAGCTCAGCAGGTAGCGCGTTTGACTTTTCAGGGGTCGTGAGTTCGATTCTCCGAGTCCCCGTTCGTTCAGTCTCCGTGATGATTGGCATGCGACATTGCGTCTCATTAAAAATCGTTTTGTTTTATTCTAATTTGGATATATCAGTGAGCCATGTTCATGTTATGGAAATCAATTATTAATTTTGTGATGCCTTGGTTATAGCTAAAAAAAATACTTTAGCAATTGATGCAGAATAAACAAAAAAAAACACATTTACCACATTTCATCGACCCGACTTTCGTTGTCACGCTTTGAGAGTCTAAAGTCCGCGGCAAGCTAAATAGTACCACTTGAAACAGCATACCCCTCGCCACTGGAAAGATCGTCCCACGGAATAACGACTGAATAGAAAATAGAAGTTATTATAAACTGAGTGAGTCAATGTGAGCAACGTAGACAGGCAGGCAGGCAGGCAGGCAGGCAGGCAGGCAGGCAGGCAGGCAGGCAGGCAGGCAGACAGACAGACAGACAGACAGACAGACAGACAGACAGACAGACAGACAAAGAACGATTGAATGAATGCTGTGTTTTGGTACGTGGATATCTCAGAAAGTTATTATTTAGTTTGTCACTTTTTAAAGTCATAGTTTCTCACGCCGCTGATCGACAAGAGTAACTGGTAACAATCATTCTTAGAAATAATTCCTGCCGGAGAAATAGGTAAACTTCCACTGATATGTTCGGAAGTCTTTAGCTTTTATGCATATTTGGTATTCCCATGTTTTCTCTTTTTGCTGGCGAATTAAACGCATTGGCGTACATGCGTACGCCTGGATACGCGCCTGGACGAGAGTTTAAAATACACCCTGTTGACGCCTTTACTTGCACTACACTTGGAATTGTTAGAATGGCCTTCCTTTATAACTAAACATTGATATGCAACTACAATCATGTAGTTTTCAAAGTCACGTAGTTTGAAGTTGAGATCCTGTTTCATACCACAATCTTTTGATAATCAACCATTCGTAATCGTTGTGTTGGAGCGTGCAATCGTGAAAACCGGAAGATGATATGCCAGTTCCTGAAAGCAAACCGCAATATCTTGATCTTTTCTCACTACCTTTCCTGTCTATGCGGATTCTGGATAGGTCTTAAACCATTGATATATTGGATTCCCAGAAACAATAATTCAAGTATCTCTTAAATGGAAAAGTGTGAGGAAATAAACATGTAGCGTATGGTTAATGACTTAGATCAGATAAGTTCTAAGAAATTGTTAGTCAGTGGTTCGTACTTTGTATAGGTTAGAAGTTATATGGAATTTTCTACGTCAGTAGAAAACTCCATGTAGCTTCTAACCGGCTTAGATGTTGGTTTCTTGTTCCCGGGTTCTAGTCATTCTCTTATTGCATCATTTTTTTCATAGAATTGGGCCACACATTATGATTGACGGACACAAGCACGAGAACGTGCGCGTTAGCACTGTTTATTTGATAATATTTGCTTTGCGTGCTCATCGTAAATTTTCATTGGATTTAATGGCTTCAGGGGGCGTGTTCAACACCAAAATCGAATGTTGTTCTGTCACGAGGTTGTTCTGGTACACTATGGATTTTAATTTGAGTCAGAGTGACCATGATTTTTTTATGGATTAAACATACATTTGAAAAAAAAAAAATGAAAAAAGTCAGATGGGGTAAGGGACTAACCAAGGTCCGTTACTCCTGCCTGTGATTAGATTTGGAAAGCCTGTTACAAGCGAAAAATCAGGAAGGCACACCGACAAGCTATACCAGAAAAGACTAGAAGCAACATCAAATGGGCAGTAACAGTATGGAAGGAATGGGCTAAATTATAACGTCATTTAAACTTTCCCTGAAGAAACTGACCAATCAGCGTGCTCAAATTCAATTGCTATTGAACGGACCCAATCGGGAGAGCTGGGTTCGTTCCACAGACTAAAGCACCGTAGTGGAGCATTTAAACTGTATGAAAGAGTACAAATCGGATTACTTAAAGACATAAGTAATATTCTAAATGCACCAAAACCTAAGTTGAACACCAATTCTAGTTTTGATAACAAGGAACATATTTCCGTAAAATCTACAGAAATTCCGACGAATTGCGCTGCAACAGATTCTGAAACTGTTTCTCAAGTGTAATCGATGTCCAGTTATTGTAATACAGGGAGATAGAAAAATCAAAGGTTAATGTTTTGCGTTTATTTTCCTAGTAATTCTGTCGTGTTATATTGTGTACAATTTTACAAAATAAAGTTTCTCTGGGTTTTTTGTTTTTTTTCATTTAGCATTCGTCTTTGCAGCTCCAAATATTCCAGTTGGCTTCGGTTTTCCCTCAGAAAAATAGAACGTTCTATTATTACATATAGAACGTTCTATTTTTCATTGAATAGAAAATAGCTACGAAAAATTGAACTTTCTATTTTAAAAAAAAACTGAGCGATTTCATTGGCTGAGAAAGTAGGACAACATCTAGTATACAGTAAGGATTCGCCCTGTGTCTTGCAATACGTTCAGATGCAGAATGGTAGAAACTAATAAGATATAGTGGTATATACGGCTACTCTTTCATTTCGGCTACTCTTTTTACGAGCGTCCTATTTACCTGATAATAATAAACCATTTTTTCATGAAACTTTATAAAGGCGTTCTTGGCAAATTAATAAGAAATAAGGTACTGTCTTTATTTTATCATTTGGTAGGCATATGAGACGAACAATAAACTATTTATATTAAAGTTTACGTGCCCTTTCATCGTTATGGTTACATTTGAGTCGGAGGTATTTTGTTGAGTTTGGGCATCTGTTTGTATACTGGCGGTAACCAGAAGAAAGAATTATCTCTTTTTTCGGTGAATCGAAGTTGAAACTAGAAATGATGGGGCGTTGAATAATGACTGTGGTTCACCAGTTGACGTCATCGAATGGCAGAATGACGTAAGAAAACTCAAACTACTTGAAAAGTACTGATAGTCGGTCTTTAATTAGTTTAAATTTATTTATTTTACTTCGATTATGAAACAAGTTCTTACAGCTTAGACAAATCACACTCGAAGTCTTCCTTGGTAGAACCAGTACTAAGCATACCCAATCCCTCACAGTCTATCTAGTCTCTGACAGTCTACCCCAGTCCCTGACAGTCTAACCCAGTCTCTGAAAGTCTGTCCCAATCCCTGACAGTCTATTCCAGTATCTTACCGTGTATCCCAGTCCCTGACAGTATATCCCATATTATATATAGTCCCTGACAGTCTACCTCAGACCCTGACAGTCTATCCTAGTCTCTGACAGTCTATCCCAGTCCCTGACGGTCTATTCCAATCTCTGACAGTCTAACTAGTCCCTGACAGTCTATCCTAGTCTCTGACAGTCTATCCCAGTCCCTGACGGGCTATTCCAATCTCTGACAGTCTAACTAGTCTCTGACAGTCTATCCAAGTCCTTGGCAGTCTATCCCAATCCCTGGCAGTATATACAATCCCTGACAGTCTACCCAAGTCCCTGACAGTTTATCACATTCCTGACAGTCTGTCCAGTCCCTGACAGTCTATCCCAGTCCTTGACAGTCTACCCAAGTTCCTGACAGTATATCCAGTCCCTGATAGTCTACCCAAGTCCCTGGCAGTCTATCGCAATCCCTGACAGTCTATCCAGTCCCTGACAGTCTATCCCAGTTCTTGACAGTCTATACCAAGTCCCTGAAGTCTATCCAGTCCCTGACATTCTACTCAAGTCCCTGACAGTCTATCCAGTCCCTGACATTCTACTTAAGTCCCTGACAGTCTATCTAGTCCCTGATAATCTACCCAAGTCCCTGACAGTCTATCACAATCCCTGACAGTCTATCCAGTCCCTGACAGTCTATCCCAGTCCTTGACAGTATATCCCAATCTCTGACAGTATATCCAGTCACTGACAGTCTATCCCAGTCCTTGACAGTCTTTACCAATTCCCTGACAGTCTATCCAGTCTCTGGCATTCTACTCAAGTCCCTGACAGTCTGTAACAATCCCTGACAGTCTATCCAGTCCTTGACAGTCTAGCCCAATCCCTGACAGTCTATTCAGTCCCTGACAGTCTATCCCAGTCTCTGACAGTCGATCTCAATTCCTGAAGGTCTGTCAGAGACTGAGACAGCCTACCCCAGTCCCTAACAGGCTATCCCGATCTCTGACAGTCTACCCAAGTCCCTGACAGTCTATCCCAGTATATGATAGTGTACCATAGTCCCTGACAGTCTATCCCTGTCCCTGACAGCCTTTCTCAGTTCCTGACAGTATATCCCAGTCCCTGACAATCTATTCAAATCTCTTACAGTCTGTGGCAGTGCCTGACAGTCTATCCCGTCCCTGACAGTCTATCCCTGTCCCTAACAGTCTATGTCAGTCCCTGACATTCTATCCTAGAATCTGACAATCTATGCTAGTCCCTGGCATTCTACCCCAGTCCCTAACAGTCTATGCCAGTCCCTGGCAGCCTATCCCAGTCCCTGGAAGTATATGCCAGTCCCCGACAGCCTATCCCCATTCCCTGACAGCCTATCCCCAGTCTCTGCCAGTCTATGCCAGTTTCTGACAGTCTATCCTATTCCCTGATAGTCTATCATAGTCTTTGAGAGTCTATGCCAGTCTCTGACAGTCTATGCAAATGTCTGACAGTCTACCCCAGTCTTTATCATGCTATGCAAGTGTCTGACAGTCTACCCAGTCTCTAACAGTTTATGCTAGTCCCTGGCAGTCTATCCCAATCCCTGGAAGTATATGCCAGTCCCCGACAGCCTATCCCCAGTCTCTGCCAGTCTATGCCAGTCTCTGACAGTCTATCCTATTCCCTGATAGTCTATCATAGTCTTTGAGAGTCTATGCCAGTCTCTGACAGTCTATGCAAATGTCTGACAGTCTACCCCAGTCTCTATCATGCTATGCAAGTGTCTGACAGTCTACCCCAGTCTCTAACAGTTTATGCCAGTCCCTGACAATATATCCCAGTCTCTGACAGTATATCCCAGTCCCCGACAGTCTATGCCAGTCCCTTGCAGTCTATCCAAGTCCCTGAAACTATATGCCAGTCCCTGACAGCCTATCCCCAGTCTCTGCCAGTCTATGCAAGTCCCTGACAGTCTATCCTATTCCCTGACAGTCTATCATAGTCTCTGACAGTATATCCCAGTCTCTGACAGTCTATGCCAGTTTATCCCAGTCTTTGACAGTCTATGCCCCCTGACAGTCTATGTCAGTCCCTGACAGTCTATCCCTGACTCTGACAGTCTATCTCAGTCTCTGACAATCTATCCGAGTTCCTGGCAGTTTATTCCTGTCCCTGACAGTCTGTACTTGTCTCTGACAGTCTATCCCAGTCTCTGACAGTCTTTGCCAGTCCCTGGTAGTCTATCCCTGTCCCTGACAGTCTATCCCAATATCTGACAGTCTATCCCAGTCCCTGACAGTCTATCATAATCTCTGACAGGCTGTGCCAAGCCCTGACAGTATGTGCCAATCTCTGACAGTCTAAACCAGTCCCCGACAGTCTATGTCAGTCCTTTACAGTCTATCCCATCCTCTGGAAGTATATGTCAGTCCCTGACAGCCTGTCCCCAGTCTCTGCCAGTCTCTGCCAGTCTATCCTATTCCCTGACAGTCTATCATAATCTCTGACAGTATATCATAGTCTCTGTCAGCATATCCCAGTCTCTGATGTCTATGCCAGTCCCTGACAGTATATCCCAGTCTCTGACAGTCTATGCTCCCTGACAGTCTATGCCAGTCCCTAACAGTCTTTCCCTGTCTCTGACAGTCTATCCCAGTATCTGACAGTCTATCCCAGTTCCTGGCAGTCTATTCCAGTCCCTGACAGTCTGTACTAGTCTCTGACAGTATATCCCAATCCATGACGGTCTATGCCAGTCCCTGACAGTCTATCCCAGTCTCTGACAGTTTATGCTCCCTGACAGTCTATGCCAGTTCCTGACAGTCTATCCCAGTCCCTGACAGTCTATTCGAGTTCCTGTCAGTCTATTCCAGTCCCTGACATTCTGTACTTGTCTTTGACAGTCTATCCCTGTCTGACAGTCTATCCCTGTCCCTGACAGTCTATCCCAGCTCCTGACAGTTTATCATAATCTCTGACAGGCTGTGCCAATCCCTGACAGTCTATGCTAGTCCCTGACAGTCTATCCCAGTCCCTGACAGTATATCCCAGTTCCTTACAGTCTATCCAGTCTCTGACATCTCCCGACTTTGTTCTGTTGTACCCCGATAGAAAAAAGGGAATACCATGCTTTACATATTAAACTGTAACATCATTCAACTTCCGCTGAAGCAGTTGACCAATCAGCATGCTCTTTTCCCACCGCTATGTGACGGATCCAAGCCCGTTTTACAGTTGACAACCGTCTTAATATAAATAAACCAATAACTGGTAACTTACCTTTTGTGACAATTTGGTCACGTTTTCTTGTAGTCTCACTAGGAAGCAACGATAGTCATCGAAGTGCCCTTCCAGGTGAATCTCAAAACCTTGGATGTTCGCAGCGCCATCTGGTGTTGAACAAAATTGAAAAAATATATTTAATTGACTGGTCACTGAACTTTTTCTGTTATTATCACTTCTGATGTTGATTAAATAGATACCACGGAGATTTAAAGGTTTGAATTAGTTTAAAGGAAGTATATCTGAATATTAAAAAAATAATTGACAGAAAAAAAAATGTTTTTGTATTATAAATCATGATCACTAAGTTCTTATTGACTTATATATATATCTATTTAAACAGGTAAATTAATTATTGAAAATAGTATTTTCAAACTTGGTCAACGCGCTAGATGTCCCGCTTAAAATTGCAACGTCTGTTGTGACGAAGCTTATGAGTCACATGACTTTATTGGATAGATCTCTAATGATCTGCTTTACTAAACATCTCAAGCTGAAATTTCGCTCAATTCAAATCTCAATTTCTCTCAATAATATCTTGAACTAATTACACATTAAATGGTCCCACACAATTGAGGACATATCACAATTTTACTCGTCGATACAGCATAGCATACACAATTATCAATGAATATAATATACTATAAATCATAGAGGTTTTTTATTTTCTTAAAGAAATTTTGATGAATCTGGTAGACGATGTTGATTAATAAGGAGATGTAAGAGAGATACCTGCGTAGGACTCACACCACTATTATCTCCCTTGAGTACTCCGCACCAACAGATGAAGGAGGTAGAAATAAAACTTTAGTTTTATTTTTCTTCTTTTTTTTCATGGCTTTGTACTGCTGTGCTTTTTTTCCTGGTCAGTATTTTAGAAATCATCACTGAAAATTTGATACCGTTACCAGCTTTCTGGACAATTCTGTGTCATTGCAGAATTGTTGGTTCGAACCGCATCGTGGGAGAAAAGTTGACATATCATTACTCTGGAGTTGATAGGTCTCACAAAAGCATTGAATTTTAAAAAAACCTGGTCAAGGTATGCTTTTTTTCCTTTATAATTGCATATCTTGAACCAGTGTAGAATTTGAGCCCAGTCACACATGCTGCAGATTTTGTTTTTTACTGTGTATTTGACATAAATGTTACAATGGAGCCCAATGGGAAATGTAATAGTGGTGTGAGACATAAATGTTACAATGGAGCCCTTTGGGAAATGTAATAGGGTTGTGAGACATGTATGAACAAATGTAAAATCTTGATAACAAAGACGTTTGTTGTTTCTATCATGAAAATTTAATAAGACGTCGTTACTAATCGAGATCTCCCGAATCAGGTATGTTTAAATTATCTAAAAGCGGGGATTGCTATGCCTGTCCCACAATGCATAGCTGTTTGACGCTTTCCAAATTTTCACAGAAATAAGTGACCAATCAACGTGCTCAAATCTGATTGCAATGTAACGGACCCAAGCGGGAGAGCTTGGTCCATTCTACAGTTTAGATGAACATTTAAGAAGCCTTCGTTACTTACTATGCTGTGGCAGTCTCCACTGCACAAGAAACCCTGGCTGGTTCCCACCATTCCCGTCTTCTTTGCAAAACGGTGTTGCATTGACGAACGATGGTACGTCGGTTCGCCAACCTGAATTATTGTACAGGTGCGGAAACGTTTTCCTCATTGCAGACGGGTTACATTCTGATGAAACATTAAAAAAAAATCCAGATGAGTAAGTGCAGTTATATATGTTTGAGAACTCCCATTGCAATAAACAATTACCACATTCTATAGAATTCACAAGTTTCACATCGTTTTTTTTTTCTATAGAGATAATATTTAACGTTGTTTTTCTTTTTTATATATTTCCGAAAGCGATAAAACGAGGGCGTTGTATAAAGGGATTTTCATCAGGCATTGGACCACCTTAAGGAAATACTTTTCTTTAAAATTACTATGTTATATTTTGCCTTTAGCTCGAATAATATAAAACATGCTATCTCTAATAGGTAAATGGAGAGAAAAAAAACCGCTAAATCACAAGTCTATTAGCTATCGTTAAAGCCAAACGAAATGCGGATAACAAAATGTGAATGCCATAGCAATTGTCGGTGATTTCAGGTCCCGATTCATCCTATGGAACTATAAAAATTATGAATCTACCATTAAATTTATTCAAAGTACTTTAAGTACTAATGGACAGGCTTTAATAAATATTCATGCGCCTTCGTAATTTAATTGATATTATTGTAATGTTTGGTTTATCTTATGCAACATTTCTAAAAATAGCATAACACACTAGTGTCCACAATACAATTTATTGTTTGATTTGTTGTATATGTAAAATACATAAAAACAGATAAAAAAGTAGTCCTTATCGCGTATGGTCATTTTGGCGGTGATCACGCAGAAACAAGCTTAGCTATTTTCTTTTGGCATAAAGCCCGGCTAATAGACACTACATACATTTAAATTATAAACGTACAGTCAAAGTGGCAGCCACTTATCTTAAGCAGTCACATTTGCTATTTCCCCATGTCTATGCTTTCAGATCAAATTAGCCTCTATTAAGCAATAACCTGCTTTAAAAGGTCATTTTTGCTCTATCTATTGACTGGCTGCATGATCCAGATTATTGTTTACATCGCGCTAAAATTAAAATATGTCTACAAGTAATTATCCCCCCCCCCCCCCCCCCCCCCCCCCCCCCCCCCCCCCCCTATCCGGATCCAGGTGAACCCCGGGTTTGGAATGACGAAAGTAAGATGCGTTTATTGACGGAGAAATGGACATTGGTCAAAGACTATCGTTTCCCTTCCAGGTAACAAACGAAAAAAACTTATTGTGCATCATAAATGCGTTTATTCTTGGTTGATGTTATGAAACTTTGTTAAGAGTTTGATAAATATAGATCTAATTAATTTACAGTAGTCGCTATAGTCTGTGTTTAATTTTTGAAGAATAAAATAAAACACATATCTCCTATTTTTTAGCTTAAAAATGTATAATGATAAGTATAAAATGCATTTACACAATATTTAGTGTATTGCTGACCATGCCAGCCACATCTGCATCGTGTGAGCGCTCCTTTAGCTCAGTGCGCAGAATAAAGACATACTTGCCATCAACAATGACCGGAGGGCGGCTATCGGCATTGGGTCTCTTACATATCCATCGATACATGACCGTAGACTTAGATAAGATCATTAACATTTTTGCATCTACAAAATGTAGACATATGGAATTTTTATGAACAATACTCGATCTACGTACCAGTATTGATTTTGTTTGTTTGTTTTCAGTTTAATGCCGTTTTCAACAATTGTTCAGTTATTTACAGCGGTCAGTTAACCTAACCATGTTTCCTGGGTTTCTAACCAGTACTCCACACATTTTCTCTGCAAGTAACTGACAACTTTCTCACATGAGTCAGAGGTGAGAAACGAATGACGCGGGACACAATGTCTTTTGTCAAATCGTTACAAATAAATGTAGCAGGACCTTGGCTCGAACCCATGCGGGAACAACCCCATCACAGGGCTCTATGTACCAGTATTGAACAGTGTGCATTGATTTCATGAAACTGCTTTAAATTTAAATGATCACAAAATAATGAAAATCAATTTGACAAAACGTTTCTATAATTTTGTTAAATGCCTTAGCTCGTATATATATATTTTTTAAGAATGTTCACAATTATTGAGAATTATCACTAAAGATATCACTCTCAGATATACACCAAAACGTACCAACGCTCATCTAAGTACAAATTTGTTTCCGGGTGGGGGGGAGTGGGGGGGGTGGCATGCCCCCGGAACCCTGCTAGATTCGGCGGTAAATGTTACAATGGAACCCTATGGGAAATGTAATGGTGGTGTGAGACATGAATGTTACAATGGAATCCTTTGGGAAATGTAATGGTGGTGTGAGACAAAAATGTTACAATGGAATCCTTTGGGAAGTGTAATGGTAGTGTGAGACATAAATGTTACAATGGAGCCCTTTGGTAACTGTTATAGTGGTGTGCGGCGTGTAATGATTAGAATATGTCGTTACGCCGGATTAAATAATGATATATATATATGTCTTCTTACCTTGGACTCCTCTTCTACAGACAGGCGATATCGTCATATCTGACTTAAACTACAATAAAAGGATAATTATCAGTTTTTGTATAAGTATCGACTATTAATTATATTCATGCAATAATATTTAATGGTGCGCCGAAGTATGAGTTTCAGATGATTCGTCTGAACGACACGCCAATGCTATTACCAACACCATCCGATTATAACATCATCATCATCATAATCTCCATCATCAGCATCATCAGCATCATCATCATCATCATCATCACCATCATCACCATCATCATCATCATCATTATCATCCTTATCATCATCATCATCACCACCATCATCATCATCATCACCATCAACACCATCACCAACATCATCATCATCACCACCACCACCACCGCCACCACCACCACCACCACCATCATCATCATCATCACTATTCAGCATCATTACCAATACCAACACCAGTACATGCACAATCGTCTCCACTCCTACCATCATCACCGTAATTGAATCACCATCAAAATCATCATCAACAAAACACAATCACCATCACCACCAACACATTCATCATCAACACCAATACAATCATCATCATCAACAACATTTCTGTCATGGAAAGTATCTCACTCATCGTATATTTTGTATATTTAGCGTCAATCAACATAACAATGCTATATTCATAATTATCATCATCAGCAGTATTATCGTCTTCTTCTTCTTCTTCTTTTTCTTTTTCTTTTTCTTCCTTTACTTCTTCTTTTTCTTCTTCTTCCTATACTTTTTCTTCTTCTTCTTCATATGACCATCATCATTAAACGCAATAATTCAATAATTTACACCATGCTTTTATCATCTTCATAATCACAATCAGCAGAATGATAATAGAAATAAAAATGATGAAAGTAATAATAATAATGATGATAATAATACTAATGATAATGATGATGATATTAATAATAATAAAATAATAATAAAAATAATAAATAAATAATAAAAATAATAAAAAAATTGTAAATATAATTTAAATAAAAATGAAAATAATAATTTTTAACGAGAGAACTCATTTGAACAAGTCAATCTTCCCTGACGTCCTCAAATATGCATACATTGCTTACATCGATATGCTAAATAACAGTCAAATGAAAAACAAAAATAACAATAAGAAGTCATTGATCGATTTTAGGTATAAGAATATGAATTATAAAGTATACTCATATATAATATATTATATGCATCATCAGTAACCACGACACATGATACCATTACCAACAAATACAATAGAGCGTTACAACAGTCTATCAAGCTAGTGTCTCCGAACAATGGTCAGGTGACATGGTGGACCAAGACAGTAAATTTCAAAACTTGTTTTAGTTGAAACAAGGAACTTGGTTGAAAATACAGAACGTTGACATATTTCTGGAATCCAAAAAGGGGTACGTACCCATTAACACTACCCCATCACTGAGATCCGCTTCTGGGCTGCGTTTTACAAAATAACTTAAGATAAAAATCGCTGTAACTCATTTTAACAATTACTTCGTGGTTTGTTTTAATTTTGATCGACATTTAAAATGATCGTCTTAGCAATTTTTTATTCATTTCGATGACTGTTAAAACTAATATGAATAAGTGTTGGTTTACGCTTACGACGATTTTTCTCGTAAGTTTTCTTTTGTGATCCGTGAATGATGTTACATACGGTACACCATAGTAAACAGCGCATGAAAATGACCATTCACTCACCCTGGGAGCGTTTATAACATTGTGTCTACACTCTGACCTATTTCTGAAATGCATCTACACACATTTTTCTAGAGAAACATGTAAACATACGCTGGCATCTACCTGTAGACTGGCCGCATGGCTTCTAACACATCATCTATATATTTTAGTTTAAGCATAGTCCGATTTTAGAAGAAGCGTCAGATGGTATAACCGCAGCGGTGGTCAAGTGGTAAAGCGGCCTCCTCGCATGAGGAAGGTCGTGTGTACGATCCCCAGCCGGTTTATTTCAAAGACTGAAACATGATACTAGAAGCTTCCACGCTCGGTGCTTAGTTTTAAGAGGATAATTCTAGGTCAGGTCGGCCCGGTGTCAGTATAATGTGACTGGGTGGGGTATCATACCATGTGTCTGCGGTATAATAATCCAGAATGGCAGCGCTTAGAATACTGGCTCAAGTAGACGCTGTCGCTATATGACTGAAAAAAATGTTGAAGGCGACACTAAACACCACACAATAACAACAGCTACGGTATTTATGTAAATTTCACGTATAATGATGGAAATGGCCCTTAACCTACATTATCCACACGTCCGGTTTCTAAGTCAACAAATCCTCTCAATTTAAACAGTCTCGGTACACAAAACTAATCAAATAAACCATCCGAACCGATTGAGTAACCAACTGATCAACCAAATACAACCAAGAATGTACACGCTAACCAACCAAACATATTCAAATTAATCAAATATATTGCAATTTACCAAACTAGTCACAATTATCATAATCATAAACAATCATAACTAATCGGCATAATTAAAATAAACCAGTAAAGCTGATAAAATAAAAAACATTCTTAAAATGCGTTGTCATGGCCGTTTAATCAACGAACCGGCTGTGTAAAAACGAGCCTGAATGTATTTCTCCATTTCACTAAAATCCGTTGCAAACCAACACCAACCAACTAAATATGTTCAAACTTAACTGGTATGCTATATGCTTAATAACTTACCAATTTACTATTTCAGCCACCCAAATACCAGTTTATCTTAATCAACCAGCAAACTAAGTTTAAATTAGTTACTATAACCAAATAACCATATTATGATATCATACTAAACCAACCAAATTAGTATTCTAAAACTTTGTTTACTCAAATAACCGTTTTAGTATATGTTGATGTAAACTGAAAACGCCTTAAAAATTCTAGTTACCACATTAAACTTAGTATCCTCAAATAGCCAACCAACTTATTTTATTCAAATATAACCAAGTAACTTGGTATCCTCAAAAAAACAACCACCAAACTAAGCGTACTAAATTATCAACCAACTAAGTATACTAAAATAATCAAACAACTTGTATACTAAAATAATCAACCAACTAAGTATACTTAAATAATCAAACAACTTGTATACTAAAATAATCAACCAACTTCGTATACTAAAATAATCAACCAACTAAGTGTACTAAAATAATCAACTAACTAAATATACTAAAATAACCAACTAATTAAGCTTACTAAAATAATTAACAAACTAAGTACGTAAATAAACAACCAACTAAGTACACTAAAATAATCAACCAACTAAGTATACTTAAATAACCAACCAACTAAGTAAACTAAAATAACCAACCAAGTATACTAAAGTAATGAACCTACTAAGTATACTAAAATAATCAACCAACTAAGTATACTGAAATAATCAACCAACTAAGTATGCTAAAATATTCAACCAACTTAGTATACTAAAATAAACAACCAACTAAGTATACTAAAATAATCAACCAACTTAGTATACTCATATAACAAACGAACTTGATGCCATCAAACAATTAACCAACTTAGTGTACTTAGATATCCAACCAACTTAGTGTACTCAGATAACCAACCAACTTAGTGTACTCAGATAACCAACCAACTTGACATAAATATCCAATTAACAAACCAACCAACCAAAACCAACTTATCTTATCAAACTGGCTAACTAGCCTTTTGCAAAATTGCATTTTTTAACTTAATGTTTTTCAGATTGCCTGATATCAAATAAGACTGGATGTTCCTAATTTGTTAAGTATATAACTATATAAGTGCTGTAAATATTAAACATTTTATTTGAGGGCCTCGGGAATGATTGACAATTTCAACTGAGTTCATAATTTACAAAATAAATAATACTTATACCTGATCAGTACAGTTTTCTTCTAGAGATAAATCCAACAACAACAAAAACACATAAACGACAGAAACTGAGACTGCCATTGTCTTATGTCTGTGTAGTCTACCTCGTGTAGTCCACCTTATGTCCGTGTTGTGGCCGTGTTGAGTCCAATTCGTGTCCGTGTTATGTCCGTGTTATGTCCGAGCTATTGCTTGTTCCTTCCTTTCTGTCTCGTCCGAAGAATCTGATATCTAACTCACTAACGCATGAATTACTTAAAAATTGCTTTATGTTCAGATATTTAATCCAATTAATATAATTATGTTTGTATATCAAATCAAATTAATTCATGCCATTGTATTAAATCCAATTGCTATGTGTTCGTGAATTAAATCCAATTACTATTTGTCCATCAATTAAATGTTCATATTTAAAAATCCAATATTGACATATGTGCATTATATCAAATCCAATTGATATATATTTGTATATCAAATCAAATTAATACGTGTCCGTGTATTAAATCAAATTGCTATATTTCCATAAATTAAACTCAATATGTTCATTTTTTTAAATAGAGTGAAGTTAAACTCGCAAATACATCTCACTATGCTAACTCACTAATAAAACTTCGTGTTAAGTTCTTCAGTTTTATTTTTCCTTCAGCGATCTTTGTTAAAAGTTAGGAGTAAATGAATATAACGTTAAAATTAAATGTCTCCATGGTTTTGTGTTGATGGTTTAACGAGCATGCGTAACACCAAATGCCCTGTGTCAAATTGTCTTTATCCATTTAAGCGTTGTAGCCCTAATCTTTAATCGGGTTTTGGAAAAATAAAGATTAAAATCTTCAAACGTAAAATATCAATCATCCAATGGGACTGTAGATCCGCGTCAATATTATTGCGAATGTCACAAAATCTTTAAGTTCTTCTAATTTCTATTCACAAGATAAAACACTTCTATACAGTGTAATTCATGTAGGAAAACTAACGCGAGTGACCTCCTCAACCGGAAACACTTTTCATAATCTGAAAAGCAAGGTTCCTTTTCTATTTTCCGATTGTATACGCACAAGTTCGCTGCTTATATTCTACACCGAATCCGTCTATTTCCACAATCGTAACATTTCGGTCAGGTTATTTGTGCAATCGCCTCCCTATGCCTCTATGGTAAAACAATACTAAAACAGCGCTTCTTGAAGGAACATCTAATGTTATTTTATTTAAAGTACATATAATCAAAAATCTTGGAATAGCATGCAATGCACGTTTATAATGCGAAGCATGCAAGACTTTTATCCGTGGATAGGCATAACGGTTGCTCTAAAATCTGAAGTGAAAAGTATCAACTTACACAAATGGGGATATCGCACTTGGTATCTGCGGCTAGAACGTAACTGTATATTATATAACTTGCCAGATAAAGAGAGCAGCCGAAACTGACAAGACTACTTGCATGTAGCCGAAGTTAATAAAAAGAAGTACATGTAATTTCTTATGCTAACTTCAGTACAACTGTATCAAATGTAATTACTACTACTATTATTATTTATCATTATTATTAATATTATTATTATTATTATTTATTTTTTATTGTTATAATTATTTATCATTATTATTAATATAATTATTATTATTATTGTTATTATTATTATTATTTTATTGTTGTTATTATTATTATTATCATTATAATTATAATTATAATTATTATTATTATTATTATTATTATTATTATTATTATTATTATTATTATCATTATTATTATTATTATTATTATTATTATTATTATCATCATTATTAATAATAATAATATTATCATTATCATTATTATTATTATTATTATTATTATTATTATTATTATTATTATTATTATTATTATTATTATTATTATTATTATTATAATCATCATAATTGTTAATATAATATGATTATTGTTATTATTATTATCATAATTTATTATTATTGTAATTATTGTTTTGTTTTTCATTATCATTATCATAATCATTTCATTATCATCATCATAATGTTTCGTCGCTCCAAATAGGGCATTCCTTTACACACTTAACAAGAAAGTTGTGCGTTCCAATCTGTCTGTTAATGTTTCCATCCCTTACCCGCGGTTACGCCGCACCAACATTAACGTAAGTTTTAAAAAAAAAACATTCTCTAATATGAGATGGTGTCAAAATTATATATTCTATAAATAGCTGTACTTATATTACACAAGGGTCCTCCGTGGTCGAGTGGTCAAGGTCTAAGGCGCCGTCTCAAGATCACTTGGACCTAGGTTCAAGTCCCGCTCGCTTCAAACACGTTATGTGAGAAAGTTTGCCAGTTACTTGCGGAAGGACGGTGGTTCTTCTCGGCTCCATTCCAATAAAACTGGATAAAACCTGAAATGTGTTAAATTTTCTAATAATTCATGGGTATAATGTATATCAATAAACCGATCTGCCATGAATACGCTTTTTAAATTGTTGTAGTAGGTTGCCCTCCTTTGCCAGGGGTGTTTAAAGCCATTGATTATTCCACACTGCTGAGGCCGTGGGTTCAAGTCTTGCCTGGTTTTATGTGAGAAAGTTATGCCAGTTATGCACATGTACTTGTGAAATGACGGTGGTTCAGCTCGGCTTCGCTCTAAGGCTCCTCACTGCTGAGGCCGTGGGTTAGAGTCAAGCCTGGTTTTATGTGAGACAGTTATGCCAGTTATGCACATGTACTTGTGAAATGAATGTGGTTCAGCTCGGCTTCGCTCTAAGGCTCCTCACTGCTGAGGCCGTGGGTTCAAGTCTAGCCTGGTTTTATGTGAGAAAGTTATGCCAGTTATGCACATATACTTGTGAAATGACGGTGGTTCAGCTCGGCTTCGCTCTAAGGCTCCTCACTGCTGAGGTCGTGGTTTCGAGTCTAGCCTGGTTTTATGTGAGACAGTTATGCTAGTTATGCATATGAACTTGTGAAATAACGGTGGTTCAGCTCGGCTTCGCTCCAAGGCTCCTCACTGATGAGGCCGTGGGTTCGAGTCTAGCCTGGTTTTATGTGAGACAGTTATGCCAGTTATGCACATGTACTTGTGAAATGACGGTGGTTCAGCTCGGCTTCACTCTAAGGCTCCTTACTGCTGAGGCCGTGGGTTAGAGTCTAGCCTGGTTTTATGTGAGACAGTTATGCCAGTTATGCACATGTACTTGTGAAATGACGGTGGTTCAGCTCGGTTTCACTCTAAGGCTCCTCACTGCTGAGGCCGTGGGTTAGAGTCTAGCCTGGTTTTATGTGAGACAGTTATGCCAGTTATGCACATGTACTTGTGAAATGACGGTGGTTCAGCTCGGCTTCACTCTAAGGCTCCTCACTGCTGAGGCCATGGGTTAAAGTCTAGCCTGGTTTTATGTGAGACAGTTATGCCAGTTATGCACATGTACTTGTGAAATGACGGTGGTTCAGCTCGGCTTCGCTCTAAGGCTCCTCACTGCTGAGGTCGTGGGTTCGAGTCTAGCCTGGTTTTATGTGAGACGGTTATGCCAGTTATGCACATGTACTTGTGAAATGACGGTGGTTCAGCTCGGCTTCGCTCTAAGGCTCCTCACTGCTGAGGCCGTGGGTTCGAGTCTAGCCTGGTTTTATGTGAGACAGTTATGCCAGTTATGCACATGTTCTTGTGAAATGACGCTGGTTCAGCTCGGCTTCGTTCTAAGGCTCCTTACTGCTGAGGCCGTGGGTTAGAGTCTAGCCTGGTTATATGTGAGACAGTTATGCCAGTTATGCACATGTTCTTGTGAAATGACGGTGGTTCAGCTCGGCTTCGTTCTAAGGCTCCTTACTGCTGAGGCCGTGGGTTAGAGTCTAGCCTGGTTTTATGTGAGAAAGTTATGCCAGTTATGCACATGTACTTGTGAAATGACGGTGGTTCAGTTCGGCTTCCTCACTGAACACTGAATACACATGGATGCAATATATAACGTGTTGCTTGTTGAAAATTGGTGCTGAACTTCATTCAAAAAGAATTATACATACAGGTATTATATTTTGGGATTAGCTCATATGACTAACTGTAGTTAGGTCATACAGAGGGCGTGACTTAGCCGTGCTGCAGAGACCGGTATACATACAGAATCTATAGAAGTCACATGACCTGCTTGCTTAGACTTACGGCCGAGTTGTTCAAAGATCTCCTAGTTTGACAATCCGTTAAGTGAAATCGTGTACCTTCAATATATTGTATCATTTCATAAAGGGAGATAATAATTTCATAACAACGGAATTTCCAATTGGGATCTTTATTATATACAAGTTTACAATGTATGATACATATATAGAGAGACAAAGATTTACTTGTGAACAACCAGACATACATGCACAGACCAGACTATTGCGGACGCAACTAGCTAAAATGCAAACCAAGGACAGAAGACCATGCCAGCAACCAACTATATATATAAAGTATTGCATTGTTTAAAATAACATAATTTAAATAAATCAACATAAATATACACCAAAATGAGTTTATGGCGAGACGACAGCATCTGTGTCCAGTGGAGTTTATATGTATATGTCAATCTCATCAAACGGTGGGTGCATCCCAATCCATCAGTAACATATATTGCAATTGCGGATCTACTTTTTAAAATCCTAGGCTACGCACCCACCCCAACCCCCACTAAACTCCCATATTTTACTTAAAAAAAAACAACATGTGTGCTCGTTGTGATTTTGTATTTCACCCCCTAAGTCCGCCCCCTTTAAACTGAATTCCTGGATCCGTCCCTGTATATTTATCGATCATCCCCATCAATAAGTAACATATATGATTGTGATGTATATAATTATAATAATTTGCCACTTAAAAGTATTGAAATAAATAAGTAACACTGTAACTGATAGCGTCACAATTCACCTCATCAATGTACAATTGATATTGCTACACCACTCCCTCCCCCCCCCCCCCCATACACACACACACACACACACACACACACACACACACACCTTCTCTCTCTCTCTCTCTCTCTCTCTCTCTCTCTCTCTCTCTCTCTCTCTCTCTCTCTCTCTCTCTCTCTCTCTCTCTCTCTCTTTCTCTCTCTCTCTCTCTCAATATCCATTATTGTCATAATTCATCCCCGTCAATAGGTAACATCATCTTTATAATGTCACAATTCCTCGTCTTCGTCATCAAGCAAATACGAATTTTCTTCCTTTAATTTGAGTCCGCCATTGGGCACCATTTCATACACGTGGTCTTTGTTCTTGCCCACGCACTTGAAACGGCACTTCATCACAACGTAAAGAATGACAGTGCTGGTAATGTTGAAAAATAAATGAAATCCGACCATTGTTGCTATGAATTGCACATTCATCTGATCAAACCTGTCCCACTTAGGGTTCTTGGTTTTTCCTAGGGAAAAAAATAAGTGCATGAATGACATATGCAATACTTGTAGTTCTGTCAGAAAATGTGTCAGTTTTGTTGTGACTACGGTTATGGCTTCTGGTGATTATATTCGTGACTGGTTGGTGGTTGCTGTGGCCGGTGGATGGTTGCTGTGGCTGTTGGAAGGCTGTTGCGGCTGGTGGATGGTTGTTGTGGCTAGTGGAAGGTTGTTGTGGCTGGTTGGTGGTTGCTGTGGCTAGTGGATGGATGTTGTGGCTGGTGGATGGATGTTGTGGCTAGTTGATGATTGTTGTGGCTGGTGGATGGTTGCTGTGACTGGTTAGTGGTCGTTGTGACTGGTGGATGGTTGTTGTGGCTGGTGAAAGGTTGTTGTGACTGGTGGATGTTTTTTGTGACTGGTGGATGGATGTTGTGGCTGGTGGATAGATGTTGTGGCTAGTGGATGATTGTTGTGGCTACTGGATGGTTGCTGTGACTGGTTGGTGGTTACTGTGACTGGTTGGTGGTTGTTGTGGCTGGTGGAAGGTTGTTGTGACTGGTAGATGGTTGTTGTGGCTGGTAGTTGGTTGTTGTGACTGGTGGATGGTTGTTGTGGCTGCTGGCTGGTTGTTGTGGCTGGTAGATGGTTGTTGTGGCTGGTGGTTGATTATTGTAACTAGTGGGTAGTTGTTGTGGCTTGTAGATGGTTGTTGTTGCTGGTGGATGGTTGTTGTGACTGTTGTTGGTTGTTGTGGCTGGTAGATGGATGTTGTGGCTGGTGGCTGGTTGTTGTGGCTGGTAGATGGTTGTTGTGGCTGGTGGTTGATTATTGTAACTAGTGGGTAGTTGTTGTGGCTTGTAGATGGTTGTTGTTGCTGGTAAATGGTTGCTGTGGCTGTTGTTGGTATTGTGTCTGGTAGATAGTCGTTGTGACTAGTGGATGTTTGTTGTGGCTTGTGGTTGTTGTGGATTGTGGATAGTTATTATGACTGGCAGATCGTTTTTGTGGCTGGTGATTGGTTGTTGTTGCTGGTAGATGGTTGTTGTGGCTTGTGGTTGATTATTGTAACTAGTAGGTAGTTGCTGTGGCTTGTAGATGGTTGTAGTAGCTGGTTTATGGTTGTTGTTGCTGGTGGATGGTTGTTGTGACTGTTGTTGGTTGTTGTGGCTGGTAGATCGTCGTTGTGGCTGGTGGATTGTTAAGTCAAGTTTGATGGTGATGGTGTCATTCATTTCCAATTATGTTTGTGGTATTTTTAAGAAGGAGCACGTTAGTTACTTAGTAATGCTGTTTTGTGTGTTTGCGTGTCTGTTCTGATATTTTGTTGTACGTACAGGATTGGTTTTGTTTTAGTTTACAGATAAACATGTATTAACAATTTGTAAAAGGCTTATATTTTTTAAAAAAAAATCCATTTAAACATGACTGCATACAGTTACATAACGATTAATTGGAGAACCAATCTCGTCAACAAAGTGCAAATCAAGGCAGTTCTTGTTATTGTAAGAACGTTGATGCTGAACGTCGCTTTCAACGATTTTTCAGTTATATCGCGACGGTGTCTACTTGAAACAGTATTCTGAGCACTTCCACATTGAAGTATCATGCCTCAGTCACATTATACTGACACCGGGCCGACCAGACCTAGAACTTATAGCCCGAGCTCCAACTATTGAAGCTTCTTATACTGTTTTACAAGTCTTTGATATGACGTGGCCGGGGATCGAACCCGCGACCTTCTGCATGCGAGGCGGTCGTTATATCCCTTGACCATTGCTGCGGTTGTATCAAGTTTACCTAACGTTGCTATGATATTCGTGTTTTGTCTTTCGATATTCAACTTGAGACTAACCCTAACCCTTTCAGCCTCCAATATTAAAGAGTTCAGTAGCAATCTGATCACCTCGGCCTTTATGTTACGCAATAGACCACTGACATAATAAGGCGCCATTTTGGAACTACTTTTAGTCACTGATAAAATAAAAAGGCGGCTCCCTTATGCCACCTTATATATATGTACGCTGAAAATATAAACATTGGTTAATCCAGACTGATATTTTAAATTTCTCTATAAACATGACCCATGTCGAATGTTTAAATAAAAAAATCGATATAAAAACGCCATATATTCAATGAACTTGTGCAGGCGATTTTAGAGCTTTATACGGAGGATACGGAAATACCCGATGTTTCACGATTGTTACCAATAGATGAAATACAAATATCAAACGAACTCCTACATGTAACTGCTGTAAATCATACATACAAAACTATGTCACTATTTTTATAATCTGAATGTATCGATTTTTTTGTTCGATAGCTATGTGATATTCATATGCATACATTGCTTGAGGTAATGGGTTCGAGTCCGGTTGTTCGCGGATGCACCGTGGTTCTACTCGGGTTTTCATCCACCGCTAAGGTTGGTTGCATTGTATTGAAAAGAATAAATTTAACCCCATGTAGAACCCCAAATGTGCAAATGATCACCAATGTGATATATATTTAGCACGAATGTAAAACATTTTACCAATTGAGAAACCTAGTTGCTACAAAGTAAATATGACGATGGTCGTTTGTGTATAATAAAAAAAAACGTCACAAGTGTAAAAACTTTAAGGTCACAACTGTAAATCAAAGCACTCAAATAATACTGTATCCGGTCTTTAATAAATATTTATGCGCCTTCCTTATTCCATTGATATTGTTATATCGTTTGCTTTATTTTATGCAGCTTTTTTTAAAATGACACAATACAATATCCACAATAAACATTTATTGTTTGATTTGTTTCTGTATGCTTATATTAAATATATGATAAAATGAAATTAGAGGAATAAAAAGTAGTCCCTGTCGCGTATGATCATTTTGGCGGTGATCAACACTGCAAAAGCTTGATCACGACGCTTTAAGTCTGGCTAGAAAACCGTTTTTTATGACAAATGTGACCGTCGCCATGTTAACATTTGTAACAATTAGTTTTCATATTAGTGGAATTTCTTTTGTGAGTGTGTGTGTGTGTGTGAAAATTACTTCACATTTGTGATCATTTTCACATTTTGGTATTGGTCCTACACCGGTGCATCATACACCTGTATGCTATCGTACAATAATTACCTGGAAAACCTTGGGTGCTATACATCACAAAGGGCATGTGTATAAACCATGTCCCCAGGGACATAACCAGTAATGCACCGACAGTAGTTGGGCAAGAATTTCTCCTCTGACCTATACTCCCAGAGTATGGAGAGCCCCGAGCCGAAACACCAAAGAATACCCAGGCTATGTATTACTGTCTCCACAGGGTCCGTGTGTCCTTGGGTGTGGAAATAAAAGACAATTCCATACCTGTTGTTTATAACGATAAAAACAGATTGATGACACGTTTCCACTGGATAAAATCAATGATCACATGATTGCTTTTCTTAGATATAAGTATTTAAGTTTATATTGGTTTAAACATATTTATTCATTCAAATGTACATATATACACATAAGTTTAGGTATAAATATGGATTAGAACGGAAGATAAACTCTTATAAAGTTCTTTTCCATCACATATATCAATTGTGAACAAATTTGGCGGATTATTAACAATTTGATTTATGCTCTTAGCATTACGAATATAACATAGTTCAAAATACTATTTAATAAAAATGTTTAACATACTTTTAGGAATATTGTTTCTGATATATTTAAGAAACTTAGAAAATGAAGTGAGTAATTAGAAAAAAAAGAAAGGTGATTAAAATGATTAAAGTAATGGATAATTATGTGAATTCACATAATAATAATGGTTAACATTTTTTTTACAAGTTCTGAACGGCATGGACGAAATTGGGAGACGGGCTGACCTCACCACGTAAATAGAAAAAAAACTTGTTATTTCTTCAGACTTACTAATACATGTTCAGGAGAAGCGATTAGTGGATAAAATGTATTTGTGCACTGCTTCAAATATTTTAACATTATTGTCATAAGAGAGTTGTGGTTAACCAAAAAGGAAGTATATTTAAAGAAACTGTACATAACGCACTGACAGATGTCAGGAGTGGTATGCGTTGATGCTGGTAAAGGTGACAATTGAGAAAGAAGTGAGCTTTCTATTTGTCCACATGTACACCGGGGGGAGTCTTCAATGTGTTTAAGAAATATATGTTGCTTAAGTGCACTACAGCTCGTACGGAGGCAGGCATGCAATAATTGGCATTTCCTTGTACCTATGTAAAAAGAATTTAGATACTTTCGTTACTTTCGAGTTTATGTTTAAAAGCATTCAGAGAAGAGTCTTGTCTTGTTTCAAGTGGGAGAGTGTTCCAGTAACGGACAACGGAAGGAATAAAGTAATTTGAGTACAGAGCTGTTCTTGAAGAAGGAATATGAATAATATTATTATTTCTGAGGTTGTACGTGGAACTTGCATTTGTAAGAGAAGGAACCAATGAACATAGATATGGTGGGACCATTCCGTGGATCATTTTATAAAAAAAGAGTAAGTTTATGTTTAGTTCGACGCGTTTCAAGACTTTCCCATCCTACTTCAGAATTCAGGTTATTGATAGATATAAGTTTTGTAACTCCAGTTGTTATTCGTGCAGCTTCATTCTGTATTTTATCAAGTTCATATTTTTCATAATTTGTACAATTATCCCAAATAACATTGGCATATTCCAATAAGGGTCTTATCGTCAGTAAATGACATTTAGATTGTTTCTAGTGATTTTCTATCTAATTTAAATTTTAGTTTTCTTATAATATTTATTCTAGACCAAGCTTTATTCTTAATATAGTCAATATGAGTGTGCCAGCTGCAGTTATTTGATAAGTATACTCCTAGATGTTTGTGAGATGACACATCTATAATTTGTTGCAATGAGTTAAACTGATACGAGCAATTTCGGTGTTTTATTACAACAAATAATATCATTTTGTAAACGCTTAGGATCGAATATGTTGTTGTTATTGTTGTTGGTGGTGGTGGTGGTGGTGGTGGTGGTGGTGGTGGTGGTGGTAGAGGTGATGTCGTCACCGTCGTCGTCGCCGCCGTCGTTGTCGTCGTCGTCGCCGCCGTCGTCGTCGCTGTCGCTGTCGCTGTCGCTGTCGCTGTCGCTGTTGCTGTTGTTGTTGTTGTTGTTGTTGTTGTTGTTGTTGTTGTTGTTGTTGTTGTTGTTGTTGTTGTTGTTGTTGTTGTTGTTAGCGTTGCTTTTAACATTATTGTTCAGTCATATCGCGACGGTGTTTACTTGAGACAGTTTTCTGAACATCTGGAGTATCGTGCCGTAAGCAATCATGGTACGGTACCCCACCCAGTCGTATAATACTGACACTTGGCCGGCCAGACCTACAACTTGGCAGTAAAACTGCACATTTATATCCAACATCATATAGTATGGATATACTTCCAATATCTTGTATTGTAGTTTGTCTCTGTAGTGTGACATTCTTTAATTCTGTTGACCAAAATACTAAATCGCGTCTCGCGATAAAGTCACTCATTGTGAATACTGACACTTGGCCGGCCAGACCTACAACTTAGCAGTAAAACTGCACACTTATATCCAACATCATATAATATGGATATACTTCCAATATCTTGTATTGTAGTTTGTCTCTGTAGTGTGACATTCTTTAATTTTGTTGACCAAAATACCAAATCGCGTCCCGCGATAAAGTCACTCATTGGCCAGTATCGGGCTATGCTAAAACACCGACGAATAAAACGGTAAAATGCCGTCCTGTGTATTAACGAATTTCTTATAAGTAAGATAAACTACAATGACGGAATCCGCCATTATTTTCGAACGGGACTTTCTTGTTTGTGATTCAATAAACTTTCCGTCTTTATTGAATAGATAATTATAAGTGATGCATTTTTAAAAACGCATTTTCATATATCCCTTTAAAATGTTAGACTGAAAGAAAATAACTTACATACCATATGAAGGCAAAGGCCATCGTCAAGTACTCCAACCCCTCAATGTACAGTAATTTGAAGAAGCGCAGCACATCCAAGACGGCGTGTAACAGGAAAAGTAAAAATATGGACATGTGTTGTAAGTTACTGACGTGTGTGACGTTCCCATGTTCATCAATAAATTCAAACTTTGCGCCGATGGCCTCAATGAGAAATCCTGCAATTACAAAAAGAGAATACAGTATGTAGAACATTATAGCTACCAGCATTATGTTCATTCTATAAGGGTTGTAGCCATTCTATATACGCCATCCATTGACATTTTCCATCTTAAGTCTCTGCGGTCACCACTTGCCGCATTATTGTACATGTATACACTCACCAAAAGTTATAATCGGTCACCAGGATTCTGTTTCACCAAAATTTTACTTAAATACTTAAAAACTTAAGTTTTGACTGGTTATTTATCTATCATATAATCAATGTCAATGAAATCTCATGCAGTTTTACTAGAACCAGTCTAAAATCATGATATATCGCCTGACTACCGTTCTTAGATTTAAGTTTTAAGGTATTAAAGTATATGTTGGTGAAACAGGAGCCAGGGCTTATATTAATTTTTCTTTAACATGAATTTATTAATTTCATAGTTTAATTGCTTTTGCGTAGCATAAAGGCCGAGGTTATCAGATTGCAACTGCAAATTTTATAATTGGCTGTACAATGCATTGTGGATAAATTACAAAAAAAAACACAGTCTATATCGTGCTGCCGCGCATGCTTAGTAAAACTTCCAAATCCCACTGTGTCACCACTAGGTGGCGCCACTGTGTCACCACTGGGTGGCGCTTGCGTACTGACCTGTGTCCCAACGCACGAATTCTGGGTTTTGTTGTCATAAGAACTATTTTATATCGAACTCCCGTAACATTATCAGGATTCCTCAATAAAGTCCCCTGAAACAGCATTTAAACACCCAATCTATTCAGGGCTGCGTTCAGTACCGTTAAACAGGAAATGCGTTTAATGCCCGGTTCCCTAAAATTGTTGCGTATTGTGTGCTAATGTGAGATTGAGCCAATGTCCAGGAAAATATGTTAGCCTACGTTATCAAACGTTTAACCGAATTGAACGCAGCCCTGCTTGAGTGGTTGAATAAATACATTATATACGGTCGTGTCTTGCATAATACCTGCCGTGGTGAGCATCATTTCCGGTACGAAAATCGTTCAGGGCGATTGTTATAAAGTCTATAAAAGTTTGTTAACCTTTAGTCCAAAATGCATTTTAAGTGGACTCTTCCAAAGTCAAAGCTACTCATGGTCAATTTCCATGAATAGATACATTTTACCTATTTATTTTAATATAGCAGAAAACAGTGTCTGTTCTGATTGCTCACTGGTCCTTTACTGTTTTCAAAAGCCTTCTATATTAGAGGTGTCCAAAGGCGTATATATAAGGTGTCCAAAGGCGTATATATGAAGTAAAGGGTTAAAATGAATAAACTACATAATAGTCAGAAACGTGTATCCTTATTAAACGATTTACCTGACATTTATCAATATTTAATTTAATTAAATGTGAAATAAGAGAAAATTGATGAGCATATTTCTATTATAATAGCCATTCCATCTTACCACTTCGCGCTATAATAACTAACCAAAATTTGTTAGTGAGGGGTGTCCAAGCACACAGATCAATAGTAGGTAGTGACGTCATCTGCGAAAACACATTGTCCAAATCCCAACTATGTTGCAACTAAACCAGCCAATGTCAGCTAAACTAGCCAACATACCTGTCAAGACTCACGGTTTCGCCGTGAGTCTCACGATTTTGGCAATGAAACCATGGTCTCACGCTGACTATTTAATTTCTCACGCATTGCAGTTAAAACAAAATTCACGAAAATAAATACTATGGTTTTATGAATAAATTCGTAAAAGCATTGGTTCGTGTACTAGTTGTGTCTGACCTAATGTTAGCCACCAGGACCGGTGTTAGTATATAATATACTTACATATAATAATCGTTACCCGTTGTCAATGTAAACATTATCAACTATCTTGAGGTATCGTTAAGCTTTTCTGACTACTAAATAGGGTGTGTGTTTTTTTTGTAAAAAAATAATTCCCTAGCATCACATCACAGCGTTGCTGTAGCGTAATTACTGTAAATTTATTACACCAAAATTGGAAAAAAAATCATACAAATTTAATGAAAATTTTGGTGAAATAATTGACTGAAACTGTTGTAGAAAACCCCCCCCCCCCCCCCCCCCCAGAACACACCACAGACTATCTAGGAATCAAATATTTTTTCCGGGGTGGGGGGCATGCCTCCGAAACCCCAAGGAATATTTTCTCACTCTAAGGTTCATTTGAGCCTTGACAGCTATGAGCCAATGTCAACTAAACTAGTCGCACCACACCTGCTAGTTATTACTATAGGGCCTACTAACGCTATATTTTGGACATAATTCACTGTATATAAATGGCTTAGTAATGCATGATAGTTTAGACTGTAGAACAGATCCAGCTCTCGGATTGGATAGTAGCATATTTGAGCGCAATGATTGGTCAGTTGCTTCAGGGAAATTTTTGAATGACGTCATAGTTTAGTAAGCGACCAATTGCTATGAATCATGGGACAAGCATATAATTCCTTGTTGTTGTTTTTTTTCATTGGAAGTTAATAGACCTGATTCAGGTTCCACATGTAGACTTATGATAGTTGCATTAAAATCAAGTTACCCAATGGGCGGGGTCTTTCTTTTTTGACCAGTTTGTTTACGTGAATATGCGAGTTAACTGACGCCATATTTCATTTTACCAACCACATTGACCATTTGGTGGACATACCAACCCTCACCTTTATCTTGCTGACCTTGCCGCTGACCGTTTGTTGTTGTTATATAGATTTCCTAGATGTGTTGACAAGTACATCGGTGACAATATACTAAACATAAGACAGCTAGTTTAGTTCAATGTTTCCAATGATCCGATTTTTTTTTTGCAAAATAGCAATTTAAAGTAATTTAGCGCTACTGCAGTATTGGCGTGTGTTCTATATATTTATAACAAGTGATAACCAAGTGAAGTTATTTAATTTACAAACCAGCATTTCAAGAAAATAATTGTAATAGACAGTATTAACATTAGTGTGAGAGTTATTCCCCTTGAGCAGAGAAAAACTCATTTTTAGTGTGTGTAAATTTATAGAGATGTGCGTGCGTGTGTACTTGCGTGCTTGCTTGCGTGCGTTCGCGCGCGCGTGCGTGCGTGCGGTAAGTGATGTTTTAAGAAATAGGTGTGTTCAGATCGATGATGTTTAAAGCATAGGAATGGGATAGTAATTAACTTAACACACAAATTCTTACACTAGTGACATCAGGAATCGTATTCACTAGCCATTCTCTAAACTATTCTTAGACTTAATCTTGAAAATCCAAATTTCAACTTTAACTATCTAGTTTATCACGACAGATATATTAATTGTGAGTTTATTTGACTATATAGAAGGTGCACCTACCTGCTTGCAAATGTTAGTCTTAAGAAAAAGCTTTACTTACCGCCAATTGAGAAAAATATTTTTCCATATATTTCCACAGGAATCTTCTTTTTTCTAATGGTAACGTCGTACGATATATAGCTCTTATATTCCTTCCCGCTTCCAACCTACAAATGAGCAAATGATAATGCTGCATATGAACATTCAGGACTGTAATCTTATCGACGTATCGAGGTCGAAAGAGAGAGAGAGAGAGAGAGAGAGAGAGAGGAGAGAGAGAGAGAGAGAGAGAGAGAGAGAGAGAGAGAAGAGAGAGAGAGAGAGAGAGAGAGAGAGAGAGAGAGAGAAAGAGAGTGAGTGAGTGAGTGAGTGAGTGAGTGAGTGAGTGAGTGAGTGAGTGAGTGAGTGAGTGAGTGAGTGAGTGAGTGAGTGAGTGAGTGAGTGAGTGAGTGAGTGAGTGAGTGAGTGAGTGAGTGAGTGAGTGAGTGAGTGAGTGAGTGAGTGAGTGAGTGAGTGAGTGAGTGAGTGAGTGAGTGAGTGAGTGAGTGAGTGAGTGAGTGAGTGAGTGAGTGAGTGAGTGAGTGAGTGAGTGAGTGAGTGAGTGTAATCCTCTACATAACTTAAATGTGTTAAATGGCATTAAATTCCGTTCCATTCCTGCTTTATCGAGTTTTGATATAAATTTCTGAGGTTTGTTTTTTTTTCTTTAAAAAAATGTATACCAAAATTATGCTCCATAGAAAATTCATATTTATGTTACACTTCAAATAGTATTCAATCAATTTTGAAAAAAGATTTGACTGTTTAAGTGACTCATAGTTTATGTCTTTTTCTTTTGTTGTATGGTATTTCAGGTTATATATGGAATACAACGTTTTACTGATGATATAAGACCCCAGACTGAGTCAGACTGAGTCAGACAGTAGAACCACCATCCTTTCGCAAGTAACTGGAAACTTTTTACATAAAGTTTTATGGGCGTGTGGCACTCGAACCTACGACCTAAGCGCTGAGAGCAAGTGATCTTGATCTTAAACCACTCGGCTACGGAGGATCCTATGGGGTTTTTTTTCACAAAATAAAAAAAAATCAAAAAAAAATCTGAAACATGTGCCGTTAATAATTGGACAGTATCATAAATCGGACTTTAAAACATTACGAAACCTATAATATTGATTGCAGCTAAAGCATGTGTTCACCAGTCATAAAACTGAAATAGAAAAATAGCAAACTAATTTAATAGAAACACACATACACTGAACTTACATTGATGTACTGTTTAAGCAGATTGTAGGTCCACCACCACCCCACGGCAGCAAACACCAGCCCCTCATCAAGGTGACCCCAGAGTGAGCCCATAATCCTCGTCTGTTATTATTAATAACTCCAGATAAATGCTGTATGAACCGGCACTATAGATAGGTAGACAGGTAATCAGAGCTGTAGGTGGAAAACGAAAATATTTTGATTTAATAAAACTAATTCCAATTTAAAGCACTGTCACTTAAACAACGGTACTTTAATTCAAAAAATTGCATTCCTTATTTTTTCTACTCTCTCTCTCTCTCCAATACCAGTATTTCTACCTTCTTTGTCTATATTGACTAATGTAACACTCGAGTAGGATGACACGACGAAAACATACATCAGGACAAATTACAAATATTTTAACAGTGAGAAAGGATAATACTTCTACAGTTGAAAAAATCCATACTTCTTCACTAGCTAGCATACAACAGGAACCTACTGAGCACGCACACCATTCTCGAACACACTGGTGTGGTATTCACCAACCATTCTTAAGAATATTCTTAGACTTGTACTTGAAAATCCAAATTTCAACCTTTGATATCTAGTTTACCGTGACAGAGAGAATAATTGTGAGAGTTTATTTGACTCTATTTTAGGTGTCCCTACATGCTTGAAAAGTTTGACTTCAAACAATGGTGTCTAAGTGTGTTTTTTCAAAATTCATTCTTGAGTTCGAGTCTAAGAATGTTCTTAAGAATGGTTGGTGAATACAGACCAGTTATATCGTTTGATTAGCAGGTCGTACGCATGCGCGCACACCGTCACATCGTCCATAAATGTATGGACAAAACAGGTGATGTTGGGCCGAGATGTATGTGATATTAAATGTGATTTTATGACTGGTTCAAGTAAAAATGAATGTTTTTTTATATTGATTATACAACAGATGAATAACCAGTCAAAATCAAGTTAAAGTTTTGAGTATTTTACTAAAATGTTGTTGAAACAGAAGCCAGGCCTACATTCGAACCTGGGACCTGTCGTTTGTAAGGTTCTAAACTAGCCGTGTTGTGGGGTGTGTGTGGAGGGGGGGGGCGGGGAGGGTAGGGGCAATAATGACAACAGCTACCTCTCTTAGCTTGTTGAGGCAGATAAACAGAGATAAAGTTTTTATTTCCTGGCTCTATGTTTTGAGAGCATATAACAACATGTACAACTGCCGTAAAAAATAAATAAATGCTTTTTTTACAAAGAAATAGTATTAAATGACGATGGCGATGACAATGACAATATCAGTGACAGTGACACTGACGCTGACGGAAGCGGAGACGGAGACGGAGACAGAGACAGAAACAATAACAGAGACAGTGACAGAGACAGAGACATAGATAGTGACAATATCAGTGACAATATCAGTAGCAGTGATGGTGACAGTGATACTAGTTTATTCAAGTAATTTAAGCCACCGACCCATAAACACAAAATATACACAAATATTACAGTAAAACATGTATCAAAAGGATAAAGACAACATCAGGGATAAAAAAAGAAAGAAACACATATAAATTAACAAACATGCCTTAAACTGTTATATCAGCATTTACAAGTGTTAATTGAATCTTATAAACGGTGTATTAAAATTGTATGTTAGCTTGTGTCAGCTTTGACTTGAATAAAGTATTTAAAAATTATAGCAAAGTTAATGTCATTCCAATCATATAAGCCTTTGGTAGTGTTGTCATATTGTTCATATAGATTTGTTTGTTTGTTTGTTTGTTTGTTTGTTTGTTTGTTTGTTTGTTTGTTTGTTTGTTTGTTTGTTTGTTTGTTTGTTTGTTTGTTTGTTTGTTTGTTTGTTTGTTTGTTTGTTTGTTTGTTTAAATGCTAAGCGTCATTTTTGCAGCCGAGGGCTATCAGATGGTCAGTTCCACTCATTCATTGGGATCCTGAAAGGTTAACCCGTACTCGAGCACACCCCATCTTCGCAAGTAACTGATAATTGTCCCACTAGAATTAGCGGTGAGAGACGAATCCTTGGATTGATTGTCAGGCGTGTTACTGACAGAGCTAACCGGATCCGGCTACATATAGGTCATGTTATACACGTTGAAATGATCAAGGTTAAGAAAATGTGCTTTTAAAACCAGTACAGTTAATCACTGGCATATAAAGTTTCTTATAATTACAGTTGAAGTGTAATAATGACCTTGTCTATTTATAATGAATCTTACCGAAATAAAATGGAAGACACTAACTGTTTTGGGTTTGTGGTGGCAACGTGACGATGTGTACACGCTTTTTCAATGAGCGAGTGCGTTTCGGTAGTTTTACAAACACAAAAAGCAATATTTAAAATTTGCTTTAGTAAGATTAGAACATGAAACTATCAACATGAAGTAACATGATTTCAAACCACGTGAACATCAATTATTAAATGGTAGTTATAGTGAATGTTGTATGGTATTTAGCGTCGCTTCAACAATATTTCAGTCAAATTGCGACGGTGTCTACTAAAGACAGTAATCTAAGCGCTGCCACACTGAAGTATCATGCATCGATACCCCACCCAGTCACATTTTACTGACACCGAGCTGACCACACCTATATGCTGTGCGCCAAGCGAGGAAGTTTCTAATATCATTTTTCGACCGGGGACCGAACCTACGCCCTTACGCATGCAAGGCGGACGCTCTACCACTGTCATCAACGCTGTGACAGTTCAATACATTATGTACTCTTCAAATATTTTTTTCCCTCAGAAATGGTTGTTATCTACGTAGCGTACTTATATATGTGTTTTCTAATTAATGTCAAAAATAATAAAAATAATAAAAATAATAATAGTAATGATCATGATGATGCAGATGATGATGATGAGGATGATGATGATGATGATGATGATGGTGGTGGTGGTTGTGATGATGGTGGTGGTGGTGGTGGTGGTGGTGGTGGTGGTGGTGGTGGTGATGGTGATGGTGATGATGATGATGATGATGATGATGATGATGATGATGATGATGATGATGATGATGATGATGATGATGATGATGATGATGATGATGATGATGATGATAATAATGATAATAATGATAAAAATAATTAAAATTATTTTAATAATAAATATTATAATAATAAAAATGATGATGAAAATAATAATAATAAAAATGATGATAATAATAATGATTATAATGATAATGATAATAATAATAATAATGATAATGATTATTATAATAATAATAATAATAATAATAATAATAATAATAATAATAATAATAATAATAATAATAATAATAATAATAATAATAATAATGATAATGATAATGATAATGATAATAATGATAATGATTATAATGATAATAATAATGATAATAAAAATAATAACATAAAGATACAAAGCACCATTAATTAACATGACAATGCTATGGAAAACATTGTTAATTTTTATACTTAAAACCGAGTTTCGAATATTGCGCAAATCTAAAATAACTATCTTGAAATATCGATTTTCTCCTTTGATTAGATCAATTGAGAACTGATAAGTAATAATTTCATAGATGAAAAGAAATAAAGCAAATACTAGTAACTAAAAGTAAAGAAAGCATTGTGTATATAGATAAAAAAAGTACGTCGTTGCAATATTTTAAAACGGGACTGGAATCAATGCCTAATGAGTAAATAGAGGAATTTTTCCATTGTTAAAAAGTGATCACAGATTGCATGAACTTTTTCAAATAAAAGTTGTTTTAAATCCTCATACTAGCAATGTTTCATGTTTTATAAATCACGCTTATATAGTATTTCATTTAAATGTATCTGTTTATTTGGTAAGACATATTAGCTTCTCGGTAAAACATCAATTTTTTTGTGTTTGTTTCATGTTCTTCATATTTGTGTTTGTTTGTATTGCATGTTTATTTCATGTTCTCAATATGAGTGTTTGTTAGCATTTCATGATTATTTTGGGCTATTGAATGTTTAATTGAATAAAATATTAAAATATACATATAGCAAACATCGTGGTAGTAAATATCGGGGTAGCAAACATCGGGGTAGTAAACATCGGGATAGCAAACGTCGGGGAAGCAAACATCGGGATAGCAAACATCGGGATAGCAAACATCGGGATAGTAAACATCGGGGTAGCAAACATCTGGATAGTAAACATCAGAGTAGCAAACATCGGGATAGCAAACATCGGGATAGTTAACATCGGGGTATCAAACATCGGGGTAGTAAACATCAGAGTAGCAAACATCGGGATAGCAAACATCGGGATAGTTAACATCGGGGTATCAAACATCGGAGTAGCAAACATCGGGACAGCAAACATCGGGATAGCAAACATTGGGATAGCAAACATCGGAGTAGCAAACATCGGGATAGTAAACATCGGGGTAGCAAACATCGGGATAGCAAACATCGGGGTAGTAAACATCGGGGTAGCAAACATCGGAGTAGCAAACATCGGGGTAGTAAACATCGGGGTAGCAAACATCGGGATAGCAAACATCGGGGTAGCAAACATCGGAGTAGCAAACATCTGGGTAGCTAACATCTGGGTAGCAAACATCTGGGTAGTTAACATCGGGATAGCAAACATCGGAGTAGCAAACATCGGGGTAGTTAACATCGGGATAGCAAACATCGGAGTAGCAAACATCGGGGTAGTAAACATCGGGGTAGCAAACATCGGGATAGCAAACATCTGGGTAGCAAACATCGGGGTAGCAAACATCTGGGTAGCAAACATCGGGATAGCAAACATTTGGGTAGCTAACATCGGGGTAGCAATTATCGGGGTAGGGAACATCTGGATAGCAAACATCGGGATAGCAAACATCGGGATAGCAAACATCGGAGTAGCAAACATCGGGGTAGCAAACATCGGGGTAGCAAACATCGGGTTGCAAACATCGGGTTGCAAACATCGGGATAGCAAACATCGGGATAGCAAACATCGGAGTAGCAAACATCGGGGTAGTAAACATCGGGATAGTAAACATCGAGATAGCAAACATCAGGATAGCAAACATCGGGGTAGCAAACATCGGGATAGCAAACATTTGGGTAGCAAACATCGGAATAGCAAACATCAGGATAGCAAACATCGGGGTAGCAAACATCGGGATAGCAAACATCGTTGTAACAAACACCGGGGTAGAGAACATCGTTGTTGCAAACATCGGGATAGCAATATAGGACAGATTTTCATTTTTAGCGTGACATAGCACTCAGCAGTTGAATGAAAATTCAGGTTTTAATAGTTTCTTAAATATGAAATACTTTCATACTGATACACCTACAGAAGTGAAAGATCGACAGGGTCCTCCATGGCCAAGTGGTCAGAGACACCGTCGCAAGATTACTTACCTGACATAGCTATATAAGGACGTAGGTTCGAGTCCCGCTCGCTCCAAAAATTTCATGTGAGAAAGTTTGTCAGTTGATTGCCGATGGTTATTGTTGAGATTCATTCCGAGGTCTCCCTCCTCCAAAAAACTGGAAATGCCATATATAACCTATACGGAATGAGTTGAAAATGGGGCAAACCTCCAGACTTAATATTTTTGTAATGATTATATTGGTCGATCTCTTTTGTACACACCAGGTAGGATTTAATAACCGATATGGTTATTTGATACCGTGCACACGGTTTGTATTTGATTTAAGTAGCCCGGTTTTAGTGAGGAAACATTTTCATTGACAATAAAACTCATTTGGACGGTGTTCAATCTTCCCTGAGGTCCTCGATAACAAAATTAAACAAGAACTGTGTTAAACATTGATTATGTAACAAATTAAAACCAAATAAACTAACTTCCATACGCTATACACATGTAGATTGGTATTATGTTTATATATGACTGATATGCTCCATTGAATATATTTACAATTTACTTTTAAACTGTATACGACCGACTGATTGTTTAATGAAATCAAGGATGGAATTAAAAATTACTGCTCCTGAATGTGACAAAATTTTCTAAATAATTCACAGTTTGGCTTTAGGATACACAACACATTTTCTGAAGTGGATCATAATTTCGGTAATATATTTCATGTATGTACTTAAATGAATGCCAGAGACAGGGTAAACAACCTCCTACACGCCATTAATAAACAAATTGTCGCCTGGCAACTTGTCTATGTATATATAAACGTATATGTATTGCATTATATGGTAAATACATTACTATTAATTTCTCGTCGGATTTGCAGACGGCGTTCATCACACATAAAGATATCTTTTCCAGCATGTGCTTAGTACTGGTACCACACAGGATGGCTTATAAGGTGATTTGAATAAAATGTAATAAAAAAATTAACACATATTCAGTCAACGTCTCACTATACAATTACGACCCCTTTTCCCCACAGTAAAATGATTCTTACGCTTAAAAACAAGGTCTATGTAATTTGGTTTTGAAATATTTTCAAAATGGTTCATAGTGGTTGTGATTTCTTGCTGCAGATGAGTAAAGCAAAAATTGGTATAGCATAATTATACTGCAATAAGACATCACGGTTGTTAAAAAAGTGACTTTTATAGGATTTCAACATATGCATGTATTTATGAGCATATGAGGATTTCTTTTTTCAAAAAATCTCAGGGTGTCACTGCACCCTCTTCTAAAAAAAAACAACGTGGTCAACGTACCAATCATTGTGCATTTTTATGCGGGTTAACATTCCTGCTATGAAAAATAATGACCAAAAAAATCTATGTGGAATTCCTTTTTTACCATGGAAATCCTAGACCTTATTTTATATAGAACAAAGAACAAAATTCAACTGTGTAGTGAGACCTCAAGATATAACATGGATGGCATGAGTGATAAACCAAGACAAAACATTCTTACCTTTATTTTTTCATTTTATTCCAATAATCCCATCATTTTAAAACACCAATTTAACTTACTTGACTAATGAATTGATTGTGTAACATATATAAACCGATAAAAATAATCATGAGCGGATCTTGGATAAACTTGGATAAAAATATATTCAATATTTAAGAACTTGCGATTTTAAAGGAGTCAAGTATATGTGGGTAAAATAAGAATAACAATTAACAAACATATGTACAGAGATCCTTGAATTAATTGACGAAACATTTTAACAGCGAAAAAAACTATTTAACATCATATTAACATTATCATTTAACTGTATATTTTAACTTTGTTCAGATATGTCACATGTGTGTATGTGTATTTATTTTGTCATATATTTGTAATGATGAAAAACTGTAATAGTTAAAGTCAATAATATATATATCTATCATATTAAAATAAAAATAGTGAACGCAAACAACACTTACATTTTAAGTGATATTAGTATCTTAATCCAACTCGTTTCAACGGGCCTGACAACTGACAAGGCCATATGTATACGTGCGTCGTGTCTATTCACATGGAACGAAGCTATTCAACTGAACATCATGGCGGATTTGGTTTAAACATATTTTATTCATAAATTATGAACAGCATATTCCACAACATGCATACTAAAAGGATTGAAACGAAAACAAATAATGGCGGATTTAGAGGGTGGGCAGGATGTCCACACCGCACGCCCCTGCAATTCCTTAAATATTTGACAGATAGAATATATTCGTGTTACCTTTCGCTCACATTCAACATGAAACTAACCCACATTCAACAATTCAACATGAAACTAACCCACATTCAACATGAAACAAACCCACATTCAACAATTCAACATTAAACTAACCCACATTCAACATGAAACAAACCCACATTCAACATGAAACTAACCCACATTCAACATGAAACAAACCCACGTTCAACATGAAACTAACCCACATTCAACATGAAACTAACCCACGTTCAACATGAAACAAACCCACGTTCAACATGAAACAAACCCACATTCAACATGAAACTAACCCACATTCGACATGAAACTAACCCACATTCAACATGAAACAAACCCACATTCAACATGAAACTAACCCATATTCAACATGAAACAAACCAACATGAAACATGAAACTAACCCAACATGAAACAAACCCACATTCAACATGAAACTAACCCACATTCAACATGAAACTAACCCACATTCAGCATGAAACAAACCCACGTTCAACATGAAACAAACCCACATTCAACATGAAACTAACCCATATTCAACATGAAACAAACCAACATGAAACATGAAACTAACCCAACATGAAACATGAAACAAGCCAACATTCAACATGAAACTAACCCACATTCAGCATGAAACAAACCCACGTTCAACATGAAACAAACCCACATTCAACATGAAACTAACCCATAATCAACATGAAACAAACCAACATGAAACATGAAACTAACCCAACATGAAACATGAAACAAACCAACATTCAACATGAAACAAACCCACATTCAACATGAAACAAACCCACATTCAACATGAAACTAACCCTATCTCCACCTTTTAAATATTTAAGAGCTCCATTTTAGATATCTGAAGACGAAAAACAAATATTAACTGGTCATTCATCCATTATAATCACCAGTCAAATATGGAAGAAACCATGCCAACTATGTTAATAAAAAGAAAAACTAGTGTTTTAAAGAAACAACAAGTATTGTTAGTTTTAAGGGTCTTGGGGGTCACATTTTGAATAAAACATATTTAGCAATGCGATAGATAATAATTACACATGATATTCACATTAAAACGTTTAAACCACATGGATATTGAGCCTTGCACCCCCCCCCCCCGCCCCACCACACACACACACACACATCCACCATCCACACCAACACACCCACACAGCAAGCAAAGCAAAAGCAAACTGTTTTTTACGCTCTTAATACGCAACAATAACGAATATATAATAATGGCAAAAAGGGTTAAGTTTCTACTCAACGAAAGTTCCTACTCACGTTCCAACGTAACTTCCTACTTATGTTCCGATGTGAGTTCCTACTCATGTTCAAACGTGAGTTCCTATCCATGTTCAAACATGCGTTCTTACTCTTTTTCCAATGTGCGTTCCTACTCATGTTCCAACGTACGTTCATATTCATGTTCCAATATGCGTTCCTGATGTCCCAACGTGCGTTCATACCCATGTTCAAATGTGCGTTCTTTCTCATGTTCCAACGTGCGTTCCTACTCATGTTCCAACATTCGTTCCTACTCATGTTCTAACATGCGGCCCTATTCATGTTCCAACGTGCGTTCATATTCATGTTCCAGCGTGAGTTCCTACATATATAATGTATATCTGCCAATTGCAAATTGTATCTATGGTTTGCATTGTAGCTAGGCGCACTCGCCGTAATCTGGTCTGTACATTTATGTCTTGGTTATTCACAAATAATTTTCTCCATATATATATATTGAATTGTGAATAAGCATCTTAAAAGATCCAAAAATCGTAAATTCCGTTGTTGTAATCTCCCTATTTATATATTTATATATATGTAACGGCACCCAGGCATGGGAACCCTGTCTGATAGTTACAAAATCTGCATTTTCAACCACCAACCTCTCCTCCACCCTCCACCCCCGATTGAAAATGGCAGATCCGCCAATGATATCTATACTTATCAAACGAGTCAACATAAGCTAAGAACAAACATTACATGAGAACAGTAAATTAGATATAAAGTCTTACCATGGAGTATACAAACTCTGTGACCGTTAAGTGACAATGTGTTTGTTCTTTCTTAATTCCATTTCTCAGCTTGTTGATTTAAGATTCTACTGAAAAAGAAATATCAAGCACCCGTGTAAACGATCGTACACACTGTGTAAAATCCGTCATTATTGAATGTTAACCGTTCCTATGAACATACCCCGTTCTTCAAATACAACATATACATGAAGGGGTAGTGAAGTAGAAAGCGTGTTGGCCGCTCATGTCAGCGATTGTGGGTTCGATCCCCAACTGGACCCGTGCCTTAGAACAACACACTTAGTACTGGTTCTACCCAGGGCCGGACCCGGTTAGCCTAATCGTCTGACTATCAATCCAGAGGTCGTGAGTTCGAATCCTCACCCGGCCACAGTCTCAGTGATAGGACATTGCATCTCAATATCGTTTGCTTCTTACCGCTGATTCAAGTGGAAAAGTTATCAGTTACTTGCGGAGATAGGGTATGCTCGAGTACTGGTTAACGGTCCAGGATGCCAGGAAACAGTGGTTATGTTAACTGATCGTCTGTTAGCCCTTGATGGCATAAGAATAAATTTTCAATCAATCAATCAATCATGGTTTTACCCAGAAAACGGTTCGAGGGTTCTGCTATTCATCGCAGTCGAGCTGAAATAATAAATTTGTACAAACTAAATACAACAACAGTGGAGCATTCCATATTCAAAAACGGAACTATGTTATCTATTGTTTTAAACTCATTTATTTTACATCTAATGTGAAACAAGTTGTTACAACTTAGACAAATCACGCTGGGAATCTTCCTGGATGGGACCAGTGCTTAGAATATCCGGGTTAAGCGTTTTGCTAAATGAAACTGGCCCAAAGCCGTGATCGAGGATCGAACTCCCGATTCTCCGATCCTGTCTAGTTGAAGCTGTTGTTTCTTTATGAGAAGTTTTGTCAGTTACTTGCGGAAAGGACGGCTGTTCTATTTTTGGCAATTCTGAGGTATTTCTCCGTCAATAAAAAAAACATGTATATAATCACTGCTGGGTACCAGTATATACATTTGTACTGAACGCTTCTTTTAATGTACAAACATGTGTACACGTTTTAATACTTAAACAAAGACACTTCTAAATACCAATGTAGTCAGTTTCAGTCAATTTAAAATCGATCAGTTTTTATAAATAAATGATTTCTTGATGAAACAAACTGCATTTCCAACGATCAGTTTTATAAATAAATGAATGATTCTCCGATTTCAAGACTCTTTGTCAATCAATATATTGATCGTATTTCACAGCAACTTGAATTCCAAGATTGTTTTCAAATACTCCATTTAAAAAAAAAACCTTTCCACATTTCAGCAAGGAATTATATAGATATATACAAGTCCTTGAAATACGGCACAATTAGTTTTATTGGTGGCGGAAGACCAAAAAAATGAATCCGAGTAGAACCACCGTTCTTCCGCAAATAACTGGTAGACTTTTTCACATAAAGTTTTTGGACCGAGCAGGACTCGAACCTAAGATCTAAGCGTTAAACTTGAGATGGCGCCTTAGACTACTCGGTCACGGAGGAACCAGCCTTATCCAGAGATTTAAACAGTACACCATGTGACAACGCTTATATTACCTTTATCCTTGGTAAAAGGACATATTGCAGTCTACGTCATTCTAAATGTAAACGTTACCGGACATGACGCTCATCTGTTTTAAGGTAAATCTGGAATTTTGTAGGTCGCACTGAATTGTATATCAGTAAAACAGACGTTTTTCTAATACCCAAACGGTCTGTGGGAACTAAAAAACCTACAAATGTACCCAAAATTGACATGAAAAATCATTTAAACTAGCTATAAAAACACAAAAAAACACTCAATTCTGGTTCTACCCAGGAGGCAGACTTTAGAGCGGCTCATGTATAGGCTGTAGAGTTTTCTCCGCTATCGAGCTGAAATAGATTTGTATAAACAATCGTTACACCCAGGAACGTACAGCCATGCCATGTGGGACTATTTCAGACATCCCACTGGCTTATCGAGAGAAGTTAACCCCTTGATATAGCCTTACCTGGCTAAACCATCATAATTTGGTTTACATAGAAACATATAGGAGAAATTTAATTGCCAACCTATTACAACGTCTAGTCATTAAGTTAAAAATATAACCTTTATTATGATAAAATAAAAATTAAAATAAGTTTATGTCTTCCTCGTGAGCGAGCGAGCGAGCGAGCCAGCGAGCCAGCCAGCCAGCCAGCCAGCCAGCCAGCCAGCCAGCTAGCCAGACAGCCAGCCAGCCAGTCAGTCAGTCCAAATATTTATATCTGAAACTTCATAGTTTCCAGGTATTTGCTTTATGCGTAAAATGTAAATTGATATTTCTTTGGAATTCTTTATATCATAAAAAAACAATTTTTACAATTTTTGTAGATGATCGCAGATAAGCAAAACATGATGTATTTCAAATATTTACCACAGCCATATCACTTTCCGCGGCGGTGGCGTAAGGGTCGAGCGTCCGCCTGGCATGCGGAACGTCGTTGGTTTGATCTCCGGCCGCGTTAAATCAAAGACTTGGCTTGGCGCTCAGCATTTATAGGGCAGTTCTAGGTCTGGTCGACCCGGTGTCAGTATATACTTTGTCTAAAATACTATGTTGAGATGCTGGTGCTACACTTGACAAATTGCCTAAAATGTTTCATCAGTAAAATGTTACAATGAATGTCAGGAGAAAAAGAAATGCACAACTGCTGTGAATATCACTTCAGATCCGATCTGGAATGAACTGATTAGCACTGACTTCTCAATATAGTATTTAAGAAGAAAAAAAACAAATACAAAATATAATACATATATAAAATTGCATTACGTTTCTGCAAGGACTTATATAGAAGGATAGGAAACTCTTACATCTCTAAATATTCATAAAATAACATGTGAAGAATTAATAATTTGGCAAAGTAATAATTCAAATTTCTTTCACATAAAATATAAGGTGTATGTAGCCATATTTGTTTTTATAATGTTTTAAATACGCAAAATGGTCTTAAATTTAAAATAGTGTAGTTTAAAGAAAAAATTAAGTATTTTCCTTGATTTTTTAGTTGCAGTATATAACTTTTGTAATCATACTTCAGTACTTCAACAATTCTAAATACAATTAACTAGGAATGGTCTTGTTTTGATGAGAATTTTATTGTGCAATGAAAGAATTTTTATTTGTATTTGTGAGAGGAATGGAAGTTAGGATATTTAAAAACGAGATTTCGGGAGATAATGCGTGAATATGCGAGCGTTCATAACATCATAATAATCCGTGGATTTTCCTTCTCTATAAGGAGACTAAGGCGTGGTCTAGTGGTAGAGCGTCGGCCTCGCATGCGGAGGGTCGTGGGTTCAATCCCAGGCCGGTTCATGCCAAAGACTTTAAAAATGGTACTAGAAGCTTCCTCGCTTGACGCTCAGCATTTAGAGGAAAGTTCTAGGTCTGGTCGGCCCGGTGTCAGTATAATGTGACTGTGTGGAGTATCATTCCATGAATCTGCGGCATGATACTCCAGTGTGACAGTGCTCAGAATACTGTCTCAAGTAGACACCGTCGCTATGACTGAAAAACTGTTGAAAGCGACGCTAAACACCATACAACAACAACAATAACAACAACAACCTTCTCTATATACGTCCTCCTTTTCAAAACATTTACTCAAAATTTACAAAAAATTTACAAAATATTTGTTAATGTCTGTCATATCTCTATGGATGAAACATTTTCAAATAAAACAATATTTTCTGTTAGTTATGTACATTGCATGAATTGTGAATATACTTTTCAGAGACAGCTTTTGAGTGAAATATTATCAATATTGCCGTGTTCCCCTTTAACAGAAGTATTCAGGTGTCAGAACGTAAGAGGTTAGGTAATGTAGGCTTAACTCTAGTTTTAAACATTAGCTCCATTCAAGGTTAACAAGCATTTTTTACATGCATATGTTACGTGTACATTCTTAATATGTGGCGCATGCGTATCATACTTGCATCAGACCAATCTTTAAACCTGTCGACCAGACATTATTTGTTCATGATCAAAAGTATTAAAGCACAATAACCAGTACTGTACACCCTTTTGTTTCAATAAAAAATACTTCTATAAGGACATTAGAAATTGATTGCTAGATTCTCACCCAATTTTTTCTTAAAAAGGGGGGGGGGGGGGGGGGGGGGGGTGAGGATTTGTTTACTTTCTTTTTATGAAAATAAAAAGGGTCGGGGCAGCATGAAACGAAACAGCCGTTGCAAATTTTGTCAATTTTCGGTATCACGGATGGTTACCAAGTGATTTCCTTATAAGTTGCCCTAAGGATTGTAACTCAAATTGGCTTTAAATTGCTTATTGTATATACCCGAGAAGGTTTTGTATCAAATAACACCACGTGCACTTCATTATCGTTTGTACACGGTGTTATGGTTCGGAAATGCGTGTGAGGATTTTGTACACGGTGTTATGGTTCGGAAATGCGTGTGAGGATTGTGTACACGGTGTTATTGTTCGGAAATGCGTGTGAGGGTTCTGTGAGCCATGTTATGGTTCGGCTAAATTGAAACCTGCCGCTAGTTTAAAAACATGTTTATGTTCTCCTATGTATATAATTAAAACTAATGATTTGGCAAAAGTAAAACTCACTCACTCTACTGTTGAATTCATATTTTACTCATGTTTTAGAAGATACAAGATACAAAAACTTTATTTTGTGTCGGATTTACAAATATAAAACACTAGCTGTAAAGCTATTTGACGACAGAAAACCATAAAGCAGGTGACGTTACTTTGGGTTGTTTTTGTGATGCAACCTTAAATATCCATGAAGGCGAATTTTCTGAAATTTGTCGTTTGTTCTTTGTGCAATGGGTGTAAATGTATTTTTCTTCTTAGTTCTTTGTGGGAAATGAAACATTTCACCTTTGTAACTTTGCTATTTGTCTATCCTACTATATCTTATCATTGTAAAAGTTACATACCTCTTGTCTCTTCGTGTCAGATTAAACATTACTTGCTGCGTAAAATGTATTTCTAGAATTTGATTTATGTTTCGATATGTGTTTCGGCTGCAGTAAGTCACGAATATCTTTTTATTCCAATGTTCACCCCCTTTATAATGAGTGTAGGGAATGCATTTGGACAGGGTACCGGACTATTTCGACTGCTGCCGCTGAACATCATTGTAATAAATCCCAACTTCCCATTATAAAGTTCAGTGGCTCTGCAAAATTACAGACAGGTCCCCTGTAAACAACCCAAGAAGTTGCGAATGGAAATATTTGCTGTAAACAAATGAAATACTGACCGATTGTTGTAAACAATTTTAATAATTTTGCCCAAATGGATTAAAAAATGAGAATTGTTTGTTTTCCAAAACTATCCCTGTGTTATTTTTAGCCCCCTTACAAGACCCCTATACATATAAGTCACTTAATCTTTATCTTTATTCAAACTCCTACTCATAGGGATGATTTAGGCCAACTATGGACAAATTTGACTGACTGGTTCTTAAGAAACAATTTTTGAAATCCAATTTTTTACCCTTTCCGGGGCTCCTCCTGATACCTTAAGCCTGTGGAACCCAATATTTTTTTACAAATATGAATCTGCTTGACCAAACAATACTTCTGTAAAAATGTAGGCAAAATCGGTTCCATATAAAAAAAAAAGTTTTTTATACTGATGTGCCAGTTTTCCATGAGCCCTCGGGGCGGAGTCATTTTGAACCTCACGAGATGATTTTTTTAAGCTTATAATATTTTTAGTATTTGTGGCAATCTTGAATTTTAGATAAAAAAATCCTAATGCAATAGAAACATCCATGTGAAGTTTGAGTCTAACTATCCTAGTGGTTTCAGAAAAAGTGCTGCCGACAGTCGACAGACAACAAAATACAGACAACAGAAAAGTCGCCATTGCATAAGCCCTTCTGGACTTTGGCATTTATTTTTAGGCTATTCACGTGAGAAGCAAACTTGAGAGGGAATCAATTTTATCTTTTGAATTAAAAAATTGAGAGCAAAATATCAAGGGAAGTAAATAGTATTACAACTATTCATTAGTTATTGATGAATTATTTCCCTTGCATTACAAAATCTCATTAACTCAGTTTTTCAGCTGTGGCAATTAGATAGACATGAATTTAGTGTAATATTACGGTAAAATTTTATGACAATCAAACTAGCAGTTCAGCAGTTTAAACCAAAGTTTACGGACAAATACCAGACAAACACCACATGCAAGTTAAAATGTGCACCACTGAAAAAGTATTTTTAAGTGGCCAATTTCAGCTGCGACTAAAACACATATCTGACAGTGCATTTTGAAAAAGATGCATTGCTTTAGGAACAACTGTAATTTTCATGTATTTTTCAGCAACAGCCATCTTTAATATTTAAAATATAAAGTTGTGATAAGTTGCCTGTAGGTCAACCACATGACATTTAATCAGCATTCCCCCTATTAAACAAAGTTTTTTTTGAAATGTTCAAAATTTTCTCAATCTATATTTAGTTATAAAGGCCAAGTTAAATTTATAGCAGTAACAAAAAACAACAAGAGCTGTCAGATATAATTATTGCTTATCTGTTAAAAAATAAATCAGCAAAATAATTCACAAACATTATTCATTTACATTACCAACAGTTATGTTTTTTTGAAAACAACAAAGTGAATGGATTGCTCGTATTGCCTTAATACTATTTAATTCAGCATGACATATAGGCCTATGCACTAATTTCACCTCAGTTCATGAAAATGGAGAAAAATAAATATAAAAAAAAAACAAAACAAGAAATGTCACTGGTAAGTGTCGCATGCCCCCCAAATGGTCGTTGAAAAATAACAATATAATTATGTTATAATATGTAGCGATGTATCCATGAATATAAAGAGTAATAAACTGATGTTTCGACTAGACATCAACTTCATGTTTTTTACAATAAAGCATGACCTTGACCTTTGTGTAACCTTGACCTTGACATCTGATGTAATGGTCTGGGTATTTCAAAAGTTAAATGCTGCTGAAACATCATCATGACATGCTGATCACTTGTGTCAAGCTTTTTTAAAATCCCTAAATGTAAAATAAAGTTACAGATCAATTGTTGCTCAATTGATAAATTGAGCCAAGTGTTTTTGAAATCCATCCATGTATGATAAAGTTTAAGGACGGACTTGAAATCTCAAACAGATTCAAAGTGTTGCCATACATACTAAAAGTGTGACCTTGACCTTTGGGTATGGGTCTAGGTCTTACTTATGACACATCGTCATGTCATCTTGATAAATTGAGCCAAGTTAAAGGCAAAGTCACAGACCAGACACACAATATCAAACAAATTGAAAGTGTAACCTTGATCTTTGAGGAAAGGTTCTGGGCCTTACGTGCGACATTTAATTGTCATATTGATCAACTGAGCCAAGTATTTTTAAAATTTATCCATAGATGACAGACCGGACAAGAAATGTCAAAATGACTGAATGTGTTGTCAAACAAAGTTAAATTGTGACCTTGGCCTTTGAAGTGGGAGTTTTGTTATAAAGTGCAACTTGTTGTCATGTTATGTTGATCATTTATAAGAAGTTTTTATAAAAATCCATCTATGCATGACAAAGTTGCAGTCCTGACACAAAATCTCACACAGACTCAAAGTGTTGTCTAACTCAAATTGTGACCTTGACCTTTGAGGTACAGGTGTGGGTCTTACTCACGACACGTCGTCATGTTATGTTGATCATTTGTAGCAAGTATTAATAAAATCCATCTATGCATGACAAAGTTACAGGCCGGACACAAAATCTCATACAAAGTCGAAGTGTTGTCAAACAAACTCAAATAGTGACCTTGACCTTTGAGTTACTGATGTGGGTCTTACTGGCGACACATTGTTATGTTATGTTGATCATTTGTAGCAAGTATCATTAATATCAATCTATGCATGGCAAAGTTACAGGCCGGACACGAAATCTCACACCGACTCAAATTGTATTCAAACAAACTAAAACTGTGACCTTGACCTTTGAGGTACGGGTGTAAGTCTTACTCGCGGCACGTCGTCATGTTATGTCGATCATTTTTACCAAGTATCAACAAAATCCATCAATGCATGACAAAGATACAGGCTAGAAACGAAATACTTGGCGGAAGGATGGACAGATGCCACGCTAACATTTTTTGGGGGGCATAAAAAGAAGGATTCAACTTTACAAAAAGATTAAATTTAAAAAAAAAAAGTGAAACATTTTTAAATTTTCTAACTAAATGTAAAATAAAGTTACAGATCAATTGTTGCTCAATTGATAAATTGAGCCAAGTGTTTTTGAAATCCATCCATGTATGATAAAGTTTAAGGATGGACTTGAAATCTCAAACAGATTCAAAGTGTTGCCATACATACTAAAAGTGTGACCTTGATCTTTGAGTATGGGTCTAGGTCTTACTTATGACACATCGTCATGTCATCTTGATAAATTGAGCCAAGTTAAAGGCAAAGTCACAGACCAGACACACAATATCAAACAAATTGAAAGTGTAACCTTGATCTTTGAGGAAAGGTTCTGGGCCTTACGTGCGACATTTAATTGTCATATTGATCAACTGAGCCAAGTATTTTTAAAATTTATCCATAGATGACAGACCGGACAGGAAATGTCAAAATGACTGAATGTGTTGTCAAACAAAGTTAAATTGTGACCTTGGCCTTTGAAGTGGGAGTTTTGTTATAAAGTGCAACTTGTTGTCATGTTATGTTGATCATTTATAAGAAGTTTTTATAAAAATCCATCTATGCATGACAAAGTTGCAGTCCTGACACAAAATCTCACACAGACTCAAAGTGTTGTCCAACTCAGATTGTGACCTTGACCTTTGAAGTACAGGTGTGGGTCTTACTCGCGACACGTCGTCATGTTATGTTGATCATTTGTAGCAAGTATTAATAAAATCCATCTATGCATGACAAAGTTACAGGCCGGACACAAAATCTCATACAAACTCGAAGTGTTGTCAAACAAACTCAAATAGTGACCTTGACCTTTGAGTTACTGATGTGGGTCTTACTGACGACATATCGTTATGTTATGTTGATCATTTGTAGCAAGTATCATTAAAATCAATCTATGCATGACAAAGTTACAGGCCGGACACGAAATCTTACACAGACTCAAATTGTATTCAAACAAACTAAAACTGTGACCTTGACCTTTGAGGTACGGGTGTAAGTCTTACTCGCGGCACGTCGTCATGTTATGTCGATCATTTTTACCAAGTATCAACAAAATCCATCAATGCATGACAAAGATACAGGCTAGAAACAAAATACTTGACGGAAGGATGGACAGATGCCACCCCAACATTTTTTTGGGGTCATAAAAAAAAGGATTCAACTTTACAAAAAGATTAAATTTAAAAAAAAAAGTGAAACATTTTTAAATTTTCCATTAATGATGCTGAACACACATGTGAAGTTTCATTCACACTGAATGAGTAGTTGCATAGATATCTTACCTGATAAAAAACTTTAACCTGAAAATTAAAGTCAATAAAGGGCCATTACTCTGCCAAAATACAACCTAGAGTTATGGTTCTAATGACTGCGAGTCCAGTTGATGATGCTGAACACACAGGTCAAGTTTCATTCATATCAAATGAGTGGTTGCATAGATATCTTACCTGATAAAAATATTAAACTGGAAAACCAACACCAACGTTGGGGCGAGTACAAAAGCCCCTCTGTTCTACAAATAGTTGAGCTAAAAATGATCAAATGAATTAAAGTCATTTAAACAAATTATGGAGGACAATGACCAAACTACAGGAGTAGATAACTTCAGGTAAACTCACACCAACATAGGAATATAATCATGAAGAATGAATATGAACTCTTGATACCTGCGTAACTGTCTCGGCTAATTCCATCCAATACTCAATCTGTCATCTCTTACAACCTGCTATTGCACCACATTGCATATGTCTAAGGAGCCTTTTGACGATTTTTTATTTTTCGTCTCCCAAGAAATGGAGAACACATCCAATATCCAAATACCGTAATAAAAAAACTGTCTATCCATGCCTTATTTAACCAGGCCATCAACGTGTATGAATGAGTCAATGGCAGATCTACTCTTAAAAAAAAAATGGTGTATGCCCGTCCCCCACCTTAACTCACAAATTTTATTAAAATTCACTGCTATACATTGCATTTCTATTGAAAAACGTGTCCTTTTCAGATTTTGTAATGCGCCACGTAAGTACGATCCCTCTTAACTGAAATCCTGGATCCATCCCTGCATGAGCTACACTGGTCCTCTACTTGTCAATACTGATGTGGCGCAACAGAACCATGCAGAGGTTGAATTCAAGTCCAATTCAGCGACAGATATATTGATACATACATATGCTCTTTCATTAAAATTGTCAATGATAATGTGGTCAAAATAATGAGTACAAAAATCATCTCAACAACTAACTTTACAAAATTTATTTAATATCAAAATGACAAACATGACTCAATTTATTTTCATCATCTTTACATTTGATCATGTGGTGTTCAAAATAAAATTGACGTTTTAATATAATTTCAATTAACCCAAATACTCATCATGACTGGTTCAACTACAATCTTAGTAAATAGTTTTACAATGCATCTTGGTCATCATGAATTCAGACTGGTTAACAGTTGAAAATAATATATTATTTACAATGATATAATAAAAGAAAATCCAGATGATGTTCCTTTTAAATATTTAATATTTAAAATGTTCAGATGAAGCAGACAGTTGCTAATGCTTCCGTCTGTCTAGCAATATCATGAATCAGACCATCAGCTACTACATTTCAAAATATCAATATTCAATAATGTCATCTTCCTTCCACTGTGAGTGGATTTTAATGTTAATTTATTTTAGCTAGAATGTGAAGAAAGCTCATTACATTATATACATCGACTTCGAGTCCAGTTTCCTGGGTAGAACTCAGTGTTATTTTTGAGAGGCCATGAGATCGAGCGTGATATCAAACCAACAACCTCTGGAAGTGAGTGGTCAACTCTATCAAATGTTACTTTTTATTTCTCGTCATTTTGCCATTCAAGGTCCATCTGATGCACATAAAAGAGAAGTGAGAAATTCTTTAAAGAAACAAATTTCAACTCTTTAGATTCAAATCTGATCAAAGTTTTCAACCAGTCTGCTAGTCGGCCTTTACGATTATTTTCACATTCATTCATTTAATCACTTTCATCAATAACAGAATGCCTAATTGTGAAAACAGTCTTTGAAATTAAGTTTGGAATAGAAATACAGTACTATTTAAATTAAAATTGTCCAGCCATATTACATAAAGCCTATGAAAAACAGCACAAAGGGCATTACTAAAGGCTTGTTATTACCTTTTTTTAATTGACTTTCAAGTACCGCCTTTGTTTTTATTAAAACACTGTTTAACATTCGTGGAATAGCTGATTGGTTTGCTTAGATTCCATACAAAGGTGTTACTAACCATTTACAGAGTTTATTACATAATTCTATATTAAATATTTCACACAGAACTATTGAGGAAGTGAGAGAAGAGTTTGTTGTCCACTTGGAAGATATTGAATATTCCTTGATTGTGATAACTGATACGCGATGTCCTCGGCTGCCTCAATCTTACGCAGCTCTACAAGACCCTCTCCACTGTCACCAAATGCCTTGGCTAGCAGCTCGGCAGCCGTGGATTCTCCCTCTGCGCTTATAACTGCAGCAATCTTCACTTGTTCAGCCTGCAAATGAAATAAAGTTTGAATATTTAGTGTCATTTTTATGCCATAGAGGGCTAACAGACCATCAGTTAACCTAATCACTCTTTTCTGGGATCCCGGAAGGTTAACCAGTACTTAAGCACACTTATCTCCACCAATTTGTTAACTTTTCCACTTTAATCAATGGTGAGAGACTAATGACAATGGGATTCAAACTCACCACTCCTGGATTGATAGTCTGATGCACTAATAACTGAGCTAACCAGGTCTGACATGGATGAAAATAACCAAATTTACAAGTCACACAATCTCCATTTATACATGTCTCTGTTTAAAATCATCAATCAGTAGTGTTGGGCAAAGGAGATGATGGTTACACTTAAATTTTCAGCAATAACAGGTTTTTTTTACCTTACTTAACAGAGACCGATATTTGGCTACTTCCCAATTCAAAAATCATGCTTTTTGTTCCCAAATTTAGGCCCAATGAAAATCCCAAAGTGGAAAAAAAAAATTTAGTTTGTTTTCTTTTCATTACATAAGGCGATAAAACTACTGGATAAGAAATATTATTGTAATATCTGATAATTTATGGTTAGAACATGATCTTAACAGTTGTGCTTTATTTTCAAGTTTGCTAAAAGTTTAAAAAAAAAATCTCAATTTCTCCTCAAATCTATATTTTCCCCAATCTCAAAGGCTTGGGCCTCTTCCCATTTTACGGAAAAATAGTATAATATGCTAGATATAAATGTGAAATTTGAAATATTAAAAAGAAATTCTCATATTGATGTTATCCCTTATCCTACTTCATGCTGCTATAATACATCCATCAACGTACTTTTCACCACTATAGTCATACTCCACAGGTACCCTACAAACAGGTCAAATATTAGACCTTCAGTTGTGTTGTTTTCAGTCACTGGCCCATATGATATAGATGAATTTTCGAGAAATAAAAAAAAGTTACAACAAGGTGCAGATATGCACTAAAACTTTCACAGCAGTGTGGCTACTGATAAGCCATAATTTTCACAGCACAGTTGTAGGAATTAACTGACAGACACTTTTTCATGTTTAAACCAATAAATTGTCAACTACAATGGAATGATTGTCAGAATCTCATTATTAATCATTAGAACAGCAACTTAATGTCCGTTCATCAGTACAAGCCACTCACCTTTTCCACAAGATATCTCGCTCTCTCTGCCTCTTGTTGTGCCACCTGTTTTTACTTAAGCACACTTATCTCCACTAATTTGTTAACTTTCCCACTTTAATCAATGGTGAGAGACTAATGACAATGAGATTTAAACTCACCACTCCTGGATTGATAGTCTGATGCACTAATAACTGAGCTAATCAGGTCTGACATGGATGAAAATAACCGAATTTACAAGTCACACATTCTCCATTTATACATGTCTCTGTTTAAAATCATCAATCAGTAGTGTTTGGCAAAGGAGATGATGGTAACACTTAAAATATCAGCAATAACAGGTTTTTTTTTTACCTTACTCGAGAAATGAAAAAAAGTTACAACAAGGTGAAGATCTGCACCAAAACTTTCACAGCAGTGTGGGTACTGATAAGCCCCAATTTTCACAGCACAGTTGTAGGAATTAACGGACAGACACTTTTTCAAGTTCAAACCAATAAACTGTCAACTACAATGGAATGATTGTCAGAGCCTCATTATTAATCACTGGAACAGCAACTTCATGTCCATTCATCAGTACTAGCCACTCACCTTTTCCACAAGATATCTCGCTCTCTCTGCCTCTTGTTGTGCCACCTGTTTTTGTTCTACAGCACTTGTGAATTCAGCACCAAATGTCAAATGGGTCTGGAATGTAAAAGATGAATTTTATTCTTTTATCAAAGTGCGCTATGATTCCAATATCATTTTAAAGACAAGAAATAATCTGATTAGTTTACCTTCAAGTATTGTTACAATAGCAGAGCATAAGCCAAATAAAATAAATACAATCTCAACCACCTGACAAACTAATTTCTTTCTGTCTGTAAAAACAATTCTGTTAAAAATAATGAAATTACAAAAAAATTGTTCATTATTACAGTATGTGTGGACTTAACAATGTACTGGTGTGCTAGACTGTACCATCTGTAGATCAGGGAAAGTGGGAAGGGTGGCTGCTCACATCGGACACTGTGGTTTTAATCACAGGCTTGCTCTGATGACCTTCCAAGAATAACATACTGTAGTAATGCTCTGTGCTTTAACCTAATAAAATAATACTTGTGCTTATTGTTTCCCACATGACCCTTGAAAATCCTCCGATTCAAAAATAATTAAATGATATTTGATACAATATTTGCTTTATTATTTGTCTTTAATAAATATGTAAATGTTAAAAAAAGTGTTTAAAAAAAAGTCGACCAACCCATTTTTGGGGGTAGGGAGACCTAAACAGTAAACACAGCTATTATTTTATTTGGCCTTACAATGTAATCAAGTTAAAAAAGATTTATAAATCAAGAATGACTTTTACTCCTTTTAAGATTTCCCAAATCAACACATGTTTAATATTATATGAAAAGACCATACATACCAGTGATATATCGTCTAACATGAGACCAAAAGTTGCTGCTCTGGCTATCAGCTCTTCGCTTACTTTATGTGATACTGTCTCTCTCTGTGTGATCATCTCAGATGCATCAAATTGGGCCTGGTGAAAAAAAAACGAAACCATACACAGTCATAATGTTACTCATGATTCATCAAAATATTACAAATAACACAAAATTTTCCTTTATATAATAACATTACAGTGATAATATCTTAAAGCTGGGCCCAATTAGCTCAGTGGATAGTACAACTGAAATTCTGGGGTTGCGAATTCAAATCTCTGCTCAGCCACAGTCTTGATGATTGATATATGACATTGGATACCATTGTAATTCATCTCTCACCACTCATTTAAGTGGGAAAGTTATCAGTTACTTGCGAAGATTGGTGTGCTTGAGTATGGCCTAATGTTCCAGGACCCCAGGAGAGAGTGAAAAGATTTAATAATAACACATATTGCTTTTATTGTAAATATTTGTTGAATTTTAAGAACTACAAGGATACTTCAGATTAGGAAAAAATTCTGGATTTTTTTTAGGGGGGAATGGGTTGAGTCCCTTCACTAGGGGGGAAATAGCAATGTGATGATGAAAATGAGAGGGGAGGGGGGGATTGGGGGCAGAGAGATTTTTGTTCACATTAGGGAAAGATATGTTTTGGGGAGGGGAATGAGATTTAATTCTCCCAAAAATGGGGGGGACAAAACAATGCAAATCATTATTATGTATGTTCAATGCAGTTTACAGATCAACATCCCTGCTTTTTTATTGCTTTAAATTGTAATGACAAAACCAATATTTTTTTTATTTTATTTGGGGGGGGGGGGGGCAGAGAGAGATTAATTCTCACATTAGGGAACGATTTTTGGGAGGGAAATTAGATTTAGTCCCCAAAAATACTTACAACAACAGCTTTGAGGACTTCATTAGTAATTGAAGGTAAAACTCGTTCATCATAATCAACACCCAAATTTGTGTATATTTTTGGTAAAGCATCTGTTTTGGGTCTGAAGAGAACACGTAGTGTGACAGAAACAGTCTGTAAATCTGAAATAATAAATCAATATAATTTGAGTTAAATTCTAATATCCCAATTTAAATAACATGTCATATTGTGTCCTATTGACATATTTTTTTAAACATTATTATAAACAAATTCCTAAAGCAATCAGAGTTTATTTGCTTCATCACAGCTCCAATAAGTTACGAAAAAGATATTTTAATAATGATGCTGACAAAAAATGTGGACACTGTCAAGCAAAATAGCATCTGCATATATAAAACCTTTGGTTTAAACATATTAATTCAATTTTACATACAAAGAAATTTATATAAATTCAATTCAGTGTTGTTCTTTTTACTTTTAGGGGAAGGGGGAATTTGAAAAGGTCGTAAAATAAAATAAAAAAAAACAAAATTAATCATAAGTATGGATATTTAAAACAGTTTACAAGTCATGACCCCTGTTTACCATTGATTGAAAAAAAAAATTTAGGGGAATTTTTCTGACATTAGGGAGGAAAAAAATATTTTTACGGGTAATGGGGCAGAATTTCGCCAAATACTTGGGGTAAAAAAACATACTGCAATTAAATGGATTAGAACGGACAATGGAAACTTTAAAATACAGTTCTTCTCCATGACATGTGTAATATAATATGTACATATACAGTACAACCTGTCTATAGCAGCCAATCAAGGGAAGGAGCAAAAGTAGTCTTATAAGACAGGTTGTTGCTAATGCTAATAACAGGTTTCTTTTTTTCTGAAAGCATATAAATGGGAAATAGCAAATGTAGCTGCTTTAGACAAATGATTGCTTAACAGGGATGACAGCTTACACATGTTTGACTGTATACATATAAAACCTTTGGGTCTGTAGATAGTAAAATTAGAAATAACAGATTTTAAAAAATTCTTTGTCAAACTAGTTACTGAATCCTTTCCAATTGCAAAACATAGTTGAAGAGTTCTGATATCCAATTTTAATATGAAATGGTCAACAACGTCTACTGTTTAGCTGTACCAAGGACTTATATAGAAAGAAAAGGAAATGTGCATACCCTGATTAAATGTTGATAAAATAACACCCAAAAGATTAATTATATGGCAAATAAACCATTTAAAATTCAATGGCAACTGATTTTGTGTACATAAGATGTACTTGTATCTAACCTTAAATGTTTAATGGTGTTTTTATCATGCAAAATGATTTTGAATGAAAAGTATTTTAGATTGAAGCAATTTTGCTGTTTTTCAGTGACTGAACCAAATTTTGACATAATAACTTTGTTTGGAATAGTCTGGTGATATTGAGAATTTCTGAAAATATTTTTTTATTTGTATTCCCAAGATGAATGGAGGTTAAAATAATAAAATGAGATTTTGCATGAAATCATAATATTTTAACAAATAATATATATGTGTGTGTGTGTGTGTGTGTGCGGCGTGCGTGGGTGCGTGTGTGCAACAATTACCTTTACTTCCTGTGGTAACAGGGACATTTCTTGGGCGTGATCGAATGTCAAATATGATTGGTTTCTGTACCCATGGAATAAGGAAATGTGTTCCCTCACCAACTACGTTGTCTTGTACACCTCTGAATCTGTCAAATATAACTGCTCTATGGCCACCCTCCACTGAAATTATAACAGTACAGAAAACATTAAACATGAAGCATTAAATGTGCAAAATTTTCATGACTTTTTTTAAACCATTACAAAATGGAAATCATTTTAAAACTGAAGACATCACAGCTTGTCCTATACAATTTCGTGTTTTCAGCACTCTTATTTAACTTTTTTGGGGCTGTTATTCTGCCCTATTCCCAATGGCAAATAGTATCAAAATTCCCAATGTCAAAATGCAAATAAACCATTGGGAATGGAGCAGAATAACGCCCCCAAATATGGGCAAACGAGAGCCATGTTATAAATCTTAAATTTGTTCTTTGACTAAATTCATTTTAATATTAAGTAAACTGGATGGAAAGTAAAATTGATAAAATTTTGATTTCTTCATGCAGAAAATAGGAGTCACAAACTTCATTTTTGGCATTTTCATTTGAATTTAGAATAGAACTATAGTACATGGCTGGAAATTCCACTCGTCCGCTTGCCTTGACGAGTGCACATTTGGTCAGAACGAGTAATAATTAAGAAACTGACCATAATATTTCTTTGATTGTATGAATTCAATAAAAAATGTTGGAAAGGAAGGGTGAGTAGCTTTCATAAGAAATAACAAACCCTGACAGAATAGGACTTGTTGGACCACAAATGTTAGAAATAGTAACAATAAGGTCAAGCAATATAATGTACATCTAAGCACAATACAGTAACACATCCATTGGAAACATGAAGTACTTCCTTAGGGTAGTGGCATGAATGGAGGTGATAAAAATTGATAATCCTTATTTCTTCTTGAATGCATTTTCTTTATTTTAATGCTCATTCATTTATTTCAATGGCATTATTTAAGCCTTTTTGGTTTGAGGCTATTTTGACTGATATTAAAACATTACCCCTACTTTTCTTATATTTTGGCACTGCATGACAAAGTAATAAGTTTCCCTCATGCCTCAGAACTTTCTATTAGTAACAAGTATTAAAAAATGCTTCATTCACTTTAGAAATAAGAAAGTAAAAACAATGGTGGGCTTACACCTCAATGGTGGTAGGTGACCCAAACTCAACAACTCGCGAAAACACATGACAAATGAGCAATTCACATTGGGAGAGATATGGCAATCTTATGTGAAAATGTTTTCCAGAAAATGTTTTTCTATCTATATTTTACTCTTCCATTCATACATGGTCCTATTTTTACAAACGTACAACCTACCATTATATAAAGCCGAGTTTACCACACCACCGGTCACCGCAAGGGCAAGACCAAGTCGGCCAATATTGTTGAAAAGACGCGTTACCATGGTTGTGTGAGTGTGTTACAAAATAAATTAACTTTAACAGTGTTGTTTTAATCCTATCACAGTCGTGTTCACCACTTTAGATGTTAATATGCGACTAAATTGTAAATGATGAAAATTTCAGCATGGATTTCTTAAACGGAAGTTGATATTTTTTTAATACGCATGCGTACCCGAATCGGGCTGTGATAAAAGACGGTAATGACGGTATTCGTGTACGGTACCTTATGAGAGAAAGGGGACGTTCAGCGAAAAAAAGAGAAAGAATATGTTGTTATATACTTGGAAGGTGTCAGGTGTATAACTTTATGATTTTTTTATGTTTATAGTTGTTTGTTTAGTACACTGATATAAAGACTACAACGGAGACATCACATTTTTTTTAGTTTTGGACCCAATAACTATGGCCTAATTTGTTCTGGATTTGCCTGTATTGTTTATGTTGCCATAAGAGATACACTATCCTTATCCAAAGTTTCATTGACTGTTTCAATGTTACGGACTGACACCACTATCATCTCCCTTGAGTATTCCTGACCTACAGATGAAGAAATAACATATGATTGGAAATTGGGGTATGATTTTGGAAGTCTACTTTCACTTTGTCAATAGTGTACACAATGAACAGAAAAAATCTCTTATATGCGTCATTACTCATGACCCCTACTTTTCTCATCTTATTTTCGTAGTACAGAGGTTGACAAACAATAAAATGCAAGTTTTACTTATGACATTTGTGTCTATCTCCATGTATGACAAGCATGCACTTTTTTATTTACTATAGAATAAAGAACAAAAATCAATGTTGGGATTACACCTGTAGACAAAATAAACTTTGACAAGGGGTGGGGGGGGGGGATGCGAGCGTGTGTTAGTATGTGACCGATTGGACGGACGGACGGGGGTTCTTCCTGTGTATATTTAAGTGGTTTCTGATTAATTTAGCCACACAGCATCAATTAGCCAAATACAAACGTATTTTAAGTGTCTAGAAACAACAACATTTCAACCGTCCAGCCGTATAAAATAAATATCTGTCTTTTTTATTGCAGAACTAACTTACACAGTAGTGATATAGATAGAGTTTTTGATGGGTTGCATAAGCCACCTACCAATGTAGACATGTTACCTATATTTTTCGGGTCCGTCAATTTTGCAATTTTGTATGGACCTCATAACTCACACACAAAATATAGTGCAAACAAACTTCCCAAAAGTATATTGTATGTTCAGTAAATTTAAGATAAAATGTTTGAGGACCTTTCAGCATCATTTGTACCTTTTATAAGATGACACAATGTTTACCACGTGTAAACCTGTATGACGGATCAAATTGAAATTAAATGAAATCACGTGACTCATATAATACGTCAAAAAATAGGTCGCAAATTTATGCAGGAAATCCATTTTAGTCTAACTTGGACGTGAAGCCCAAGTTAGGGAATCCCTTTTCAATATATTATTTTGGCATGCTAAAAGATGTCCTTTTTGGCAATAGAGGTTCATTTAGTTTATATAGGCATGATATATAGCGAACAAATGTATTTTAAAAGTTTGTTAAATCCTGATAAATTTCTAACCTGATCAGTTCTTTGAAATAAAAAAAAAACAAAACTAATTGTCATTTCATGTACACATACTTTATAAGGCATTGATTTGAATAGATGTAACTAACTTAGAAGTTACTGTCGGTATATAATTCAACAAATACTTTTCTGACATTAAGTGATCATAAAAAAGCTCCTTGTCTCTGAACGACTGACTGTATCTTTTGTTAAAAAATACTTTAATCAAAACACAGGAAGTAATTTTAATGATCCATAATTTGCTATTGCTAAAATTCATTCCATTAACATCAACAACAACAACCCAACTCTAATCACCAACAATAACCCCACTTCATCATCAACAACAACAACCTGATTATCATCATTACTAAAGGCATTCCCGCTATCATCATCACCAACAACCACCCGGTACCCACTTTCATCAACAACAACACCCCAATTATCACCATCACCAACAATATCATCACTATCATTATACATCAACACCCTCAAAATCATCATCAGCAACACCCCCACTATTATCATCAACATTGGCCCCATTATCAGAATCGCCAACAATATCACACTATCATCAACCCAATCGTCATCAGCAACACTTCCTCTATCATCAGTAGCAACACACTCCCCCACCCCTATCATCGTTATCAACAACAACTTAAAAACATCAAATTGGCCTCTATTGCATGAATCGTATGACGTGGACTGAAAAACCTGTCGACCGCATGTATAGCGTGCACGTGGAAAAGTTGAATTGAATGTTCTTGGCACTACGCGCTATGTATACGGTATATGTGAGGTAAACGCCACATGGTCGCCAGGATAAAACTTTAAAACACTGCTATGACGTCATCCTTTGTTCTTGCAGTACTGTATATTTAATAATAGAGAGCCGTCCAATATTTCCATAGTACAGTCCAGTATTGCTAGACATTAATATTGGACTGAGAGGCCCATAGGGGAAGTGACGAAGGGATATTCGGATACTGGGAAGCTTGTGTGACTGAAATAAAAACACTTCCGTTAAATCTATAGGTAAAAAGCAATAAACTCATTTACATTTATTTGATCTAATAACAAAAAACGTTAGATACATGACATTTAACAAAGGAATTTTCAAAGTCCGTTATATCCGAGAATAAATCAAAGTTTATATCAAATCCACTGTATTTTCCTTCTAACTGAAGTATTTTAGAAACTACAGTATCAGAATGTATGTCACATTCGGCATTTGAATAATTAGACTGAGTTATAAACATTGCATAATCACTTCCATCTGAAGATGTCATGACTTAACCATACGTAATTTAGAAAAGCGCAATTGCCGTCCAATATTAACATGTTTATGTAAAGTAACTACCCGGATCTCTCGTGCATTTGTTTTAGTTGCAGACAGCGTTTTATGTCAGAGGTTAGGTAGATGGACTTTGATTTATGAAACGTTTGACAAATGTTTATTTATTTTGATTAAAACATGCTTATACAAAGTACTATATTATGAATACAATATTTTATATGGAATTTTAGTTGTAAGTGCAATATTTTAAGTAAGATATAAGCCAAAAACGGTTCAGTATGTAAACTGTCTAGACGCGTCAGCTCCGAAGAATGTACAATATTTTACATATGTACATTGGAAATGTAACATAAACACAGACAGAGCTACATCAGTTCTATTAATTTTTTCAATGTTTTATATTTACAATGGAGTAAAAACTCTTAGCAATTAATGTTGTACTTTGTAAATATGTTGAGGGCCTTATACAAGATTGAGTTTATTCAAATGAGTGCTCTCGTTAATAAAAGTCATTATTATTATAAAAAAGGGACGTTTCTTTTTTTGCTGATTATATATTAACAGACATATTGCTGAAACAGGAACAATAAGAATATTTATCGTGCTGGAAATGGGTATTGTTTCATGCACACTAATTTAGTCTGATGCTTTTTAGTTTGAAACCAATCTCAAACGTAACAGGTTAGTTTTGTGCTGGAACTGGATTTGTATCTTAGTTCGAAGACTTGGGTTTGGAACAGTCTCCAAACGTATAAGCGTATATTTATGCTGGAACTGAGCATTGTTCCAAGCATACAGTTATGTTGTTAGTTTGAAAGCGTTCTCAAACAATAACTATATTTTTTGTCAGATCTTGGCTTTGTTTCATCCGCTTTAGTTTACTTACTTTAAACATATTTTATTGCTTTTTCATATACATGTGGTAGCAAAAGGGTTGGACCACAAGTTATCCTACATTTAAATCGGCCCTTCTCAACAACATATTATTTACAAATAAGCAATCAAGAGTTTAGTTTGAAGACTAAGGTTTGAAACAGTCTTCAAGCATATATGTGTATATATGTGCCAGAACTGGGCATTGTTCCAAGCATACAGTTTTAGTTTAAGTTTGAAACAAGTCTTTAACATACGGTGTTCAGACACGTTGGCTAAACAGCTGGTCTCATTATTAAAATAGTGCTGACAACAGTTATTTTAACTATACAAGGTTTGAAACATTATACTGTATAAAGTTAATTGGTATGATCATTTCTAAATATTTGAATCATTTTATTATCTTTATTTTGTTTGAAGTTTACTAATCATGAGGCAAGAAGCCTGGGGTAAATTAATATATTATATAGTTTGAACAAAATTGTTTAGCATAGTTTCAAGCTAGGTTGTTTCACAGCTTAATCCAGTAAGTCGCCTTACAGAATATCCTGTTAAGTTCAAGATACTCACCCAACATCTTGACACTGTATATAAGTAAGCGTCTGTGATCAAAGAAGTTAGTTTGTGAAGCAGGAAGTCGTGTTTTCAAACCGCACTGGGACCAATGAACAAATAAAATAAATAAAAATATATATATTTTTACGTTAAATTGTAACTGTCATTGCTCGTATCAAACAATGTCGACTTTATCAAGAATAAAATATTCTAGATTACTAAGATAAGTTTTATACCGGTACATGGTAAATACATTATACATGCAGGCGTACACAAATATGTAGAACGGTACTGTTCATATTATTTAGACGTTTATATTTTTTAAATGTAAAAACACCATTTTCAAAGCAATTCAGGTGCATGGATAACTTAGAATGAATCGAAGTACAAATACCGTCCTTCCGCAAGTTCTCACATAAAGTTCAGACATGAGGCCCTCCCGGGGGTCCCTGTTCCCTGGATACTTTAAAGTTATGCCTATTGTTCCCCAGATATCCTAACGTATTTGCCAAAGTTCCCCAAAAATATATTGTCCATGTTCCTCAGATCTCTAAAGTATTTCTACTGTTCCCTAGATCTCCAAAAGTTTTAAACATAGTTCCCTGAAAGTACCAAATAGTGTTCACTTAAGTAAAATGTCTACTATAGTCTATTATTATTTACACATTATCATAATAAGCAAAATCCATGCACTGTCTTCTTTTCCTTGTCATTTCTACAGGCAGATCAGACTCACCCCCTTGTCTCTGTATGCCAAACGTCTTGACAAGGGCTGTTTGAATTTGTATATAAGCCTCATCATCAAGTTCAATGAAGTCGTGTTTGACTTCACTAGAGAGGACACATATCTTCAGAGGAAATGCCCAAATTTAGGCACCCGACTTCTAAAACCTTTTCAGAAGACTCCCATAGTCACAATGCTTCATATAAAATATCTAAGGTCTATGGCTTGAACTTTCAGAGAAAAGGTGTTTTTTAAAATTCTTTAAAAATGTGCTTGTAAGCCCTGTGGCAGGGGACATTTGTGGTTCAATCACGTTGATTCAAGAACTTGTCCGAGATTTTGTGGTTACATAAATGCTGTTTAAGTCTGGCTAAGATTCATTGAAAAATGAGGGGGATGCTTGAAGTTCTGACAAATTAAGGGGCTGGCTTGAATAATGGTTCTGTACAGGCGATTACATTTTCTTTTACAGATGAATGGTATGGGAATTTACAGCATTTCCTTTTCATAGCAATTAAGTTTTTGTTCAGTATGGGTGCGATGGGGGTATTTATCGGATAATCAATCAGAGAATCTTTTTAAGGTCATGTTATGACCGAGAATATCTTAAATGAACACAAAAAAACAAACTATTTTTTAATTTAGGCCCTATCCGTATGTTGATGGTATAGTTTATGATGATGTACTTTGTATAAATAATATAAGCTATCACTTCATGTATGTAAGTTTGTCCACCCTGTCCAGATGTGTTGCATGTAATTCCATAGTATATAAGTCATGGTCGACACCAAATTTATTGGTTTGGCAGAGGCCTTGATATAGTATCTATGGTTTGCATTGTATCTTGGCGGACTCGCCGTAGTCTGGTCTGTACATTTATGTCTTGGTTATTCACAAATAATTATCTCCATATATATATATATATATATCATGCGTTGTGAATGAGCATCTGAAAAGATAAAAAAAATCGTAAATTCCGTTGTTGTGAATTTAATTATCTCCCTTTATGAAATTAAATATATATGAATTCACTGTATCTATATGATCCAACGGGTTAATAAATATGTCCTTTATATAGCATGTGAGTAGTCATGAATCCATAACTGGATCCTACTCGTATAAAGCTATCACTTCATGTATGTAAATTTGTCCACTCTGTCCAGATGTGTTGCATGTAATTCCATAGTATATAAGTCATGGTCGACATCAAATTTATTGGTTTAGCAGAGGCCTTGATATTGTATCTATGGTTTGCATTGTAGCTAAGCGCACTAGTCTGGTCTGTACATTTATTGACACGATAGCACGATGACGATGACGCGATGATACGATGACACGATGGTGATGGAGCGATGCTACGATGACACGATGACGATGACGCGATATTACATCGCGTCATCATCATCGTGCCATCGTGTCATCACCATCGTGTCATCGTACCATCACCATCGTGTCATCGCGTCATCGCGTCATCGTCATCGTGCCATCGTGCCATCACCATCGTGTCATCGTACCATCACCATCGTGCTATCGTACTGTCGTGTCATCACCATCGTGTCATCGTGCTATCGTAGCATCGCCTTCCTGTAAGACATGCGAAAAATAATAATAATGGAACACATTATGCATTCAAATATTCGGGGTTATTTTGTGTCAGGTTATACATAAAAGGGAAAGGAGATTCATATAAGATACACAGTCATATGTTTTCTTTTTATATTATAATCACTAAATGTGAGTTATTTATGCGTGCAAATATGTTATTACGTGAATGGTAAATTATTGAGAAGGTACATATTATGATTATAGTCCTTTCGACAGATTCACAAAAAAGTTGATGTCGATCCGGTAAACAACAGACAAAATCTTAAATGATAAAATAGTAAGTGTATAATACCGATGCGTAGTGGTATGTCCGTCTGCCTCCCTGCCTGCCTGCCTGCCTGCCTGTCTGTCTGTCTGTCTGTCTGTCTGTCTGTCTGTCTGTCTGTCTGTCTGTCTGTCTGTCTGTCTGTCTGTCTGTCTGTCTGTCTGTCTGTCTGTCTGTCTGTCTGTCTGTCTGTCTGTCTGTGAAAAGTGAACAAGTTCATTGTTCAAGTGACATATAACTGAATGTACATTGTATTGTATTGTTGGGTGTTTATTGTCGTTTTCAACAACTGTTCAGTGCTGGCACACATGAGTATCATGCCGAACCGAATACCGTCTAGACAACTAGACTAAAACTTTGGAATTCATTTAAATACATTAATTATTTTATTATATATTCATTGTCGTGTTAAAATAAAGTACACGAGTAAGCGTTCCTCTTGATTTTCCATTTCTAGTTATAGAAGAAGAAGAAGTAGAACAAGAAGTAAAAGGAGGAGGAGGAGAAGAAGACTATACACAGTTTCTCGTCAAAGTACAATGTTGCAGTAATATGCATATTTAAACACATAAACAAAAAGCGAGTTGAATGACTAACATATACATACTTAAATATAAACACATAACTATACCTTCCGATACTATTATAAGAATCCCACTAAAATACAGGAAGGCGATGCTACGATAGCACGATGACACGATGGTGATGGCACGATAGTACGATAGCACGATGGTGATGGTACGATGACACGATGGTGATGACACGATAGCACGATGACGATGACGCGATGACACGATGACACGATGGTGATGGAGCGATGCTACGATGACACGATGACGATGACGCGATATTACATCATCGCGTCATCGTCATCGTGCTATCGTGTCATCACCATCGTGTCATCGTACCATCACCATCGTGTCATCGTGTCATCGCGTCATCACCATCGTGTCATCGTGCTATCGTGGCATCGCGCATGCTTGTTGACAAAGCGATAGCGCGATGGCCCTAACGGGACACCGTACATTTGCGAGTAATGAAGCGACAGCGTTCTAAAGTTTCTGCAGATGTGCAGGTATGTTTTCAACGTTTTCAAAGACTTCCACTTGTAATAATTGACTTAAATTGTAATAGTAGCCTTCTAATGAACGAATTATCATTGCTTGTGTTTCCTATCAATGAATGTATAGGATTTCTTGCCGATATCGATATTTTTCTGAACCCCTCATACCGTTTACTCACCTTCAATAATTCCATTTGATGGTGTAAAACAGCCATTTTTGTTTAGAAAAAAGTCTTCTTAAACATCAAAATATGTGTAGCGTTACTGCTGAAAGAGTTCAATGTCCTGTGTACACCGACGACTTTGTGACCAGATGTTCACGACCAGAAGGAAAACTTTTGCAAAAACTGTGGCAAGGTATCGATTTGGCCATCCAGCCTTGCATACCACTTTAAGAAATGGGTCTGATGCATAGAGTATCTATCACCACAAATGTAACAGTTAAAGTTAAAAAGGATTAAGACTGAGCAAATCTGTGATGTTGTTTTGTACATAGTTTACTCGTTCGGCAAAACAAGCAAATAGCTTGTCTTCATAATAATTTATATATTAAGTTTAGGCCGTTCATTGTATTAGTAATATAGGTATTTGAGCATTTCATTTTCCATTAATTAAATTTATAATTTTTTTCTTCATATAAGGTTAAATATTAGGTTCATTAAAAATTAACAAGTTAGATGTGGCCTTTCCGTGATGTAAAATCATAATGTACGAGATCTCGTACGTCTATCAAATTGAGACTGTTCATTATATAAGTTACATGTGAGGGTTAATTATCTACATTATTGCAGAAATTAAATGAATGAGATGAAAGTTCTTGTTTAATGTGATACAAATGTTTTATTAGCAATGGAATTTCAAAAATAAAAGATTTAAATTATTTTGTCATAGTTGTATTCCATAACAAATTAATCAGTAAATAGACTATTATTTCTAAAGTTTCATTTTAAAACAGAAAATAAATCACACACGACAGTGCCGGTGCAGAATAGTGCTGAAATGATTAACCGGATAACCGTCCAATTACAGATTAAATGATAAACCGGTTTAAAATTAACTAATTGGTTCACCGCACAAGTTGATCCTCTTCAAAGGTTCATTATTTTGCAGCAGGCATTTTCTGTATACGCCATCCGGAGTATCTAAAACAGACAGTTTATTTTTTGAACTTACTATAATCTACAAGTGGCTGTACAAAGAAACTCGGGAAATTAGGCAAGCGATCGTACAGAATGCATACAAGTGACTGTATAGATTTTCGTTGTATTTACGCAATTATAATCGATGATTTTACTGTATTCTAAGACTATTTTCGGATTTTTTGATGTCTCAGTACTTCCAGAACTATATTATCGACTATTCGAGTCTACTTACAACCTTTTAGGGTGGATATTAGTTTGGAGAACTGACGATTTGATCAGTGTGCGTCTAGTTTGGAATGTGAGTTTAGACGAGTTTTAATCACATCTTTATGCAAAATGGCTATATTTGATGTTTCAGAATAATGATATTGTTAGATATAACACTAATATACAACACAAAACAAACTGTGTCGGAATATTGTACAGCAATAACTTGTAAGAATGATTTAACTTACCAGTTCAGGAGAGCCGATGGACGACAAGACAAGCGTCTCTCGCTTCGTTACTCACAAATGACCATACAAACTCAAAATATCCAAGTGACTGTACAGTTCGTTTATACACTGTTTCATCATTATTGTTGGTATATATGCTAAACTTTGTCATACCCTCTTTTTTTTTGGGGGGGGGGGGGGTCGTCTCAACAACTAATGGATAATATCCATAAGTTGTTAAGACGACCCCACAAAGGGGGTAAATATTGTGAAATTTCAAAAAGTGCTATGGCCACCATGAGTAAGAAGAGCGTCCTCAGGCCCTCTTGGGTCTCTTGTTATTTCCCATGTCATACAATTATCACCTCAGGATTGAGCCAACAGGGTTCTTAGTTTAGCGGTCCACAGTGAAATTGTTTGGGAAAGGGCGACTACTCTGGCATGAGTATCGGAATAATGTGAGGAGTGTTTTCTCTCCCTTAGTTGGTAATATCCGTTCTTTTTCTATTTCTCTCTGTGTTTTTCTGTCTTCTTTATCTCTTCAGTTTCTTGACTCATTTACTCATCTTTAGATATATATATATATATATATATATATATATATTAATAACATGTTCATTGTTACAATGGGTCTCAGCTACGAATATTTTGTGAAGGACCTCTTCTATCTCTGAATGATGAAAAACATGACAAGGACCAGGTTCCCCTCCGAAGCCCCAATGTCGGCCCTGTAGTTTCAGCAAAGTTTGGTATATTTATATAAAATATATTTGAAGAATATTGTTTATTTTATTTCTTAATTTTAAACTTTTTATATTCATAGAAATACTCCAAATACGATTAAAACTTTTTAAACATGCTGGTGATAAGATAACAAAATCACTACTTTTTCTGAAAAAATAAAATAAATTTAAAAACAAATCAAACCCGAGCTAAACAAAATCTATAACCTAAGGTCTTAGAGCCCAAATTATGGAAATTTAGGTAGTTTGTTCAAACAGAAAAAGCAGAGCTAAACATAAAACAACGACGCCGCCAGGGTCATGACAATAGCTATTTGTTTTTTCTTCAAAAAAAAAAAAAGCACCAAAGCTAAAAATTAAATTTCCACATACTAGTTTGTTATCAAAGTATATATTTCATTCACTTTATTCCAATAGGGAGAGGGGACTGGAACACTAGGAGAGTGAACGAAAGTGGGGATTGAAATTAAGAAAAGAAAAAATGCTCATTTTCCCCAGTTATTGTCCTATTTTGCATTTAATTAGTTTTATTTATTATGAAAGCATTTTTGTCATACAATGATATTTATTTTGATAATTTGCACTTCGAGTAATATTGTTTGGTAGTGAGAGTGTTTTCACTGTAAAAACATGATATATATTTACCTAGAATTGTTTAAGATGTAGGAAAATTATATATTTTCATTGTTTAATGATATATTGTATTAAGCGAAAAACATAAAATTGAAAAACAAAAATTACACTTTCCAAAAAATAAAGTATAATTAAAAAAAAAAACTTTTGAAGAAAAATAAGGTTTAATTTTATTGAATTATTCAGGGCCAATTTGAGTGGGGTGAAGCTTGTCCTTTGACTTGTACTCGTTTATATGTTGTTTTTTTATCACTACTGTCAGTATTTTGGACCACAGGGGCTAGTGACAATATATATTCTATATCCCTATATATACACTATATAGGGATATAGAAAGAATATTGTCACTAGTCCTTGTGGTGTAAGAGACATAATGATAATAACATGAGTACAAACATTGCTTCGTAACTTTTTAATGCCTGTCTGTTCATCTATCCATGGTTATTTTTGGCTACAATGACTTCTCTGAAACCACAGGGCAGATATTCACCAACGTTTTTGGTGTGACGTATCCTTACATGAATATTCTACAAGTAATGACACTGCGGTCAGATTTCAAAATTAAAAGAAGTATTTCTCAGAAACTACGAGGTCTGTGGGTTTTATCGTTTGCATCAAGGACTTGTATAGAAGGATAGGAAACTTGCATCTCCTGACTAAATTTTGATGAAACAGCATTATTTGCAAATTAATCATTCATAATTCACAGGCAACTGATTTCTTGTATATGAATTGTAAGTTGTATGTAATCGTGGATGTTAAAACATGTTTCGATCACACAAAATGCTCTTGAATTAAAGATATTGAGGTTTGAAAGAAAATTGATCGTGGTTTGTTATTTAAGGTGCAGTATACAAATTTTGTAATCTCAAGTTCTTCAACAATTTTAACCACACATTTCTTGGAATGGTATTGTTTTGAAGACACTTTCATACTGCAGTGTAAGAATTTTGATTTGTGTTCCTGAGATGAATGGAAGTTAAGATAATTAAAAACGAGATATTGCAACCCCAATCAGTTGCTTTTCATTCTCTATATAATTCCTTGTTTGCATGATATTTCTCAAGTTTGTTTGAAAATTTCTTTAAATTTCGATATAAACTTTTCGCCATAAGACATAATAATGAATCTAAGCACTTTAAGTAACTTGAAATTTTTCTCACAAAATTTTGGACCGACCGGGACTCGAACCTATACTTCTTTTCAATAGATCATGTATATATGGGGTAGTGCGACACATTGTATGTAAACATCTAATAAAAAGCTGTCCATTCAGGCCTTATTTCAATCTACTACATATCTATTTGCTTCCCCTATAAATAGAATTTGATATTTTTTATTCAAGAAAACACTACGCATAAAAATACATGGTTTACGGTTTACTTAGTTTGTAAGGCCTATTCCACGTTTTTTTTAATTAAAGCACCTTGTTGTCACGTTTCTAGGTTACGCCAATTAAGCGATGAAAATAAAGGTATTCCGCTTATTTTTTTGTGGACTGTGATACGTCGGTTTAGGAAATCAATCTCTATAACTAAAACGCTCATTCATAAGTTATAATAAAATAAGCGTCTAAAATTTCATACAATAAATCAGTCAACTTTATTATTAAAAAAATTCAGTCTGCTCAGAAGAAGCGAGGGAATTACACGGGGTGCACGTAAAATTTATTGTTAGAAATTTATGAAACTATTTCGTATTCGAATACATAATAATGTAGAATAAAATAGACAAACCCTTTCAATACGTGTGTACAGTATGTGAATATATCGATACGCTATTCTGTCAGAGCTGGACTCGACAAGTTTATGTTTATTTTTATTTCGGTTTATTTTTTTCTTTCGTGTGTGTATGTAAATAACAAATAGTGTAAATAATAATACTAAAATACGACTATTCATTGTGTAGATCTTTATAGATATTGCGTGCAATGCAAGCTGGTCTTGCCACTGCATTTTCAATGTTTTGTGCTAGTGGATTTCGGACCTTGCTTATTGTGGCATGCTGGACATGCCTCACAATCCAAATAACAGATGGTAAGCAATTTTTCTATCTAGTGTTTTATATATGTCTCATTTCCGGACCCCACACAGTCGCATTATACACCGGGCCGACCAGATCTAGAACTTACCTCCAAATATTCAGTATCATTTTTCAAGTCTTTAATATTAACCCGCCAGGCTGACGAAACCGCAGTAATTTGGTCTACCCCTAGACCACCACTGCGGTCTCTCACTGAAATTTGACTGAAAACACAGAGAATGATGAACCTTTATGGAAGAATTACAGGGGTTTTGTTCCACTGCAGTTTCGTACAAAATTGAGTGGTTTCATACCACACTTTAAAGTATTTCGCACCATGATTAGGAGTCACAATCATATTCTTATGATGGTATTTGTTTGCAATTAGTGTGTGGTAGTATTGGTTTATTACCATAATTATCAAACAATGTGTATTTGAATCATGAGAATTTCATGTTTGCGTGTGAGTTGTCTTTAAATTGAGGTTATGTGTTTGTACCTTAATTATCAAACATTGTTAATTATGAATGTCGGACGAAGCGTACCACTGCCTTACCGTTTCAGGACGAAGCCGACAAGTTTCTAGGACAAAGCGTATCACATATAGATTACAAAGGGAAAATTTAATAATATTAATGTATTGTTTGTTCTACGTCATCGTTTCACTCCTGCGATCCGAGGCACAGGATGTCTTGATAACAGTCGGGCTGGTGTCAGAAAACCTAGTGACGAGAAATCAACGCAATAAGTAAGCTAAAATACACGGATGTCTGTTCGATATGTGGGACAAATATGAAGACGAGGTTGACTTCACGATTTCAAAGCTTCTGAGAGATTGTTTCCCCAGAGTTGATGACCACAGCGAAGATGAAGAGTAACCAATAACTCCATAGATATACATCATTCAACAGGGAATATGATTATGAAAACAGTGTATGAAGAGTGCATACTGATCGACGAGTGATCTTTATGATTTTAGTTTGATATCAAATTGTTGAAATTATTGAAAATTAAGTGAATGAAGAAAAAAATGTATGTGCTAATAATTTTGATTATGTCTACACTATATGTAAAATGTGCTTATTTTATGCATTATTATGGGGGAAAAAATAAAATGCTTATACAAAAAAGAAATTGATCTAAACCAATATATATATATATGTTTTCTCGTTCTTTATAACCTAACTTACAATTACTATATTGTACTGCTTTTACAATTAATCAGGTTTTTTTTCATTTAATTAACCTGATAATAACCATTACATGTACTACTTTCTTTTTGTCAGTTTGCTTTAATATAGGACTGATTTGAGCAAATGATGCTTATTATTCACACCTATTTGACAACATATTACCGAGCGTCCCACCAGGTATTTACTTCTATATAATCTTGTCCTGAAATAGTATGTAAAGGCAGTGGTACAGAAAGACAGTGGTATGCTTCGTCCTGCACCCTTTATTATCACCTATTAGTGATTTCAAGTTAGTGCATTGATCAGTCTATAATATGTTACTTTAATTTTTTTAATCTAATTGCTATACTTGTACATGAAATGAATGGGAAACATGTATTAAACAAAATAGAGTTTTAAACACTATATCTTTCATTTATTTTCATAATTTATATTGATATTATCTAATTTCTATTCCTGTACATGAATAATCACTATACATTTTATAATTTTTTATATGGTGTGAAAATCCATGGTACGAAACCACCCAGTAAAAAGTTTTAGTGGTACAAACCTCACAACCATATGTAATGGTCCATCTTTCAAAACAGTCTGCCATGTATTTAAGTACGAACATGTTTAAAAATATCACATGATGAATATTGAAATCATAAGTCTTGAGCACACAGTGACTCAATTGTGGTGAATACAGAGGAGAGACAAAGATATAAGAGAGGTCATATATTAAGCTCAAAAGGTAATTTGCGACCTGAAGATTACTACTGGTGTATAATTCATCTTGGCGGTATTGTAAAGTAATTTATAGAAATTGGCTTGTTATAGTCATAACAAAATGGTACTGGTCAATCTGTACTAAATTTCATGAAAACCTGCATGCTTTACATGCTATAATTTATCTCTACAGGAGCATGCAACTGTGCTACGGACTGTACAACCAACTGCGTAGCGGGTGAATACTGGGACAGTGGTGCCTGTGTGACATGCCCTCAGGGTTACTAGTAAGTACACATCACGCAGTATAACATAAAAATTCACTCGCATTTTTTCTTTAATATTTTATTATCATTTAGATAAAATTTGTGTGTAAATTTGATATACAAGCGTATTGGAAGCACTGCAGAACAGAACAGAGGGACAGACATTCTCGTGAATTGGTATTTAATTGGCTCTTTGCGCCCAGTTTATTAATCGAAAAAGGCCACATAAAAGTTGTTTCTAAGTGTCCAGAAACAGCCACATTTTTTCAACTGTCCAAAAAATACTTACCCTAGAACTACCCATTCGTGTGTGAGGACAGACAAACATAGGTAACACTTTATGCCCCCATTTCATAGGCTATTAGCATAAAAATTCTAGTTGATAAAGTTATGACACTAAGAGAACCTGTTTTACATTCAAATGTCAATACATGTACCAAACATACGCTTAGTGTACAACAATTGTTACAGTTAGGGTCGCAACCATAACTATTAATGTAACAAAACTATTTTTTTTTTACACTAATGGTTGCGGTGTTAACCCTTAGTGTAACAATTGTTACACTGAGGGTTGCTACATTTCCTAATTACGTCTTCGTGTCCAGGTTGGATTACAATAGAGCCGCAACATATTTTATGACATATCAAATAACTCACAATATTTCATTTTAATTTAGATTATTTCTGTCATACTGGTTTACATATTGTAAAATATGTTTGATCTCGGACAGAGAATTGTTGACGTGAAGGTTGTCAAGTAGTATTTAAGTGCTGTCTGTTTCTAGAATGAGGATTTCATTTCAAGTTTGCCATTCCGATTAAGATACCAAAACCATTTAGACATTACTAATTTACGAGATGCTTTGTATCAATTTTAACTAATTATATTTTTTTTAAGACGTTTATAGCATTTTTTTCTGGTGTACTACCTTTGACATCAGTTTAAAACAATGAAAAAGAATATTGACCAGTTAACTGTTTAACCCTTTACTCCATAGATACGCGTTTTTCCGCACCAATCACAGAAGGCCTTTGAAAACAGTGCAGGAAGAGTTCAGATTGCTCTTAACGAGCAATCTGAACACTTAATTCCTGCACTGTTTTCCACTCTGTCAGTTAATATAAACATAATTCACCCAATAATTCAAAAGCCTTCTATATTTGGTGTCCAAATGCGTCTATATTGGAGGCGTCGAAAGGCGTCTATATGAAGTAAAGGGTTAAAAAAATCATTGTTTTGACCCCCCTCCCAGAATTCATCTTTATGCTGCTATCTTCCCCTTGTGAAGGGACTTGCCCGCATTCCTCAATAAATAAAAATACACTGCAACCTGTAATGTGTTAATAATGGTGTGGGATATATTAAAATTAAAATAATAATGGTGGTTGTAATATTATCAGAATATGATTGAGGAAGTTTGTACACCTTTATTATAGAATAACCGTGCCTGTGTATACATTGCCCTGATAAAGTATCCTTTATTTTCCTATAGGTAAGGTGACATTATTGATTTTATCGGTATGTCTGAGTGTAGTGAATAATTGATTAGAAGTTTATATACTTAAAGATTGTGAGGGTTGTGTCCTATCTTGTATTTTATTACATCCATTAATTGATGTTGTATACCTTTAAATATAAACAAGTGTTTGATGATTTGAAATACAAGTTTGTTTATATAAATGTGTGGTTAAAATTCTCATTTTAAAAAAAGTCATTTCTTCATGCAAGCAAGGAATTCTATAGAGAAGGAAATGCATCTGATTGAGATTTTATGAACGCTCGCGTATTGACGCAAAATCTCGCAATACCTCATTTTCAATTGTCTTAACTTCCATTCATCCAAGGAATGACAAATCAAAATTCTTACATTGCAGAATGAAATTCTCATCAAAACAATACCCTTCCCACCAGTTTGTTTTTAAAATTGTCGAAGTGATTCTGATGACAATCTGTATACTGTAGCTAAAATAACGGCAAATTACGAGAAATTTTCCTTCAAGCGTCAATATCTAAAGTTTAATTCAAAATCATTTTGTATGATTTAACCCTTTACTTCATATAAACGCCTTTGGACACCTCTAATATTGAAAGCATTAATTCACCATCGTTACAAGCAGTCTGAACTCTTCCTGCACTGTTTTCCAAAGCCTTCTTGATTGGTGCAGGAAAATGCGTATCTATGTAGTAAAGGGTTAAACATGTTTGAACTTCTTAAGATAACATACAACTTACAGTTTAAGTTAAGAAATCAGTTGCCTGTGGATCATGAATGATTAATTTGCCAAATAATAAATCCTTCTTGTGCTGTTTTATCAACATTTAGTCAGGAGATGCAAGATTCCTATCCTTCTACACTATACAAGTCCTTCATGCTAGCTAGCACATGTATGTAGATCTGAATATGAGAATTAAAGGTGTAAGACCATATTTGTTTCCTGTTTCCTCTACCCTGGGTATCAAATATTGGTACATAGGTATTATTTTTTCGATCAAACCGTGCAGGATTTTATTTGAGACAGTATTCTAAGCACTGCCACACTAAAGTATCATGTCACAAACACATGGTTACCGATATAGTACCCTGCCAAGTCACATTATTCTGACACAGGGCTGAACAGACCTAAAACTAAGGTCTAAATTCTGAGGGCCATTGAAAAAGCTTCTAGTACCATTTTTCAAGTCTTTAGTAGTACCCAGCAAGCAGGCCTTCTAAAATTGCCGTTTTTTCGGTTTTTGGACTGATTTCTGAAGTTCAAAACCGGCTTTCGTTTCAAAGTTTAATAAAAAATCGGTCCAAATATTTTCAAAGTTCAATAAAAAATCGGTCCAGATATTTTCTATCGGTCGTATAAAATCTCAGAAATTGCTCTTATCATGCCATACTGACCTGTGAAATACGCCTTGCGGCAATATCATTTGACCCAATAATCCGTTTCTTTTGTCACCTGCTGTGCGAAATGATGTCAATTTCGACCAAACCATTGACGGTATTAGGGGAGTTTATTGGAAGAGTCTATCGCTATGAAGCACGCCTCCGATGTGTGATCAGCGACCCATAGGTTCTGTCGGTTCATCAAAAAGACTGTGTTTGCGTCCGTAATTTCTTTGATATACCGCTAACCAAAGCGGGGACGGTCGGACTGAATATTGTTTGCGTCATTAAAATATTTGATAAAACGTGCAGCGTTACCTGTTTGTTTCATTTTTTTAAAAAAAAATAATTTAATTATAAAATTGATGACATTAATTAATGAAAGTGATAAAACACGGACCGATTTTGTTTTGATTTGGGACAGGTTCGGAATGATTTATTTTGGTGGTTGAACCGTTACATTGGTTTTCACGGTGATTATTTCACGCAGCTTCCGGAACTTGCATCACTTCCGGTTCGATCGATCATTTTTAATATAATGAAAATTATTCAGAAACGCGGAAACATAATGTCAGTCATTAAAATGTACACATTGTGGTAAAGTATGTTATAAATAATACACAAATAAACTTGAAATCGTTCCTTATTAATAAATAAACGCAGAAAATACATGATGCTGCTGACATGGTGGGTGGGGTATGCATACATGTAAAGGCAATTTAAGTGATTTTTTTTTTAAATAAGTGCGATTCTTACGGTAGTAAAAAACCTGGACCGATTTGCATTTTGGAATTTTAGAAGGCCTGCCGGCAAGGTATCCAACCCACAACCTTCCGCATGCAAGGCAGATGCTCTGCCCCATGACCACCACTGTGGTGGATATTGTTGTTTTGAGCACTAGATAGTGGTGATGTTTTGGATAGTACTCGGTGCCTGTTTTAGCACTGAATTAATATAATTATTAAAAAGTTTGAATTAATTTTTATTTTAGACCACTGCTGGGGTTTCTGTATACAGATATCAAGATTTTGTGTACAGATGGCATCTGAAAGCAGTTATCATGATATTGTATACATATGGTTTCTGGATACAGATATCATAAGTTTGTATCCACATGTTTTCTGGATACAGATATCATAAGTGTGTAGATACTGATATCATGAGTTTGTATACAGATATCGTGAGCATGTGTATAGATGGTTTCTTGATAGATATCTTGAGCGTGTGTATAGATGGTTTCTGGATAGATATCTTGAGTGTGTGTATAGATGGTTTCTGGATAGATATCGTGAGCGTGTGTATAGATGGTTTCTTGATAGATATCTTGAGCGTGTGTATAGATGGTTTCTTGATAGATATCTTGAGTGTGTGTATAGATGGTTTCTGGATAGATATCTTGAGCGTGTGTATAGATGGTTTCTTGATAGATATCTTGAGCGTGTGTATAGATGGTTTCTTGATAGATATCTTGAGTGTGTGTACAGATGGTTTCTGGATAGATATCTTGAGTGTGTGTATAGATGATTTCTGGATAGATATCTTGAGTGTGTGTACAGATGGTTTCTGGATAGATATCTTGAGCGTGTGTACAGATGGTTTCTGGATAGATATCGTGAGCGTGTGTATAGATGGTTTCTTGATAGATATCTTGAGCGTGTGTATAGATGGTTTCTTGATAGATATCTTGAGTGTGTGTATAGATGGTTTCTGGATAGATATCGTGAGCGGTTGTATAGATGGTTTCTTGATAGATATCTTGAGCGTGTGTATAGATGGTTTCTTGATAGATATCTTGAGTGTGTGTACAGATGGTTTCTGGATAGATATCTTGAGCGTGTGTATAGATGGTTTCTGGATAGATATCTTGAGTGTGTGTACAGATGGTTTCTGGATAGATATATTGAGTGTGTGTACAGATGGTTTCTTGATAGATATCGTGAGCGTGTGTATAGATGGTTTCTTGATAGATATCTTGAGCGTGTGTATAGATGGTTTCTTGATAGATATCTTGAGTGTGTGTATAGATGGTTTCTGGATAGATATCGTGAGCGTGTGTATAGATGGTTTCTTGATAGATATCTTGAGCGTGTGTATAGATGGTTTCTTGATAGATATCTTGAGTGTGTGTACAGATGGTTTCTGGATAGATATCTTGAGCGTGTGTATAGATGGTTTCTGGATAGATATCTTGAGTGTGTGTACAGATGGTTTCTTGATAGATATCTTGAGTGTGTGTATAGATGGTTTCTTGATAGATATCTTGAGCGTGTGTATAGATGGTTTCTGGATAGATATCTTGAGCGTGTGTACAGATGGTTTCTGGATACAGATATTTTGAGTGTGTGTACAGATGGTTTCTGGATACAGATATCATGAGTTTGTATACAGATGGTTTCTGGATACAGATATCATGAGTTTGTATACAGATGGTTTCTGGATACAAATATCATGAGTTTTTATACGGATGGTTTCTGGATACAGACATCATGAGTTTTTATACAGATGGTTTCTGGATACAGACATCATGAGTTTGTATACAAATCGTTTCTGGATACAGATATCATGAGTTGGTATACAAATCGTTTCTGGATACAGATATCATGAGTTGGTATACAAATGGTTTCTCGATACAGATATAATGAGTTTGTATATATAGTATGTAAGAGAAGTAAGCTATTTAAAAGATAACAAAATCTTATACTATTCATTTCTCCAAGAAAATTTAAATAACTATATATCAGCCTGTACAAATTTAATGTATTAAATAAACATAATTTGAAATTTAAATTTCAGTATTGTATTACACAAAAGGTGGCTAAAGTATACTTATACTTCATTGTTTGATCCGTGGTTTTAAGTTTTGGTAAACATTTTACCATTATAATTTTATATCTTAAACAAATATTTGGCTGGTACCCTACAATGTATTTCAACCATCATTGTGCAACCTCGTAAAAAATGTAAATATTTTGATTAAAAATAAAACTTAAGGTCCTCAGGTCCACATTTTACAGTTTTAAAAAAGAATGGTGGATTAAAATAAGATATAATTATCACTGAAAAGGGTATGACAAAGTTGAGCATATATACCAACAATAATGATGAGAAAATTTTGAAAAAGATCCACTTTTTTATCCTCATACAAATTTATTACCATAATACAGTCAAGTAATTTTATGATAATATATATATATATATATATATATATATATATATTTTTTTTTCTTTTATTTATACAAACTTCATCATAATAAACTATACCATCAACATATGGATAGGGCCTAAATTAAAAAAATAGTTTTTTTTTTGTGTGTTCATTTAAAATATTCTTGGTCATAACATGACCTTAAAAAGATTCTCTGATTGATTACAAAAAATAAAAAAAGATTTTTGCCTACCTACCTACACACCCCTAAATGGTCCGAAGTGGCAAACAAGGATGGCCTAGTCACTTAACAACTATAATGGAATTGTCATTGAAGCAAAACTACAGTTTAAACAGTAATACTTTGTAGTAATATATATATATATATATATATATATATATATATATATGATAATAATTATATTGATGTTTTGTTACGGTGTTAGGCGTCTTTGAGGCAGTATTCAAAGCAATGCCACACTGGAGTATTATGCCACAGACACATGGTACCATGATACGGACCACCAGTCACATTATACTGACACCGGGCCAACCAGATCTAGAACTATCCTCCAAATAATGAGCGGCAAGCAAGGAAGCTTCTAGTGGCATTTTTATGTATTTGGTATGACCTAGTCGGGTTTACAGGTGAAACTCTTACATAAGTTTCTCTACAAAATTCATTATTTTATGTCAACTTAGTATTTGAAATTCTTATATGATGGTGTTTACTGTAATATTGGCTATAGGCTGTTTTAAGTGCTAGCTTAAATTTTACATTAATTTTTTAAAAGAGAAGTAGAAAACCTAACACTTTTAGTAGTTTATACAAATGTCAAATTAGTAAGTATATAACAGTAATCATATAATATTAGTTTTACAAGTGAGTCCTCCATGGCTGAGTGGTCTAAGGCGCTGTCTCAAGATCACTTACCTCTCACCACTAAGGTTGTAGGTTCGAGTTCCGCTCACTCCAAAAACTTTATGTGAGAAAGTTTCCAGTTACTTGCGGAAGGACGGTGGTTCTACTCAGTCTGGGGTCTTCCTCCACCAGTAAAACTTGATATGCCATATATAACCTGAAATATGTTGAAAATGGCATTAAATCCTGTTCAAAAAAAAACAGTTTTACAATTTTTTTTCTTACGATTCACAAAATTATTGTTAAAAAGGGAGATATTTATTTTTAATATTGTTGAAATATATGTGATTTTATTATAATGGTGCAGATAAGACTGTAAGTCATGCCCAATTTAATAATCTGTGGTATATCAAATGTGCTGTGTATAGTTATACCCACAATGACAATATAAAAGAATAATTACAGCACCTCATAAAATCTGGCTCAAGATCAAAACAAACACAATTTGGGTCTTCTTTATGGCCGAGGGATTGATTTGTACTGTTATAAATTGTTGCCTAACTCAAAATTTTACCAACCTCTAAGTTACAAGATATATTTTAATTGCTCTATTTTGCTGTAAATCCTTTTACCTATGAAGCAATCAAAGTGTTATTTTCATTTTAAAATAGAAATGATTGGCTTGTTCTTTTTTTCTTTCATAAATATAACGTTTGTTCTTTTAGACACTTCAATTTCCCCTTAGCAAATTAAAAGATTGATTGATTGAATATTTAGCATTATTTTTTTTTGTCATCGAGGGTTAACAGACATCCAGTTAACCTAACCACTGTTTCCTGGTTGGGTTAACCAATACTTTAGTACACCCCATCTCGCAATTAAATGATAACTTGCCCACTTGAATCAGCAGTGAGAGAGGAATGATAATGAGACACAATGTCATATCAATCATCACAGAGACTGTTCCCGGGCAGATATCCGAACTCACGACCCATGGATTGATTGTCAGACACGTTACCAGCAGAGCTAATTGAGCCCTGCTAAACTTAAAGAACTGTTCCGTTTAGTTCACCTTCATAATTGGTAACATTTTTTTAAATGAATAGTTGGGTTTAAGGCATATATGATAATTATTTAACATTTTTCAAACCGTTATTCATGTACCACATTTAGTTTATGCCTGTTTTCAAAATTCTTAAGACCGCGGCGTGGTCTAGTGGTAGAGCGTCGCCTCACATGCGGAAGGTTGTGGGTTCAATCCCAGGCCAGGTCATACCAAAGACTTTAAAACTGGTACTAGAAGCTTCCTCGCTTGACGCTCAACATTAGGAGAGTTCAAGGTCTGGTCGGCCCGGTGTCAGTATAATGTGACTGGGTGGGGTATCATACCATGTGTCTGTACATGACTGTATATAGCCTGAAATGTGTTGAAAATGGCGTTAATCTCCATTCTTTTGACATGTATACAAGGTCCACAATGTTCAAACGATGATTAAATAGATGAAATTGATAAACTCAAACAACTGTCCCTTTAGTTTAACTTCTTAATTGTTTGTTTTTTTAATAAATAAAATAAAAAAAACAAAAAAAACAACAAACCCGGCCGGGTCATACCAAAGACTTAAAAAATGGTGCTAGAAGCTTCCTCGCTTGACGCTCAGCATTTAGAGGAGAGTTCTAGGTCTGGTCGGCCTGGGGTATCATTCCATGTGTCTGCGGCATGATATTCCAGTGTGACAGCGCTTAGAATACTGTCTCAAGTAGACACCGTCGCAATATGACTAAAAAATTGTTGAAAGTGACGCTAAACACCATACAACATCAAAATTCTTAATTTACAATAAAACTTAGAGAAAACACTTTTCATGAAGGGTTTAAAGAAAGTTTGCTACATAAAACCTGAATAAACCTCTACATAAATACTGTTTATTTCAATAATACCACAACACCTGTATACATTGAGGATTAAGGGGGGTACTTTCTACTGATCAGATCTGTGCATAAAGAATACACTTAACTTCCTCTTTTGTGAGATCGAAGTTTTAAAATAGCACATTGTGCAAAGATAATGGCGTTATTGGCTTAATGCCATGGGCTTTTACACAGTATAATGAAGATTGTTGAATAACAGGGTATTGATATATTTATATCTTAATTGCCAGAGTTGTGCAATGTAAAGAAATTGTATGTTTCTGATTTGACTAAAATTGATGTCCTTAAAAGAAATTTCTATAGAGTTGATTATTGAAATTTGGTTTCAGTTGGTATGATGTTTGAACTTGAATCTATGAGAAGATTGATATACATGTATTGTGTGCTAGGATTTATCATGCACTCGTGAAACTTTCGTGTATATCTGTAACTTTTCAATGTCCTGAATTACAGTATTGAATCTGTTGATAAACCAATTCCAAAACAATGAAATCTGCATCATGTTACACTCACAAATAGCTGCACGGAGAATCTGGCCATATTGGTGAAGATTAATGAGTGCAAGGTAAAACCTTACAAACAATACCAGCGTACAATATTTATCTGTTTACAAACAATACCAGCGTACAACATTTATCTGTTTACAAACAATACCAATGTACAACATTTATCTGTTTACAAACAATACTGGCGTACAACATTTATCTGTTTACAAACAATACCGACATACTCCATTTATCTGTTTACTAACAATACTGGCGTACAACATTTATCTGTTTACAAACAATACCGTCGTACAACATTTATCTGTTTACAAACAATACTGGCGTACAACATTTATCTGTTTACAAACAATACTAGAGTACAACATTTATCTGTTTACAAACAATACTGGCGTACAACATTTATCTGTTTACAAACAATACTGGCATACAACATTTATCTGTTTACAAACAATACAAGCGTACAACATTTATCTGTTTACAAACAATACCAGCATACAACATTTATCTGTTTGCAAACAATACCACAAAGCGTACAACATTTATCTGTTTACAAACAATACAAGCGTACAACATTTATCTGTTTACAAACAATACAAGCGTACAACATTTATCTGTTTACAAACAATACCAGTGTACAACATTTATCTGTTTACAAACAACTGTAGGGTGGTCTAGAAGTAGAGCGCTCACCTTATATATACAAGCTTTGATCTCCGGTTGGTTCATACCACCAAAGACATGAAAAATGGTACTAGACGCTTCCTTGCTTGGTTCTCAGCATTGAGAAGATAGTTCTAGGTCTGGTCAGCCCGGCCTGGTGTCAGTATAATGTGACGGGGTGGAGTGTCATACCATGTGTCTGGGGCATGATACTCAAGTGGTGCAGCACTAAGTATACTCTCTCAAGTAGACACCGTCACGATATAACTGAAAAATTGTTGAAAGTGACGCTTAACACCATACAATGACTGTTTATGAACCTTTTACATTATAAACACATGGAATCATAGCCTAAATCAAATCTATTATTGTTAGTGTTTCCCGTGAGCATGATCATGGCTCTGTGTTGAGGTGATTTATTTTCACTGCTGAAGTCTTTGGTTCAGTCCCAGTCCAGCCATCCACATACAGCGTCCATCCATTCGTCTATCCGTCCTTACGTCTGGTATTTTGTGTCCGGCCTGTAACTTTGTCATGCATAGATGGATTTTGTTAATACTTGCTACAAATGATCAACATAATATGACGACGTGTCACCAGTAAGACCCACACGCGTACCTCAAAGGTCAAGGTCTGACTTTGAATTTGTTTGACAACACTTTGTGTCTGTGTGCGATTTCAAGTATGGCCTGTAACTTTGTCATGCATAGATGGATTTTGTTAATACTTGCTACAAATGCATAACATGACAATGTGTTGTGTATAACACCAAGATGGATTTTTATAAATACTTGCTACAAATGATCAACATAACATGACGACATGTTGCACTTGACATCGGGACTCCCACTTCAAAGGTTTAGGTCAAAATTTAACTTTATTTGAGAACACTTTCAGTCAGTTTGAGATTTCGTGTTCAGTCTGTAACTTTGTCACCTCAAAAACGCTTGGCTCAGTTGATCAACATGACATAATTAAGTGTCACATGTAAGACCCAGAACCTTTCCTCAAAGGTCAAAGTCACATTTTCAGTTTGTTTGATATTATGTGTCTGGTCTGTAACTTTGTTTTTAACTTGGCTCAATTGATCAAGATGACATGACAACATGTCACACGTAAGACCTAGACCCGTACCTCAAAGGTCAAGGTCATACTTTGAGTTTGTATGACAACACTTCGAGTCTGTTTCAAATTTCAAGTCCGTCCTGTAACATTATCATACATGGATGGATTTCAAAAACATTTGGCTTAATTTATCAACTGATCAACATGACAATGCCAGCCTGTCATTTTAAGACCCAGAACCTCACCTCAAGGTCACACTTTCAGTTTGTTTGATATTTCATGTCTGGTCTGTAACTTTGTCTTGCATGGAGGGATTTTAAAATAGCTTGACACAAGTGATCAGCATGTCATGATAATGTGTCACCTGCATTTACCTGTAGAAATACCCAGACCGTTACATCAGATGTCAAGGTCATGGTAATACAAAGGTGAAGGTCATGCTTTAATGTAAAAAAAAAATGCAGCATGAAATTGCATGTCTAATCTGAAACATCAGTCCATTATTCTTGATATTCATGGATACATCACTACCCATTATAACATTATTGTTATTTTCACAGACCATTTGGTCGGCTTGCAACACTTACCAGTGACATTTCTTGTTTACCTCAGTATTAATGAGAGGCTAAAATCTTAGCTTTATGTTTCCCAATTGAAAAACAAATCTCTAAATGAAAATAATAAAATAAAAAATTTTGAAAGTATTTTTTTTACATTTAAGATAAAACCTTCCACTGGATATGAAATACTATTGTAATATTTGATAACTGATAGTTAGAACATGATCTAAACAGAGTTACACTTTATTTTTTTCAGTTTCTCAAGATTTAAAAAAAATCCTAATTTCACCTGGATAATGCTTTAATTTTCTCTCTGGAAGGTTTTGGCATCTTCCCAATTTTCAGGAAAAGGCTGGGGTCATGATTAATATTATCTGTAATATGTTGGGAATAATGTAAAAATACATAAAAAACAACAACAAACCCATGCATATGTATGTTGATGAATATTCATAAAATTAATATAAGGTACTGTTTTAAATGCATGAGTAGTAAATATATACAATATAATATCATAGTGATCAGACACAAGATGGAAGCTTAATTCCTATTATATGTTATATACATGCTTACATACATTTGATTAAAATACCAAGCCCAGTATGGTTCCAGGGAGCCGTATAAGTGTTGGCAAGAATAGGATCACTGTGGCTCATGCATATCGTAGGAAGCAACAATTTGAGAGAATTTGCTGAAACTCTGCTGTTCTGAAGGTATCAAGTTTCTAGGTTCATTCTACATATTCATTTGTTGATGTATTTTTTTAATCTGTATGTTAATTTGTTGTTTTTGTACATGTAGAGTGAACCTGGAATCTCCCTTCCTGTTGGTGTCATATAACGTATAATGTCATTCGTTATATACATTTTATTATGAGATAATATGCTTCATTTTTAGCTCACCTGAGCCAAAGGCTCACAGATGAGCTTTTGTCATCGCCTGGTGTCCGTCATCTGTCGTCGGTCGCCCATCGTTAACTTTTAGTTACTAACAACTTTTCCTCTGAAACCACTGGGCCAATTTTGATATAACTGCACAGAAATGTTCCTTTGGTAACCCTCTACCAAGTTGGTCAAGTCATCTTGATTCGTCAAAAAACATTATAGAATTATAAAATTATAAATTAGTAAAAACTTAAAAAATCTTCTTGTCAGAAACTACTGGTTTTTTTTTAAATAATTTCACAGAAATGTTCCTTGGAGGACCCTTCAACAAGTTTGTTCTAACAGTAGTGATTCTTAAAAAACATGGCGGCCAGGGTGTGGGGTTAGTTTACTATATTAGCTATAGTAAAAACTTAAAAAATCTTCTTGTCAGAAACCACTTGGCTAATTTTGATATAACTTCACAGAAATGTTCCTTGGGTGACCCTCTACCAAGTTTGTTCAAGCCATCTTAATTTGTAAAAAAACATGGCGGCCAGGGGGCGGGGCAAGTTTAATAAGTAAAAACTTAAAAAAATCTTCTTGTCAGAAACTATCGGCTCGATTTTAAAATAATTTCACGGGCAAGTTTAATTAGTAAAAACTTAAAAAAATCTTCTTGTCAGAAACTACCGGCTCGATTTTAAAATAGTTTCACAGAAATGTTCCTTGGAGGACCCTTCACCAAGTTTGTTCAAACCGTAATGATTCTTAAAAAAACATGGCCACCATCCAGGGTGTGGGGTTAGTTTACTATGTAAGCTATAGTAAAAATCTTCTTGTCAGAAATCACTTGATCGATTTTAAAACAATTTCGCAGAAATGTTTCTGGGTGACCTTTTATCAAGTTTGTTCAAGCTGTTGTGATTTGTTAAAAAAACACGACCGCCACAGAGTGGTGCTAGTTTACTATATAGGCAGCTATAGTAAAAACTTCAAAAGCCTTTTTTGTCAGAATCTACTGACCAGATTTCGATGTAATTTCACTGACATTTACCATGGGTGAACCTCTACCAAGTTTGTTCCAGCCTTTGTGATTCGTTGAAAAACATATTGCCAGGAGAGGAGGCTGGTTTACTTTTTATATGGATATATAGTGAAAACTTTCTTTCGATATTCTGATATCCAGATATCAAGATATCCACACAAGGATAATATTGTTATTGCACAACTCTTCTACGCATCTGTTACATCTTCATAACAAACCAAAATTCTAACTACTCGTTTTTCTGGAATTTTGAGTGTACATGTATTATATAATCTACTTAAGTTGGGTGACACAAGGTAACTCAGGTGAGTGATTTATGGCCATCTTGAAGCTCTTGTTTTATGTTTACTTTTTTTTTTTTTAAAAAAACAACAACAGAAAGATGTTTTAACCTAGAAAAGAGTACATATTAAGCACAAATGGCTAAAAATATATACTGATTATGCATTGCATTTACATGTATACATGAAATCTAATCTATAACAGTAAGGTTTGAGTATCATAACATATTCCCTACAAAAAAATAAACATAGAAAAAAACATTGAAGAAATGTTTGGGGTTTTAAATGATACCGCGAATGTGTTGATATTGACATTCTGCCAGATATTTTTTTAAAAATTCTGCCGATGAAATAACCGATATTGTTCATTTGATCATACTTGGAGCGTGTCACCGTAATTATGGCTAATTAATCTCAGTGTACTTTTAAATATATTGGCAAAGAAGAAAGACCAAGGTTAATTTAAATTGTTGAAAATGGTTGTATGAATGTGTATACCAGTACAGAAAATGATTGCCAGTTTTATCTATTAAAAAAAATAAAAAAATCTGAAGACCATAAAAGGGATTGATCATTGTGTATAAATTGGCAGTAAAATTGTATTTAATTGGTGCAGAGGACACATACTGTGTTTTGATGTGTGACTGTGGCTTTTAAAGGTCCCACTGTTATATTGGATTAATGGACAGAGGAAAGTCTGAATATTTGAGAAAGTTTCAGTCAGTTAATTGCAGAAGGAGGATGGTTCTACTCAGGCCCATTCTGAGGTCATCCTTCACCAATAAAACTTGATTTGCCATGTACATGACTGTATATAGCCTGAAATGTGTTGAAAATGGCGTTAATCTCCATTCTTTTGACATGTATACATGTACAAGGTCCACAATGTTCAGTCGATGATTGAATAGATGAAATTGATAAACTCAAACAACTGTCACTTTAGTTTAACTTCTTAATTGTTTGTTTTTTTAATATATAAAAAAAACAAAAAAAAAAAATAATTTTTTTTTTTTTTAATAAATAATACCGTAGCGTGGTCGAGTGGTAGAGCGTCCGCCTCACATGCGGAAGGTCGTGGGTTCAGTCCCAGGCTGGGTCATACCAAAGACATAAAAAATGGTACTAGAAGCTTCCTCGCTTGACGCTCAGCATTTAGAGGAGAGTTCTAGGTCTGGTCGGCCTGGGGTACCATACCATGTGTCTGCGGCATGATACTCCAGTGTGACAGCGCTCAGAATACTGTCTAAAGTAGACACCGTCGCGATATGACTGAAAAATTGTTGAAAGCGACCCTAAACAACATACAACATTTCAATAAATAGTTGGGTTTAAGGCATGTATATGATATTTTACATTTTACCAAACCATTTTTCCATTATTCATATATCACATATCACATAAACTATGCCTGTTTTATATATTTTTAATTTACTTTTAAACTTAGAGAAAACCGACTTCCAAGAAAGGTTAAGATGACAGCTCAGTGTTTATAATATTGGATGAATGGAAAGAAGAAAGTAATAGCAAGAAAATGTTACTTTGTCATTTTCAATTATTTTCTCGTTTTTAGGTGTTAGGAGTCATAGAAATTATGTTAACTTGTAACAATGATCAGTTTTGGTTGTTATTAGAGATACTGTGATTTTCGAAACTCATGAATACAACACACTAGTGTTAGATTAAAAAATCTATTAAAAAAGCCTATTACGCCATGATAAATTAATTGTTTGATTATCATCACCCCCCCCCCCCCCCCCCCCCCTCTCCCCTTCTTATTTACATGCCACCAAACCCTTTTTATTATCATAAAAAAAAATAAAAATTTAAAAAAAAAATTTTTTTTTTTCTTTTTAAAAATAACAAAAAATTATATATGTATATAAAAAATTCTCCCCCTAACCCCATCTCCCAATGGATGAGAATCTAGCAATTGATTTATAAGGCCATAATGCATTATGCCCCCTAATTTTTATGCTGCCCCTAACCTTTTTATTTTCATTTAAAAAAAAAAAAATCAACAATTTTAAAAATAAAAATAAAAAATAAAATACTTCCGCCATCCCCGTTTTTAAGAAAAATTTGGGTGATAATCTAGCAATTAATTAATAATGGCCTAATGTGTTTTAAGTTCTTACTGACTGGGAGGAATTATTATTTTTTTTACAAGTGAATTGGTGCTGGTCTTAATCGTATTTACACCTTTTGCTAGTAAACAAATATTTTTGACACATAAAAGTTTATTCAAAACTTGTAGTCTCCAGGAATCCACTATGCTGCGCAGCACTTTTAGGAATGCATGTGTAGGTACAGGTTAGTAATTATAATACAATATGTAATAGAAATACTCAGATTTAAATTACTGGAAAGTTCACAAATGTTACAAAAGATTTTTATTCTTAAACAAAATTAAGTTCTATATATCGGTGAACGAAAAGAAACAAAAATTAATCACAACACAAAGAAGGACCAAAATATGAGCATTTATCACAACAGTGTAATTCTACTGCATGGACCGTAATATGAAAGTGAAAGTACATAAGGCAGACAACAACTATCAGGTGATGAAAATACATTTTTATCTTGAGACTAAATCTATGTCGATATTCTGATAGCTCAATGTTTTCTGGCATTCCCTCCAATATCGAGATGAGTTTCGACTGTAAAACCTGTCATGTGATGAAAATGACACTAAACCCCATTAAAAAGATCGCTAAATCCCATTAAAAAGATTGCTAAACCCCATTAAAAAGATCACTAAATCCCATTTAAAAAATCGCTTAACTCCATATAAAATAGAGCTAAACCCCATTAAAAAGATAGCTAAACCCCATTTAAAAAACCTTCTGTAATTTCAAATCATGTGATATAAAACAATTTAAAATCCCTAGTGTAAAGTAAATATCAAGCACATGCTGCTTTATGACCATCCACTTGTCATTTGGACTCCTTCTGAGATTAACCATCTTTAACAATATGTCGTCAACGACGAATCAAATCACACTCAAAATGAAATCACATGAACTATTTGATACGTCACAAAGTGCATTGCGATTCGATCTAAGTGAGAAATCTTTTTTAATTTAACCTGGACATGTAGGTCAAGTTAGAAATATAGTGGGGTGGTAGTATAATGGATAGTGTTGATCGCTTACACAAGACGTTGCTGGTTTGATCCCCAGCTTGACCAGATGCCTGTCAAAGACCGCACTCAGTACCGGTTCTATCCAGGAAGAGAACATAAGAGTGATTCATATAAGCTCTGAGCTTATCAATCAAGCAATCAAGCTAAAATTAATCAGTATAAGTAATGGTGAGGGCAGTCATTTTGACACATTTATAGTAGATATGGTTTTTTTTTCAGCTGCGCTGGTGGAAGTAATACCAAGGTAGCATGTGCTGCAGGAACCTACAATGGAAATACCGGAAGTGATGATGCCAGCGACTGCCAGGTTTGTATATTATACTCAATAGTTAATCTAGTAATTAGTGAGTCGTCCATGACCAAGTCCTCTAAGGTGCCTCTCACTACTGAGGACGCAAGTTTGATTCCCGCACAATCCAAAAACTGTATGTGAGCAAGTCTGCCAGTTACTTTCAGAAGGACGGTGGTTCTACTCGGATCCATTCTGAGGTTTTCCTCCACCAATAAAACTAAATATGCCATATATAACCTGAAATGTGTTGGAAAATGGCATTAAACCCCATAAAAAAAACCCAGACAATTAACATTCTGTGAAATCCGTATTAAGCTCCAGTGAGTCTTTCTTTAAAACTGTAGAAGAGCAGTTTATGGGAGGTTGTTGGTTTGATTCCAGACCGAGTCATGTCAGAGACAGCAGAAATGGTACAACAAACATCATTGCTTTGCTTGACCTCAGCATTTAGGCAATCGTCTTAGGACAGGTCAGCCAGTGTCAGTATAATGTGTCTGGATGAGACATTGTAACATTTGTTTCGTTCAAACATGTTTTACTCTTGTATTTTCCATTAATTGTGAAACAAGGTCTTACAACTTACTTCAGTAAAACTGGTTCTAAGTAAACTACATGTACTACGGGGATAAAGTTTCAGGCTCAAAGACACCATACATGGTAGTGAAAGGGGTGGAACCCATGACCCTCTACATGCTGTATAAAACTGTGACAAGGAGACACTTTTGTGATTTTTTTTTAAATTCAGACTCAATGTCAACAAGTACAGTACAGTACATGTCATGTGCTTCCTTTTTCTTTTCTTGTAATTTTATAACCCACTAACAGAGCTTAATATTTCTTGAAAAAGCTACTCATCCTCCCTTTCCATCATTTTTATTTAATGCTTACAATCAAAAGAAATAATTATTAAGGTCAGTTTCTTAAATATTACTTGTCCTGACCAAATGTTCACTCATCATGGCGAGCAGACGGTCGAATTTTCCAGCCCTGCACTAAGTTATCCTAAAGATCGGTGAAAATACTAATTACCTACAGCATATTGTGCCCCAATGTTAAATTAATAAAAATAAGTGCTTAAAGTTGATAATTGTTTACAATTTCTTAAATTTGGTTTATTTGGTCAAAGCTCCTGGTCAGTGAATGTACGTTTGTATTTGAAGAAATCAACAAACAATACAACTGGATAACTATACATGTCTTATTTTTCTGCTCTTGCCATTTGAAAAATGGTGATTGTTCACACTAAGTATAACCCCTGTTTGTCTGTTCTTTCACTCGTTTGAGGTAAAAAGTTGTTTTCTGATCAATAACGTATTTAGGGGTCATTGTTTTAAGGTAATATTTGGTGTTAATCTCAGCTGTATAATTATAAATATGTGTGTATCCTGTTACATCAGCATAATTATACAGTTGTATGCATGAGGCTGGGCGTCTACTGGAACCATGATTTCTGTATCTTACGAGTAACTGGTTAAAGGTACCGGTAAATTGGTTAGAAATTTCGACTTACTGTTTCAGCGCTAATGTTCCCCTATTTTAAACTTGCAGGATTGTGCAGCGGGCCATTACAGTGGTTCTGCTGCCATTACATGTACCACCTGCCTAGCTGGAACAGCCTGTGCTGGCACCGGAACTTCCACCCCGACCAACTGTAATTCTGGATCCTACTCCTCAGCAGGTGCCTCGTCTTGCACCGACTGTCCGATAGGTTCTTATTGCGTCAACTCTCAAGCCAGTTCACCCGTCTCGTGTGCTTCCGGTTATTACACAGCCAGTACTGGGCAGACTACCTGCACAAAATGTCCGGCTGGTTCCGAATGCCCAAGTGGAACAGCACCTGTCCAGTGTGTCGCGGGAACCTATAGCGTGTCGGGAGACGGCGTTTGTACGGCTTGTGCAGCGGGACAATATAGTTCCTCTGCCGGTAAGTTAATGTTTCTTACACAGGATCAAACTGTCTTTGTATTTTAATGTTTAAGATTGTTTGCCCTCTTTACGATAAAATATTTTAGATGAAAACAGATTACAGAAATTGACATAACTGTCACACTTTGTATTTAAAACACGTAAACCGAATTCAACTTTGTTGTATTTTAAAGTTTAAAGTATATTTACCCTTTTTTACAAAAACATAATTTTGACGAAACGACATAACCGTCACACTTTTGTCTGTTTGATATACCAGGCTCCTCCTCCTGCCAGCAGTGTACAGTAGGACACGAATGTATCAGCACGGGAACATCAACTCCAGTTGCCTGCAGCGCCGGATATGTCGCAGCAAGTGGATCCTCAAGTTGCACACAGTGTGCTAACGGTGAGTAAAGAGGACACTACAGATTAATACAGTACACATATTACCAATTTCAGTGGTTAAGTGGCCTTTTTTATGTTTGTTTATCAGATTTGCATATTTTCAATGGGCCAGGCCATCCTTTAAAAATTATGAAGGGGGGTGGGGGAGGGAATTAAAGGCTTTGAAGGGCAATAAAAAAAAGGTATGAGTGCTGCAATTTTGAGTGAGTAGGTAGGAGTATGGCAAACTAATCTTTTTTTAAGGATGGCCCCATTTCTTAAAAATCATATTAATATTTTCCCAATATCAATGGGACATTTTTTATAACAAATTGGATAACAGCCCAACACGGCCTTCAGCATCAAGTCCAGCTTAAAATGAAATTTATAGTTGTTCATGATTTTTGCTTATCAATTGAAATTTTACAAAGACTTACTGAGCTTAGGTTGAACCATTGCATTCAAAGATAAGTGCTGAGTTACTTGGGACAGCACTAAATCTAAAAACCGCAGTGGTGGTCCAGGGGTAGAGCATTCACTCTGTTGAAGGTCATGGCATTGATACCTGGGCTGGTCATACCAAAGACTTGAAAATGGTACTAGCTTCCTCGTTCACCATACAACAACAACAGCCATATTTTAAACCAATTGGCCATGGCAGACACCTTTTTTCAAGAAATGAGTGTACAACTGAAACTAATATTGTAATGTACTTTTATCTAGATCAAGTCCCGGATTCCAGTCAAGAGATCTGTGAACAGTGCCCTGCTGGATCTTCCTGCACCAATCCATCGTAAGTATCTGCCGTTTAATACCACAGGTAAAGATGACCAATTTTCAAATTTCTGTGAGCCTCAGTGCTATACTAGTTCTCTATACTATAGTTAGAGCTTTTATATACTTGAACTCAGTACCATCATCTGTACCATTATTAGTAACATATGTAATAATTGTTAGTGCCCTCTTTGCCATGTTGTTTCATATAAATCATAGATAACCCTTGTGTATTTATCTGCGCGCACAAAATGACCTATTTATGTGTCGACGTGCCGTAAAACACCATTCATTCATTCATTCATTGTGTATTTATCATTTAAACTGATTTATTACAGGAACACTCCGACTGCGTGTACCTCTGGTTACTACTCGCTACTTGGGGACGCCACTTGTACCATATGCCCTGCTGGATCCAAATGTCCAACACTTACTGACAGTCCTATAGCGTGTGCTGCAGGTTAGAGTCCTAAATCATGAATTTATTTGAATGGCTGCTGGCTGACAATTGTAAATTATATATAATTGAAATGTATACTGACTGACAGTTCTTAATCAAATCTTATTGAATGGCTTTTAGCTGACATTTCTAAAGAAATGTACACTGACAGTTCTAAATCATATTTAAATTGAATGTCCACTGAATGACAGTTGTAAGTCTCATGTAATTGAATGTCCACTGACTGACAGTTGTAAATGTCATATAATTGAATATCCACTGACTGACAGTTGTAAATCTCATATAATTAAATATCCACTGACTGACAGTTGTAAATCTCTTATAATAGAATGTCCGCTGACTGACAGTTGTAAATGTCATATAATTGAATATCCACTGACTGACAATTGTAAATCTCATATAATTTTATATCCACTGACTGACAGTTGTAAATCTATTAAAATAGAATGTCCGCTGACTGACAGTTGTAAATCACATATAATTTAATGTCCACTGATAGACTGACAGTTCTAAATCTCATTTAAATGAATGTCCACTGACGGACAGTGGTAAGTAAGATTTGAATGAATGTCCATTGACTGACAGTTGTAAATAAGATTTAGTTGAATGCAAACTTGCTTGCTGCCCTTAATCCTATTTGATTGAATGTCACTGGCATGTATGAATGACTGAAAGTTGTAAATCACATATAAATCACATATAAATCACATACAAATCATATAAAGATGACTGTCCATTGACTGACATTTGAAAATCTCATATGATTGAATTGTCTACTGGCTGGCTGACAGTTCTTAATTTAATTTAAATGAATGTCCACTGACTGACAATTCGCATTTAATTGAATGACCACCATGTTGTGTTGTACATGGTCACATGTGCAAGAAAGGTTAATAGTTAGAACTTATTAATATGTAATTGAAGTACTCAAGATTTGTATGAGTTTTCTTGCCACAATTATGTCCTTTAACCAAAAACAGTGTATAAAAAAAAAAAAAAATCAATATATAATTTATTAGTTATTGTAGGTATGACAAAAACAATTTGAGGAAATATAATTTTTATTTTCAAGTATATGTCATGTCATGGTAATTTGTTCTGCACCCTGCATCCATCTATCAGCTTTTCCATTTTTGCTAATCCTATAAAAGCTTTATGTTTGATTTAATTTGAATCAAACTTTGATATGTTGTACATGATCATAACTCATTAAATAAGTTTAAAAAAAAACAGACTTATCCAAACTTCACTGGTTGAGTAAGCTGCTTTTGAATAGTAAATAATGTGATATTTCATCTCGTTTATCCGATAAAAATTCTATTTACGGTATATCAGATTTTTAGCTTGAAGACCTAAGACCCACATGTGTACATCAAAGGTCAAGGTTACACTTTGAGTTTGTTTGACAACACTTTGAGTCTGTGAGATTTCATGTCCGGCCAGTAACTTTGTCATGCATAGATGGATTTTATAAATACTTGCTGCAATTAATCAACATATTATGACGACATGTTGCACTTAATACCCAGACTCCCACTTCAAAGGTGAAGGTCACAATTTAACTTTGTTTGACAACACTTTCAGTCATTTTGAGATTTCTTGTCTGGTCTGTAACTTTGTGTCATCTATGGATGAATTTTAAAAACACTATGCTCAGTTGATCAACATGACATAATTATGTGTCGCATGTAAGACCCAGAACCTTTCTCAAAGGTCAAGGTCACACTTTCAATTTGTTTGATATTGCTTGTAGTGCTCTTGTTAATATAAGACCTTGAATACGTTCAAAACTAGACGTATATATCTGTGGTATATAAACATATAAATCTACTTAAGTTTTTTGTGGATGTAAGCAGTTTTGTCCCCAGGGTCATGGTTTGAACAGATTTGAGAGAGGACCACAAACGGACCCTATTTGTAAAACATCTAAGCTCATGGGCTTGTACAACTGCTTTGACAAGTAATCTTTTGCAAAATCGATGTAAATATTGCATTTTATCACTTTGAATATGCACGTGAATTACAATGTTGCATTTTTGTTGTCAGATGAGTATGCGGCTTCTGGTGCGATTTCTTGTACCCAGTGCCCGAGTGGATCAACATGTACTTCCTCTGGGGCCACTTCCTGCACAGCAGGAGAATACAGCGCTGCAGGAGGTAGGAATGACGTTGAGATTGTGAATTTTTACCAAGAGTAAATTCCGAGTTTCAAATAAAAGAAGACAATAATTGGATCTGTTGTGTCAATTTTTAGCTTTTGTGATCATCCTACAAAGCTCCTTTTTGGCTGTTTATTTTATGTTTTTGTAACATCTTTATCTTACTGATGTTACATGTATGTTATTGTTTTATCAATACAAAACACAGACTATTAAATATCCCAATCCATTCCTTAATGCATCTGAGGTAAAAGAATGTTTTCCGAAGAGTAATTTTTGAAGCGATTGATGTATTTATTAATATTTTGTGTGTGCCTGTATACTTATAAAAAACAGGTAAAGTTTGATATTTGCCATTGTCTGCCAAAATTTGCACGAGCATTTATTAATTTTTGGTAAAAAAAAGGTTTACATATAAGCTTTATTTACATAATTATAAGATCTCGGGGGCCAGTTCTTCAACTGACAAAATATGAAAATAAATACCCGATTTCAGAGAAATGGTCTTCTTATGTTATAGTCTGTATTTTGAATTTTGAACTTTGGTGTATGTTTTTCTTTAAACAAATAATAAATAACAAATCATACTCGTAGCCTTCTTTATATAATATTTTTACCCGCCGTGATATTATTTAACTTTAAGCCATGAAATCAATCTAGTCAAAGATCAGATTACAGTGAACCTCATTAACTCCATATCTTGAAAGATATTTATGTTTTTTATCCTTTTTTCAGATACATCGTGTACAGCCTGTACCGCTGGTAATTACTGCCCTACTGGCGCCACCTCCGAGACCCCATGCTCGTCTGGTTACTATAGTGCGGCAAGCGCCCCATCATGCACCATATGTCCAGCGGGTTCGTACTGCCCTGACACTTCAACTGTGACAGCCTGTCCAAGTGGCCAGTACAGTGGACTTGGAGAAACTTCGTGTACAGACTGCCCTGCTGGTATGTTGTTGCTGTTTATTGGGTATTGATTTTTAATGTCTCTCTTACCTCTCACCACAACGGTCGTAGGTTTGAGTTTGGCTGGCTCCAAAACCTTTATGTGAGAAAGTTGCTTGCGGAAGGATGGTGTTTCTTCTCAGATACATTCTGGTGTCTTCTTCCGCCAGTAAAACTGGATATGCCATATAAAACGTGAAATGTGTTGAAAATAGTGTTAAACACAATTAAAAATAAAGTTAATGCCTCGCGTTGTAAAATGGACATGGGTTTAGGGTGTGTAAAGTTTTACATTTGTTCTTTCATACAGATTTTTGTTTGGTTAGTATCACTGCAGATTTTACTGCTTTCAAAGAATTGCCTTAGTTTATACTTAATACAAGATTTGAACATGTGCTCCACCCATTTTTGGAAGATCAGTAACAGCAAGACCTTCTATAGGGATTGTGTGAGGTGAAACGGTTATCAAATATAATAGTGTTTCTTTTTCTGGGGGTCTTTATTTGGGGGAATATGCTTATTGAATGTATTTGTTGTTAATTAAAATGAAAAACCCAAACACAGACCACAGATTGTAAAAACACTTCAGTTTCATTATTTTGTGCGTTTTTTGACAATCAACAATTAACTTGTTATAATTTTTAGGTTACCAGTGTTTGACGACAAGTTCAGATCCTTCGGAATGTCCCTCGGGTACATACAATCTCCTGGCCTCTGCGACTGGTACAACTTGCATTGAGTGCCCCGGCGGTTACAGCTGTGCCGTGACGACCACGTCTCCGGTAGCTTGTTCCACTGGTAAGTAACCAGAGACACAACATGTTACAGGGACACATGGCAATGTGGAAAGTAGAGGTCTCTGTGGCCGAGATGTCTAAGGCACTTTTTGTCTAATAATCACTTACTTCTCACCTTTAGGGCTGTGAGCGCACATTAAGAGGAGAGTTCTAGGTCTGGTCGGCCCGGTGTCAGTATAATGTGACTGGGTGGGGTATCATACCATGTGTCTGCGGCATGATTCTCCAGTGTGACAGCGCTTAGAATACTGTCTCAAGTAGACAACGTCGCGATATGACTGAAAAATTGTTGAAAGCGACGCTAAACACCATACAAAAACAACTGTGAGCGCAGTTCATGTGAGAAAGATTGCCACTTACTTGTGAATGGACGGTTGTTCTACTTGGATCTATTCTGAGATGATCTTCTGCCAATAAAACTGGATATGCCAATTATAACCTGTTGTGTGCTGAAAATGACCTTAAATCCCATTTCAAAAAAAAAATAAGCTGAAATTGGTTTAACTCGTGTTCAGTCCTCAAGCGGGCAGTAAGTGCAGTGAATAAAGTTTTCATCACCTACACCAGGGTTTGCTGTTAGATCCCAAAAAACAATTTTATTTACCACAAAAAAGATTTCTCTCTCTCTCTCTCTCTCTCTCTCTCTCTCTCTCTCTCTCTCTCTCTCTCTCTCGCTCTCAATAATAATACCTGAATTATGTATACATATATATTCATTGAATGTGTATCTGTTAAATAAAAAACACACACTGAAACATGTGCCCTAAACACGTGTTTGATTAATTCTGATACTTACCTCGGACCATAATAAATTAATTATTAAAATTTCATCCCACTACCACATTTTCAACTATTTTTCTTTTTCATTTTATGCCTAAAACAACACTTCTCTTTTAATGTCTGAAACAAATTTGGATGGTATTCTAGGAACAAGTTTATTATAGCCACAATACTGATGCTAAAAAATAAGATACTTATAAAATGCCCTGATGGACTTTACATGCCAAGAGAATTGATATAAATATATATATTTTTAGGATACATTAGTGCCAATGGTTCTACAGAATGCACCCAGTGTCCTGAGGCATATGCATGTCCAGACAGTGCGGACCCAAGTAAGAACTACGAGTGCTGGGACGGCTCCTATTCTATTTTGGGTGAAACTACATGTACAGAATGCCCTCTGGGATCTTACTGTCCAACAAACTAGTAAGTAACAAGATTCGTTGTTTTTAGTTTCAAGTCAGCCGGCCTGATTAGCTCAGTTACTCTGACTATCCATATGGGGGTCCTAAGTTCAAATTGCATGAGCGTCCATTGAAACAAGGACCATAACTATGCTAATTTTTTTGGCAGAAAAGCATATAGTGCAAAGATATTGTGAGCCAGAGCAAGCCCTGGTTAAGTTTGATGTAAAATCATAGAAATAGTCGGGCTTAATGTTTTGAAAACTTTTTAGTCTGGTTAAAAATGTCATAGACTGGATCTCGGACTATATCTATTTCGCAGACTAGAATAGTATGAATTGCATTTTTTTCAGCAGGAATGTATAATAAAGATGTACAATAACTGGTAGGTTGACAGTGCAGTGTAGACACCCTAAGTTTTTTCTTAAAAAAAAGAAGTCCTCAAATGCTGATAAACACAGATGTTAAAATCCTATAAAAGTCACTATTTTAACACCAGTGATGGCTTTTTGCAGCATAAATGGTAAGCAAGCTTTTGCTTTACTCATCTGCAACAAGAAATTTTTCAAACAAATTTACATAGGACTTTTTTTTAAAGTGCAAGAATCTTGCTACCGTGACAAAAAAAGGGGCGCAACTGTGATGTGAGACCTAAATGTTGTGCACTTTGTTACTAATTTGTTTTGTGTTAAATTTTCAAAATAAGCAAAACTGTAACGTAAACAAAGATGGAAAATACCATGGCATTGTTTAACTGAGAAGACATCAACAACAAAATAAAATTAATATTAATAACATCAAACAATGCAATAAAAAAGTATTTAAATATCCCCCGCCGAGGCGAAGTGGGATATAGTAATGGTTTCCATCCGTCCGTCCGTATGTGAGTGCATCCATCCATCTGTAACACTTTTGCATTCAAATTACCATGTGAACTCTCAAATGGAGGACAATAACATATAAAATGTATTTCATCTTCAACAATATTTAAATTACACTGCTTACAAAATGTCAAATTTGAAGGTAAACCAATATTTAAACAGTGTACTTATTTTCCAGCGATGGTAATCCTATTGGATGCCCAGCAGGGTTCTACTCCCTTGGCAACGTGACTCAGTGTACCCGATGTGATGCTGGAAAAATATGCCCAAACGTTGACGGCACTGGCATTGTAGATTGTTTCGCTGGGAAATATTCTGAAGCTGGAGCAACAGCCTGTACCTCATGCCCTGCTGGTTTTGCTTGCCCCTTGACTAATACCAGCCAGACAATCGAATGTATGCCAGGGACATACGCTTTGGCTGAGGCTACTGAGTGTACTGAGTGCCCTGCAGGAATGTAAGTTGTCTGACTGATTAACAGCAGATCAAAATCCTTATAGACCTTATATATTATTACCGTCACCAGTTAACAGTAGATCTAATCCTTATAGATCCTATACATTATTACCGTCACCAGTTAACAGTGGATCTAATCCTTATCAATTCCTATACATTATTACCGTCACCAGTTAACAGTATATCTAATCCTTATAGATCCTATATATTATTACCAACACCAGTTAACAGTGGATCTAATCCTTTTAGATCCTAAACATTATTACCATCACCAGTTAACAGTGGATCTAATTCTTTGAGATCCTAAACATTATTACCATCACCAGTTAACATTGGATCTAATCTTTTTAAATCCTATACATTATTACCGTCACTGATAAACAGTAGATCTAATCCTTTCAGATCCTATACATTATTACTGTCACTGATAAACAGTGGATCTAATCCTTTTAGATCCTATACATTATTACCATCACCAGTTAACAGTGGATCTTATCCTTTTAGATCCTATACATTATTACCGTCACCAGTTAACAGTGGATCTAATCCTTATAGATCCTATACATTATTACCGTCACCAGTTAACAGTGGATCTTATCCTTTTAGATCCTATACATTATTACCGTCACCAGTTAACAGTGGATCTAATCCTTACAGATCCTATACATTATTACTGTCACTGATAAACAGTGGATCTAATCCTTTTAGATCCTATACATTATTACCATCACCAGTTAACAACGGATCTTATCCTTTTAGATCCTATACATTATTACCGTCACCAGTTAACAGTGGATCTAATCCTTATAGATCCTATACATTATTACCGTCACTGATAAACAGTGGATCTAATCCTTATAGATCCTATACATAATTACCATCACCAGTTAACAGTTGATCTAATCCTTTTTGATCCTAAGATACATTATTACTGTCACTGATAAACAGCTGATAAAATTCTTGTATACATTATCACCATAGAATTTATGTGTATTTTTAGGCCAATAACTACCAACATACAGATTGTGATGCTTTTTTATTGGTTTTTGATTTTTTACAAAAAAACATGTTCATGGAAACTGCGAATTCTGATGACATTGACCAGGTCCCCTTAGCTCAGTCGGTAGTGTGTCTGACTAGCAATTTAGGGGTGGGTGCAAATTTCCACCCAGTGACAGTCTCAGTGATGATTGATATAAGACATTGCATCTCATTGTCATTCATCTCTCACCACTGATTCAAGTGAGAGAAAGTTATCAGTTACTTGCGGAGATGAGTGTGCTTGAGTACTGGTTAACCTTCCATGGATTCCAGAAAAAAGTGGTTGGGTTAACTGAGCGCCTGTTAGCCATTGATGGAATAAAAATTATGCTTAATATTTAAACAAATGATCAAACAATTTTCGTCATAATTACTTGAAATGTGGTTGTATAACTGTGTTGTATACCTTGCCCCTCTACAACAGTCAACAAGAGGTGTGGCACTTGATCATATTTACACAGTTCCACATTTTTGTTCTTCTTCAAATTAAAGAATATATTTCAAAATACTGTGTATATCTGTGTTGAAGGCGCTGTCCATCTACCACTGTTGACACTGAAATAGCTTGTCTGGCAGGAACCTACTCCACAGGGGGACAGACCACTTGCACAGAATGTCCCACGGGCAAATATTGTCCTAGCACTACAGAGAACACCACGTAAGTTCTGGGCTGACACTTGTCTTGTTTTTTAATACTATTTATTTCAGAAACTAATATTGTATATGCATATAACAAGATGTTGTGTAGAAAATTTGTAATAAAAATGGAGGTACATGTGATTGGACTTTTTAGCTCACCTGAGCCAAAGGCTCACAATTGAGCTTTTGTGATCACCTGGTGTCCGCCGTCAGTCATCCATCGTCCGTCGTCTGTCGTTAACTTTTAGCTTCTAAAAACTTCTCTGAAAGCACTGGGCCAATTTTGATATAACTTTACAGAAATGTTCCTTGGGTGACCCTCTACTAAGTTTGTTCAAGCCATATTGATTTGTCAAAAAACATGGTGGCCAGGTGGTGGGGTAATTTATTATATAAGCTATAGTAAAAACTTAAAATATTTTCACAGAAATGTTTATTGGGTGACCCTCTAACAAGTTTGTTCAAGCCATATTGATTTGTCAAAAAACATGGCGGCCAGGGGGTGGGGTTAGTTTACTATATAAGCTATAGTAAAAACTTAAAAAATCTTCTTGTCAGAAACTACTGGCTCAGTTTTTAAAATAATTTCACAGAAATGTTCCTTGGGTGACCCTCTACCAAGTTTGTTCAACCCATCTTGATTCTTCAAAAAATATGGCAGCCAGGGGGTGGGAATAGTTTATTATATAAGCTATAGTAAAAAATTAAAAAATCTTCTTGTCAAAAACTACTGGCTTGATTTTAAAATGATAACACAGAAATGGTCCTTGGGTGACCCTCTACCAAGTTTGTTCAAGTCATCTTGATTTGTCAAAAAACATGGTGGCCAAGGGGTGGGGTTAGTTAACTATATAAGCTGTAGTAAAAACTTAAAAAATCTTCTTGTCAGAAACTACTGGCTCAGTTTTAAAATAATTTCACAGAAATATTCCTTGGGTGACCCTCTCCCAAGTTTGTTCAAGCCATCTTGCGTCAAAAAATGCGGCACCCAGGGGGTGGGGTTAGTTTACTATATAAGCTAAAGTAAAAACTTAAAAAAAAAAATCTTTTAGTCAGAAACTACTGCCTCAATTTTAAAATAATTTCAACGAAAATGTTCCCTGTGTGATCCTCTACCAAGTTTTTTCAAGCCATCTTGATTTGTCAAAAAACATGGCCACCAGGGGGTGGGGTTAAGTACTATATAAGCTATAGTAAAAACTTAAAAATTCTTATTGTCAGAAACTACTGGCTCGATTTTATAATAATTTCACAGAAATGGTCCTTGGGTGACCCTCTACCAAGTTTTTTCAAGCCATCTTGATTTGTCAAAAAACATGGCCGCCAGGGGGCAGAACAAGTTTAATTAGTAAAAACTTAAAAAATCTTCTTGTTAGAAACTTCTGGCTTGCTTTTAAAATAATTTCACAGAAATGTTCCTTGGAGGAACCCCTACCAAGTTTGTTCAAACAGTATTGATTCGTCAAAAAACATGGTGGTCAGGGGATGGGGTTAGTTTACTATATAAGCTATAGTAAAAACATAAAAAATCTTCTTGTCAGAAACCACCGGATCAATTTTAAAACAATTTCGCAGAAATGTTCTTTTGGTGACCCTTTACCAAGTTTGTTCGAGTGGTTGTGATTTGTTAAAAAACATGATCGCCACAGTGAGGTGCTAGTTTACTATATGAGCTATAGTAAAAACTTCAAAAACCTTCTTGCCAGAATCTACTGACCTGATTTCAATGTAATTTCACTGACAATTACCACGGGTGAACCTCTACCAAGTTTGAACTCATCTTCACATCTGTTACATCTTCAAAACAAATCAAAATTTCTGCCCATCTCGTTTTTCTGGAATTTTAAGTGTACATGTATTATATAATCTACTTAAATTGGGTGACTTAAGGTCAGTCAGGTGAGCGATATAGGGCCATCTTGGCCCTCTTGTTCATTTAAACAATTAAAGTAACAAACAATACCAACAATATTTTAATGACATATGTTAACACGTGTTAAAGGGAATATATCAGAAAAAAACACTATAAATGTCTTAAAAAAATAAAATAATTATTGAAAATAGATAAAAGGCATCTCATTATCATTAAAAAATAAAATCTGAATGGTTTGGTGTCTCAGATCCACCAAAGCGTGACAAAATCGATATTAAATTGGGAGTGGTAAACTTGAAATGAAATCCCCATTTTAAAAATAGCACTTAGATACTGCTTGATGTCATTTGGACTCTTTCTAAGATGAAGCAATTTTTTTCTATGTGCAGATGTAATGATGGCGGATCCACTCTTTAAAAAAGGGCGTACTCTTTACCCTCCTATATTTTATTAAAATTCACTTTATTTCTATTGAAAAACATGTGTACCAATTTTGTGTTGCGCTCCTCTAGACTGAAATCCTTTGTATAATGGAACAAAATGAAATCACATGACTCAATTAGTATGTCACAAAATATAAAAGTTTGAAAAATTCTGATAAATTCCCTTTAAGTGGAAATTATTGATCAAACTGCAGCTCCATGTAGGATATATATAAAGTTATATATAAAGTTACGTATAAAGATTTTTATAACATCAAAACAATGTAGATATCAGCTGATAGCTTTGTGTAATTGACCTGATGCGGGTTGTCAATCAAACACGTCGATAATCCAATTAGCAATCAATATTGTTTCAAGGGCTGTCATTTACCTTAGACAAGTTAATGATCTCTAAGTAAACACTACATTGTATTTACTTGGACAACCAACATTATGGTGCCAGTGGGCTCTCACTTCAGGTAAATTAACCTTAGTGACTAATCCAGAATTTTTGGTCATTCAGGGTTAACCAGTTTCAGTGGGTATTGAAAGGGGTTTGTGATTTGTAAACTTGGTTGAAAATGGTATTGTTTTGAAATATTTTTTTGGTTCCCTTGTGGTGTTCCAGGTTCCTTGTGCATCCCAGGTTATTATTTCCTGAGCTATGGGATGGTTCTCCTCAACCAAGAATGAGTTGATATACGTTTCTTGAATTTTTATTTGGGTCATACCAAAGACTTGGTACCAGAAGCTTCCTAGCCTGGTGCTCAGCATTAAGAGGATAGTTCTAGGTCTGGTTGGCCTGGTGTCGGAATGATGTCAATGGGTGAGGTATTATACCACTGTCTGCGGCATGATACTTCAGTGTGGCATTGCTTAGAATATTGTCTCGAAAAGACACTGTCGCAAAATTGTTGAAAGCAATGATAAACACCATAAAACAACAGTATAATAACAATACCTAAAACAATAAAGGTTTTTTATTTGTTCTTAAATACATTTTTTTACCTGTTTTGTATTTCAGTCTTCCATGTGACCCAGGTTACTATTCACTCGGTGTACAGGATCAGTGTACATTATGCCTGGAAGGCGAGTTCTGTGCTACTGTACACACAAGTGGGATACCATGCCTGATTGTTGGGGAATACAGCGAGGCAGGATGGACTAACTGTACTACATGTGAGGCAGGATTCTACTGTCCAAATACTAAAGGTTTGTAGAAACACTTAATATCTTAACTTGAGATTTTCCTCAACTCAAATTTTGGAATTGCTAGAACTTAATTTACATTGCTATTTTAGTTAAATTTAAACTTATTTATTTTACCTCGATTGTGAAACAAATTATACAAATCATGTTCAAAGTCTTCTTGCGTAGCGCCAGTACTAAGCATATGCGGAAAAGGAGTCTTGCTGAAGGACACCACACATGGCAGTGGTAGAGGATCGAACCCATGACCTTCAGATCATGGGTTCAGTGCTCTACTACTGGACCACACACTTCACTTGATATTTTGACATGTTATCCTTTACTATTAAGTAAAGATTTGTTTTGACTTGAATTGGATTTAGTTGTTGATATGTACAAAGTTTCATTTAGGGATATTGAGATCTTTTAGTTGAGAAAAAGATTTTTGAGTTGAGAAAAATCTCAATTGATGACAATTTTGTCCAGATTACATACATGAGCCTATCACTGTTGAGGTCATGTATTCAAACCCAGCTTGGTCCAAACTCTATATGTCAGAAAGACTGTCAGCAGTTACTTTTGGAAAGATGGCAGTTCTGCTCAAATGCATATACACGAGTCCGAGGTCTTCATCTGCCACTGAAACTGGATGCCGTACATAAATTGTAATAATTATGTTGAAAAAAAAACGAAAAAAATGTAAACCTGTCGGGCCCCATTTCCCAGGAATATATTTTTACCCTCTTATTTCACTAAAACTTTACTCTGAATTTTTTTTTTAAGCAACTAGGGAAACGAGCATATGGTTAGGTACTGCAGGGTTTTCCATGTCCCTAAAATTTTGTGTTTTTGCCACACTTTTTAATCAAACGCCTTTTAAATTCTCCAATCTGCCTGTCAAATCTAAATATATGGGGGGGGTCCCAATTTCAAAGTGTAGGGGCAAATACAACTAATCCTTCTTTTCATCTTGTTACACATGTATCGTGAGTTTTTCTGCATAACCATAGATCCCCCCCCCCTCCAAAGTGAAGGATGGATCCTGATAACTTGAGGGTCTATAATGGTTCCCTCATATGTACAGCATGATTATTTTTGTGTCAAACATGTAAATTATGAAATATTCATTCATAATGTTGATAAAGCATTACATGTATTTCTATTTCTGCAGCCTCCCACAAACAACAGTGCAAAGCTGGTTATTATTCCAATGCTGGTGCCACTGCCTGTATCCCCTGTAATGCTGGGTACCGATGTCAGATGCAGTCAGACACTCCCACACCACTGACAGATCAGTGTGACAAGGGGGGCTGGTGCGATGGAAAAGAGTTCCACCCGTGCCCCGCCGGCACATACAACAATCAGAACACGTCAACCTCCGATGATGCATGTATACCATGTCCAGCAGGTAAGGCAGTCTGACCATTCGTGTAATGTATGATATATCATTTACACGTGTATAGTTCCGAGACATTTATTACGATCACTGCAGACATGACAATCATTTCCATTCCCAGGATACAAGACACCATTACTATCCTCTAAAATTCTAATGTCAATAAAGGGTATTAAGTTATAGTAACTTACACTTCTGCCATTTACTGCGGAGGCGGAAGAATATAGAGTTTTTCTTTTCTTTTCTGTTCACCTCAGTACGTCCCTTTGTCACTTTTTTCCCCAGACTACTCACTAATTAACAAATATTGGCCGCACTTACACTGGGAATATGAGTGTGAACTCTAGTTGCACATTGGCAGGGTTGAAGTCCTATAATTAATTTTTTTAATTGTAATTGTTATCGGATCCAACACTTTTGTACCTAATTAAACATTTGGTTACTTGCCAATTAAAAAATCATATTTTTTCTTCCATTGAGGAACGCAATTTTTTTTTGCCAAAAATTTTGTTTGTGAAATCGTCCTAGTTTAAGAGAGTAAAAAGGTAAAAAATGGACAAATCAGTGAAGATGATTGTAATGATATACTATTAGTTGACCTATTTAATGCTTTAATGCCTAATATCTAGGGAAATCTCTCTATAAGATCATATAAATGATAGTATGATATGAAGTATGTTTACAATTTCTACCCAAACTCAAAGTATCATGCTGCAGGCAAGTGACCAAAAAAATAATCGCTTGAATTGCTTGAATTTTTTGTATTTGACTGGTTAAATCAACAGAGAAAATTGGTGAAAAATAAGTAAAGATATATTTGTTTAACTAATCAAGGACTTAATATATAGAAGGATAGGAAACTTGCATTTCCTGACTAAATACTGTTAAAATAGCACAAAAAGAATTAACTATTTGGCAAATTCAACATTTAAATTTACAGGCAACTGATTTTTTGTAAGCAAAATGTAAGTTGTATGTAATCTTAGATGTTTTAAATGTTTTGGTCACGAAGATTTATCTTGAATTTAAGAGATTGCAGTTTGAAGTAAAAATTCTTGTAATTTGTTGTTATTTTAGCTACATTATTCACATTTTGTAATCAAAAGTAATTCAACAATTCTTAATGCAAATTGCCAGGAATGGTATTGTTTTGATGACAATTTCATTCTGCAATCAAAAAATATTTATTTGTAATTATGAGATGAATGGAAATTAAGATAATTGAAAACGAGATATTGTTAGATGACATTCACAAAATATTTATCAGTTGCCTTTCCTTCTTTATATATGTCCTTGAACTAATGAATGCAAAAATAACAAGAACATTTTCATAATGATATTTGTAAAGCATAAGGCGAGACAAGAGAGATAACTCTTACAGTCTTGTCTGTTGTAAAATAGTAGGACCAGAATTATCATTCTTGTTGGTGAACTCTGTGGTATGAATAATAAAAACAATATGAATTTCAGGTTACTACTGTGAGAGTGTTGGCATGGACGATTACTCGGCCTTCCCTTGCCCAGCTGCACATTATTGCTTGGTAGCAACAACATCCAGTACTCAGTTCCCATGTCCAGGTACATCTGCCTCTCTATTTATATTTTGTGCCCAGTCATCTGTTTTGTAGATATCTTGGCAAACCATTATTTAAAAAATCTGTATATAGCTTATACAAATCCCTTCCTGAATGGTGTGTGCCAGGTTAGGCTAGCTCACTTGCTAAGGTGTCTGACTCGGTGTAGGGGTGAGTATGAATCACTGCCTGGCCAGTCTCTATGATGATTGGTTATGTTTTATTGCCATTCTTCACCCCCCCCCCCCCCCTTTTTGCCAGTCGCAAAGTACACTGGTTCAATATAATGCAGTTCCCGGGAACCAAAGAGCCGGACTGCGATAAAGATGAATTAGTGTTATCAATAATCACGGCCATGAAAACACTCTTGAAATTTATGCAGATGTTTTTCTATCTGGTTTTCTTTTTTGAATAAATAGTATAACTTGTCGTGAAATGATTACTTACATTATTTCTGTTCTGCTATTATCTTTTTCTATCATCTATACCAAAATTTTGGACAAAAATACTTTTGTTTTAAAGTGTCGTCCATCTTCACGTGCTTTGCATCATGGGATTGACACGTGATTCTATACAAGTCACCTAGTGGGAATAATATATCCAGTTTACAGCATAAACAATATCCCATTGGCTTCGTGAAAAAATGTGACAATTAATGTGTGATAAACAAGACAGACCATTGTTAGCATAAATTAATTAAAAGCGATGATGTATATAACCCTGGATAGTTATCATGTCAGACTTAATTATTCATTTATGATTTATGCACAAACATGTGTTCACAGTTCGCAAAATCAAAACAAGTTCGCAAACTGCGCGATTTAGTTTTGATTTTTCAAGCAATACGTCAATTGTTATTTCATGAATCTGTTTGAAATTATCAAGTTTAAATTTAGGAACCATAGAAAAACTGCGTTATAACAATTTTCCGTTGTATCAGACTGCATAATATTGGGACTGCAGTAAACTTTGGTTTGAGATTTGACCATCTTGGATGTAACATAGATGAAGGCAAATTGGCCGAAATGTGTGTTATATTAACCTAGTTTAATATCACTTCCTTTTCATCAGTCAGTGTTCCTATATAACTTGGCTCACATACTTAAAATACCGAACCACTTTCCGACTGCCAAATATTTGAATGATGTCGATTTGTCGAGGTAAAATTACGTTTTATTGAGTCATTACATCTTAGGATGACTCCCGTATATTTATATACCTGATTTTTTCTCGTGTTTTATAGAGGCTAACTATTTAATGAACAGTTTAGGTATTATTTTCCTTTGTGATGTAATAAAAAGATATATATTTTTGCCAACTGTTTAATAAATTCAATAATAAATGAGCACTCTTGTAAGATCCTATATATATTTTGCGTATTTCAGGTGGTACATACAATCCCGATGAAGGGCACACTGAGGTGTCTAACTGCACAATTTGTCCAATAGGCCAGTACTGTCCCGAAGCATCTTCTGCACCCATCGACTGCCCACCCGGCTTCTTTTGTGCTTTAGCTGGTCAGACTTCCGGGGCCCAGACCCCATGTCCAGTGGGAACATACAGTGCTGCTACTGGTCTAAACAGTAAGCTCATTCTTTCTACCTCAACAGGGAAGAAAAATTATTGTGTCTGCCTCATTTCCTATATTTATCATTGTATAAGTATTACATTATATGGAATTAATGTCACCAAGACAAACTTTCTGAATAAAAGAAAAATATAATGGATTAATGAAAAATTATTTTGGGGATGTGTTTGTTGAATAAAGTCGGCTCTCACTGCACAGCTGAATTTTCATTCATGTTATGTTAAAAAAAAAAGGTAGAGGATTTCAACTGAAAAAAATTAATCCACATAGAAAAGTTTTTAAACTATTAAATATACCTCCTCATAAAAATGCACAAAAATGGATGTGTTGACAAGCTTGTTTTTTTTTTGGTGTTTTTTTTTTTTTTTAAAGAAAGTTCAGTGACATCGAATATAATTAAAAAAAGTTCTCAACTGCTTAAAAATACACCTGTCTTTCAAATTCTAGTAAAAGTCACTTTTTTAACACCAGTCTTGCAGTTTATGCTACATTAATGCCAGCTTTTTGCTTAACCCTTTACACCATAGATATGCGTTTTCCCACACCAATTACAGAAGGCCTTTGAAAACAGAGAAGGAAGAGTCAAGAACATTTTCTGCACTGTTTTTCACTCAGTCAGTAAATATAAACATAATTCACCAGTTGATGATAAGTGATGAATTAATGTTTTCAGTTTGGAAGCGTCCAAGAAAATGCTTATGGTGCAAAGGGTTAACTCATCTGTAGCAAGTAATCACAGTCAAAGTGAACCATTTTTAAAAAAAATAGTTTTATTGTCAGTGAAAAAATAGTGCAACTGCGTAGTGCGATGTTAAATGTCACAGTTGGTAGATAGACTAATGTATTAAAGTATTTTCCCTTAAGTCTGAGTTTATTATACAGAAAATTGATTAATGAAATGCATTAAACATTCTTTGAGATAAAGTCTTCGATGGTAGTACAATAAAACCTCCCTGAGAAACACCTTTGATAATCAATTACAGTTACCACTTTATGCAGCTTTAGCTTCTTTTGTATATATGATTACATGTAAAGCCAATTTTTTTTTAAATATGGAAGATACAAAACCTTTGATAAGGAAAAAAACAATGAAATTGAAAGGAAATTGGGATTCTTTTAAGGCTTAAGCAAACTGGACAATAAAGCATAACACTGTTAAGATATTACAATTATACTTCATAATTATCAAGTTATTTCCATTCAAGGAATTTTTTTGGCCTCATTTGCAAGAAAAACATGATTTTTTAATTGGGGAAGCCACAGAATGTCGGCCCCTGTTTAATAAGGTAAAAAGTCCTGACATGATGTATGTTCGGAGGAACAACAGCCTCCCTACAGTAGCTCTTGTGAAATACTCTATTCACCATTTGTATTTGCACAACTGAGGCTTATTTTTCAGGAAAACAATTTTTTTTTAAAATGTTTTAATTATTTGTTGCTGTTCCAATACATAGGGTAAATACAGTAATATTTTTTGTAATGTTCAAATAATGTTGCTGTCCCAATACATAGGGTAAATATGGTAATTTTTTTTGTCATGTCCAAATACCGTATATCCTCACGCATAATATCGCGCATCCATGTTTTAAGATCAAGAACTAAGAAGAAAAAAATTTCTCCTATATATGGGTATACTGCACATCATAATTTTGAAATCTTGTTCAGAATCAGCTGTGGCGACATGTTGGAAGGGCTACCTGACTCATTATGTTAAACAGAATTTGATTGGTCCAGAAAAAAAACAGTAGACTGGTACTCGCTAAAAAATATTGAATTTTTCCCAAGATTTTATACACACTCAAATACTTGACACTTCTCATCACTGCATCAATACATACTCAGAGTTGTCAACACCTGCCCAGGCGCGCCAATTAAGATGTTAACTACTGGTAATATGCAAAAGCCACATGGCAGCACCTTCTTTCAATACTCCGTAATGACCTGTGATACTTGTACACAAGTCATGTTGTTTTTTTAAAAATCTAAAAATAACTTTTTTCAATCATAACGAAATACCACATATTATATTGATTTGATTTTATATGGAGCGCGTGGTCCAGTGGTAGAGCACCGAACCCATGATCGGAGGGTCGTGGGTTCGATCCTCCGCTACGGCCATGTGTGGTGTCCTTGAGCAAGGCACTTTTTCCGCATATGCTTTGTACTGGTACTACCCAGGAAGACTTCGAGCGTGATTTGTCTAAGTTGTAAGAACTTGTTTCACAATCGAAGTAAAATAAATAAGTTTAAAACAAAAAAATAAACTTCTACAAATCGCACAAACAAAAGATATACATGTGAATAAATACATTCATGATGATAACAGTATTGCATTTATTCCGCATTTGTCAATACACTTTCACCTTTACGTAAACCAGTCTGTGCTATTTCAAATGTTATATCCGGTCACGACATAAATAAGCAGTAAACACTTTCTTATTTTTTGATTTATTTGACATATTTTACTGCATATATAATGTATAAGGACTGAATTTGAAAAAAAACATTCTCCGCTAAGTAAATCATTTTTTCTGAATCGATAAATCTTTGAAAATTTTACATTAAAAAAAAAAAGAAATTTCTGTACTTATGTATATTGCGCATCCCTTCTCAAAGATCTTAAAAGTTGAAAAAAAAAACGCGCATAATACGTGAGGATAAACGGTAATGTTGCTTTCCCAATACAAAGGGTAAATACAGTAGTATTTATTTTTGTCAAGTCAAAATAATCTTGCTGTCCCAATACAAGGGTAAATATGGTTATATTTTTTGTCATGTCCAAATAATGTTGCTGTAACAATACATAGAGTAAATATGGTAATATTTTTTGTCATGTCCAAATAATATTGCTGTCCCAATACAAAGGTTAAATACAGTAGTAATATTTTTTTGGTCATGTCCAAATAATCTTGCTGTCCCAATACAAAGGGTAAATATGGTTATATTTTTTGTCATGTCCAAATAATATTGCTGTAACAATACATAGGGTAAATATGGTAATATTTTTTGTCATGTCCAAATAATGTTGCTGTAACAATACATAGAGTAAATATGGTAATATTTTTTGTCATGTCCAAATAATATTGCTGTCCCAATACAAAGGTCAAATACAGTAGTAATATTTTTTTGGTCATGTCCAAATAATGTTGCTGTCCCAATACATAAGGTAAATATGGTAATATTTTGTCATGTCCAAATAATGTTGCTGTCCCAATACATAGGGTAAATATGGTAATATTTTGTCATTTCCAAATAATGTTGCTGTAACAATACAAAAGGTAAATTTAAACAGTAGTATTTTTTTGTCATGTCCAAATAATGTTGTTGTCCCAATACATAGGGTAAATATGGTATTATTTTTTGTCATGTCCAAATAATGTTGCTGTCCCAATATAAAAGGTAAATTTATACAGTAGTATTTTTTTTTGTCATGTCCAAATAATGTTGCTGTCCCAGTACATAGGGTAAATATGGTATTATTTTTTGACATGTCCAAATAATGTTGCTGTCCCAATACAAAAGATAAATTTATACAGTAGTATTTTTTTGTCATGTCCAAATAATGTTGCTGTCCCAATACATAGGGTAAATATGGTAATATTTTTATCTTGCTTTAGAGTTTTGTGTCTGCATTATCAATTGTTTATTTTTGCAAATTCAGCATCTGCCGACTGTATAGAATGTCCAGCTGGCCATTACTGTCCTGGGGGTCAGGACAGTTCACCAACAACCGACCCGACCCCTTGTCCCATTGGTACCTACAATCCTTCCATAAATGCTTCGGATCTGATCAACTGCCACCAGTGTGAGAAGGGATATGCTTGTAACACGACAGGGATGACTGACTCCACAGTTCTGCCATGTAAAACAGGTATTGTAGAATTTTTCATTTAGTTCATACACAAAATACACAATTATATGACACACCGAAGCCTGTTTCCTGAGTAAAAGCAGTACTGGGTGTTGTTAGCTCGCCTTGAGCCCAAGGAGCTGTTCACTGTTCGTTCATCCGTCTGTTAACAATTGCTTCAAACGACTTCTTCTTTGAAACCTCTTGAAAGATTTTCACCAAATCTTCTCGAGAACCGTCCAGACATATGTGATCATATTAAGTATAAATGATCCCTATGAGTAGGGGTTTCATGTTTGTTTCAATGAAGGGGCTAGGATGTATTGGGGTCCAGAAAGGGGACTTCTTTTGCCAAGGGTGAAGCGATATATATAAATATATATATAATAATAGATCCCAAAAATCTTAATTTCCGTTGTTGTGAATTTAATTATCTCCCTATATATATATAATATTCTCGGTGTTTGCTTTTGTTTACAGGGTACTATTGTCCTTTCGGCTCTCAAGAGGAAGACCAATATCCTTGTTTACCCGGTAGTTATGGCGACCTCGCTAATTTGACATCTGCAGATGAATGTAAAACTTGCCCTGCAGGCTGGATATGTGGATGGCATACAACTGATTTTGGTAAGTTTATTTCATGACAAGAATTTGATGTAGTATGGTTGATATCCAATAAATCAATAAAATTGAGAAAATATTATTACCTGTTCATTGTATAAGAAAAGGTCTAACTACACAGTTGAATTTTGTGAACATCTTTGTTCTATATGAAATAAGGTCTAGGTTTTTCATGGTGAAAAAAGATTCCACATAGAATTTTTTTAAAGTATTTTTTTTTTTTTCATTACAGGAACATCCTTGTATTGAAATGCACACTTAATAGTAGGTTGACCAACTGTTGTTTTTTTTAAAGAGGGTGCAGTGACGCCCTGAGATTTTTTGAAAAAAAATAATGTCAGGTGCTCATACATGTAACTGCGTATGTTGAAATTTTATAAAAGTCACTTTTTTAATACCAGTTATGTCTTATTGCAGTATATGATATGCAACTTTTGCTCTACTCATCTGCAGCAAGAAATCACAACCACTTTGAACCATTTTGAAAATATTTCAAACCAAATTACATAGGGGCATAAATGTGTAGTGATACATGAGACCAGAAGAGGAATATATAACATTAATGTTGGTCATCAGAACATTCTGTCCGTCCTTGACACTTTTTCTTTTCTTTGGTGTATGGTCAAGTATTGATATATTAAGGCAGGAATGTTGATTACACATGTTACACGAATATGGCGATTTATCCAAAATAGGTTATAAAGAAATGCTGGGTGAATTTCTTGCAGACTCACACTATCAAATTATTGTAAGTGATGTTTACAGTTTTAGAATATGTTTGTAAAGGTCACATGATGTCATTAATGATTTTGTTAATATGACTTTTTTTTTAAAAAAAAATCATTAATGAAACACCTTTACATACATATTCTGAAACTGCAAATATCACTTACAAAAGTTTGATAATGTGACTCTGAAATTCTTTTATCCTTTCAGTATACCTGTACATGGCTATATTTTCCTTTCTGGGCTGTAATTCTGCAGCAGATCATCTGATATTAAAACCATTATTTCTGCCTCTCTCATCATAAAGGATGAATCCATATACAATAAAACCATGGAACCTATTCGTCTGTACATATAACAAAGTAAAAATCATCAACGTTATCGTCATTTTGCGATCAGCATCATCATCACTACTGAATCATTATCTTCACCATTATATTCTATACTTTTATGTTCGTAATGGTGAAGAGGCAGTAAGAGTAACATAATAATTAAATAATACAGGTCAAGTTCTATAATTGCCAATGTTAGTTAGATTTTACAAGAGTAATGGCCCCTTTTTGACTTAATGTTTGGTAAAATTTACGTATAGCAGGGATGTCCTTGTCCTATGGACACATTATTAGTTATTTCTCTGTTATAAAGGGATTATATCAGGAATAAACACTATAAATGTTCTAGAAATTAAAATATTATAATTAATGGTTAAAATACATCTCATTATCATTAGCAAATAAAATCCAAATGGCTTAGTATGTCAGATCTACCAAAATGAGACAATTTAAATCAGAATGGTAAAATTGAAACGAAATCCCCATTCTAAAAATAGTCAGCATTTGAAAACTGCTAGACGATCTGTCATCGTCATTTAAACTTTTTCTAGATGAAATTTTTTTATTATGTTTAAACCTGTATAACAAATCAAATTGAAATTAAAATGAAATCAAGTGACTCATTTATACCGTAACGATACATGTTGCCATTTTAAGCCGGAAATCTATTTAAGTCTAACCTAGGCGCTTAGCCCAAGTTAGGAAATCCCTTTTCAATATATTGTTTTGGCATTTTAAATAGATCTCCTTTTGGCAATATAGGTATGATAAATTGGAAATAATGTTTATAGCCAATTTTGAAATATTAAAAATCCTGATAAATTCCCTTTAAAGAGAAACTTGTCTGAAAAAATCTTATATTTGTTGTTTTTTTTCTTACTGCTTAACACTATCCAATCTTCATAATCATCATTATCCCTGCCATGCAGGCCTTCTAAAATTCCAAAATGCAAATCGGTCCAGGTTTTTTGCTACCGCAAGAATCGCACTTATTTTTAAAAAAATCACTGAATGATATATGCATACCCCATCCACCATGTCAGCTGCACCATGTATTTTCTCCGTTTATTCATTAATAGGGCACTATTTCAAGTTTATTTGTGTATTATTTATAACATACATTATCACATTGTGTACATTTTAATGACTGACATTATGTTTCCGCTTTACTGAATAATTTTCATTATATTAAAAATGCTCTATCGAACCGGAAGTGACGCAAGTTCCAGAAGCTGCTTGAAATAATCACCGTTGAAACCAATGTAACGGTTCATTCAACTTTTTATTTTTGATATGCGTTGTGCTGTAGCTAGCCACTATGTACAATTACCAAAACCAGCTCGTATATATATATATATATATATATATATGGTTATTTTTAAAATAAATGAAACAAACAAGTAACACTGCACGTTTTATCAAATGTTTTAATGATGCAAACAATATAATTGGTCCGACCGTCCCAGCTTTGGCAAGCGGTATATCAAAGAAATTATGGACGCAAACACAATCTTTTGATGAACCGACAGAATGCTATGGGCCGCTGATCACACATTGAAAGCGTGCTACATAGCGATAGACTCTTCCGATAAACTCCCCCTAACATCATTAATGGTTTAGTCAAAATTGACATCATTTCGCACAGCAGGTGACAAAACAATCAGATTATTGGGTCAAATGATATTGCCGCAAGGCGTATTTCACAGATCAGTATGGCATGGTAAGAGCAATTTATGAGATTTTATACGACGATAGAAAATATCTGGACCGATTTTTTATTAAACTTTGAAAATATCTGGACCGATTTTGAAACTTTGAAACGAAAATCGGTTTATTACTTCAGAAATCAGTCCAAAAACTGAAAAACCAGCAATTTTAGAAGGCCTGCTGCCATGTAGTTGAAAGGGATTTAGTAGCACTAATTGGTCTTGGTCCATCCGTCCAATTTTCATGTCAGTTCTATAATTTTTGCATGCATGGAAGGATTTTAATGTAACTTAATACAAAAGTTCACCGTTTTAAGATGTGGTCTGTGACGTCACTGTCAGACTTGGTCATTCAAGTTTTTCTTTACTTATGTTAAAATTAATATATTTGTATTACATAGGGTCCTCCGTGGCTGAGTGGTCTAAGGCGCCATCTCAAGATCATTTACCTCTCACCGCTATGGTTGTAGGTTCGAGTCCCGCTCGCTCCAAAAACTTTATGTGAGAAAGTTTCCAGTTACTTGCGGAAGGACAGTGGTTCTACTCAGTCTGACTCAGTCTGACTCAGTCTGAGGTCTTCCTCCACCAGTAAAACTGGATATGCCATATATAACCTGAAATGTGTTGAAAATGGCGTTAAACCCCATTAAAAAAAAAAAAAAAAAAAAAAAAAAATTGTATTACATTATTTATTCTTTCAGTTTAGGCAAATTTTGCTTTAAGTGTTTCTGGGTGGAACCAGAATTAAGCATAGATAGACAAGGTGGAGCACATGGTCCAGTGGTAGAGCACTAAACCCGTGGTCGTAGGGTCATGGGTTCTATCCTCTGTCTATTTGTGGTGTCCTTGAGCAAGACACTTTTCCTCATATGCTTAGTATTTGTTCTAACCAGGAAGACTTCAAGTATGATTTGCCTAAGTTGTAAGAACTGGTTTCACAATCAAAGTAAAATAAATAGGTTAAAACTATATATAGACAAATGTCTTTGTCGAGTCTACCACACATGACCATGTAGGGGATCAAACTTATGACCCTACAAAGTGTGATCCAATGACTTCATCAGACCATGTGCCCTGCTACCATCCTGGATCTTGTGTAAAACCATTAAATTGAAATACAATCATGTACGTTGTTTTCAGGTGACCACACACCTCCAAGTCCATGTGCCCAGGGTCACTACTGCCCAGAAATGACGACATCCCCAGACCAATATCCCTGCCCAGCAGGAACCTACACCACATCTAGTAGCCTGTCTGATGCATCCCAGTGTACCCCGTGTACCGCTGGTTCTTACTGTACAGGTAAGTAATAGATGAAATTATGAATTTTCAAAAAACTTTTTTTTGAGAACTGACCAGCCAAATTTGTTCATATTTAGTGTAAATATTCCCTATGAATAAAGGTTTTAAATATGTTAAAATTATGGGGCTAGGATCAATTGGGGATTAGTCAGCGAACTTTGAATTTTAAATAGGAATGCTATAGGAAAACAGTAAATAATTTTTTTTTATCATCTTTCATGTCATGGTAAATTGTCAGTTGTCCATCAATTAACCTTTTTCTTGCAAACACGATAACGCCTTCATGTTTCATTGAATCTTAACCAAAATTGCACAGCAGTTAAATAACCACAAGAGCTTGGACAAGTTCTTGAACCAGCATGATTCAACCACAAATGCCCATGCCACAGAACTTATAAACACATTTTAAAACAAACTTTAAGAAACATTTTCTCTGAAAGTTTAAGGCCTAGATCTTAAATATTTTACATGTAGCATTGCATGGAGGTCACATAAAAGATTTGTTGAAGTTGGGTCCCTGTGGTCAAATATTTGGGCCCCACAGTGGTCACTGTTTAACATAAAGTTATATAATTTGTTGTAGATGCGGGAGAATCCCATTTTTCATTGAATCTTCACTAAATTTGCACAGCAGTTATGAAACTACAAAGTCAGGACAAGTTCCTGAACCATTGTGAATCAGCCACAAATGCCCTCACCACAGAGCTTATAAGCATATTTTAAGACAAACTTTAAAAACCTTTTCTTCAAAAATTCAAGGCCTAGACCTTAGATATTTTATTGTGTGGTGGTCTCTTTAAAGATTTGTTGAAGAGGAACTAATTAAAAACATTTCTTCTGAAATGTTCATCTTTCCATTTGTTGCAAGTAGAGCGATTCAGACTCTTGAGCCTCTTGTTTATGAATTAGTTTACTCATCTTGAGATCTGGAGTATTGTTTAGTCATAACACGTGAGATTAAATCATTTAAATGTTGTTTTATATCCGTAAGGGACCAGTGGTTGCCAAAAAAGGAATAAAATCATACATTACTAAAATTCTTCTCAAGAACTTACAAGCCAAATTTATTCATATTTGGTATAAATAGTCCCTATGACTAGCAGTTTCAAGTTTGTTCAAGTAATGGAGCTAAGGTTCATTCAAGTCAGTTTGGAGATTTTTACAGAAGACCACTTTGAGCTTTTAAATACGCCAAAACATTTAATCGGAATGGTAAAACTGAAACAAAATCCCTGTTCTAAAAATAAATATCACATGATACTGATTGAAGGAGATAATTGAAATCACAACAACAGAATTTCAATTTTTTGAGATCTTTTCAGATACACATTCACAATGTATGATATATATGGAGATAATTATTTGTGAATAACCAGACATAAGTATACAGACCAGACTAGGCAAGCATGTCTAGCTGCAATGCAAACCACGGACACAATATCAAGGCATCTATTAACCAATTAGAATTGGTGTCGACCATGACTAACATACTATGGTTTTACACATCTGGACATGATATATACATAGGCTTGATATATTGGAGAAAAAAAAGAGAAGTCTTCTCCACAATTAAATTTTTGAAAATTCCGATATACTTCTTGTAAGTCATGTAATCTGTACACACATTATAAACATATTTTAGGTGGCAACAAGGAGGTGACAGGGATAACTTTTTTTTGGCCAGTTCTAACAAAAATTTAAAATCTTGTCATCTTGTATTTCCTTCATATCATGTAATCTGTGAACATATTTTAGGTGGCGACAAGGCGGTGACTGGTATATGCCCAAGAGGATATTACTGTCCTGAGGGAACGACAATTGGAACAGAATTTGGCTGTCCAAATGGAACTTACAATGACCTTGAGGGTTTAAGCAATGTATATCAGTGTAAAAACTGTACACAAGGTATGGTATGGTCAATAAAAACAACAAAAAACATGCAATATAATCAAAGATAATTTAAAAAAAGAAAAAGATTTCTAATGTTTGAGAGTGAATACAAAATTATGTGAACGTTATAATTTAATAACCACTTAACATAATTTAATGAAACTTTGTATGCTGGTATATTTAAATATTTTAACAGATGTTGGCATCTTTATTATATTAATCGTTTTTGGGTACTATGAGCCCCTGCCCGATGGCAACTTAATAGGCAACTGTTACTGACATTGTATGTAGAGTACAATTCGCTAATTTGACAGGATTGTTATATACACAAAATACTTTATTTAGGAGCCCTCTGTGGCCTTGTGGTCTCGGGCATTGTGGTCTTATTCTTTTACCTCTCACCGCTAAGGCCATAAGTTCAAATGCCGCTCATTAAACTTCATTAAACCCTCCTCCCTCCCCCCACCTCCTTTCCCTAAAAAAACAAAAACAACAAAAAAGCTTTTTTTATTTATGGTATGTGCAGAAAAAAAAAGATTTTATGAACTGTGTTTGTAAATATTATTTTATTTATATTTTTCAAAATAAGCTTGGTATCACCAGTCTTATGAAAAAACGTTAATTATTTCCTTAAAGAATGAAGTTTAAGATCTGCTAGGCTACAGTCTCTGTTTATGATTGAAATATGACATTGCGTCTCATTATAATCTATCTCTCACCTCTTATTTAAGTGCGAAAGTTACCAGTTTCTTGGGAAATGGTAGTGCTCAATGAGTATTGGTAAACCTTCCAGGATTTCAGGAAAAAGTGGTTAGGTTAATTGATCGTCCATTAGCCTTGAATGGCATAAAAACTATGCCAAATATTGAAACAAGCAAATCCAGGCAAAATAATATATGATCTAATTACAAGGATTAATTACCAATTCTTACAATAATCAAATCATTCATGTATTGGAAAATAGTCTTTTGACTTTTCTTGATTTCTTTTCTTTAACAAATAATTAGATATTTCCTGGTTTGGAAAATGATGGTGACATTTCTTTATTGTAGGTCATTATTGCGAGTTTGCTGTCAGCGCTACAACTGAGTGTTTCCTCGGGACGTATATGCCATACGGCGTAGATCCAGCTGGCGACCTCAACGGCACTATCCTAGGATCAGGTATGTTTATCTCTAGTCTTTAAGGCACTATTCTAGGATCAGGTATGTTATCTCTAGTCTTTAAGGGGGCAGTAGATAGTGTTGGCCACTCATGCCAGAGATAATGGGATCAATTAATAAACTTTACTCAGTGACCTCTCATTGACAAACTTTGTACTTGTTCTATCTACTGACTGATAGTCATTCATATAAGCTTTGAACCAACTTCGCTGTCTCTCAAGTAAACAGTGTAAATGGAAATATTAAATATAGTCTTTAGTGCGAATGGATGTGGGGAGTTGTTCATTGATGCAGCGGTTGCGGGTTCAATCCCCCGCGCGACCCGATGTCTCTCATAAGACAACACTCAGTACTGGTTCTACCCAGAAAGCAGTTTTGGGGAGCGACTCACATAAGCTCTGAGCTTTCTTGGCAATCAAGCTAAAATCAGTTAGTATTAAAAAAGGTAGTTTGATAAGTTACTCAGTTCATTTTATGTATTTCTTGTTTCTTGTGCACCTGGGACTCCATTGTCTGTGTCTCAATATCACTGAGCCCAGTCTGGTCAGAAGGTTTTATATGATTGTAAGCGGTAGGTTCGAGCAAAGCGAGCTTATATGATATCATGCATGTTGACAAACGTTTGTTCTGGAAGTGGTTTTATGGGGAGCAGAACTTTTGTATTACAGTCATAGCGGTTGTTACGTATTTTGACAATCACTATGAAAATTAAGATACAATTGAAACTTGTTATCTCTATATCGCTAAAGCCGATATTCTGATAGTGTTGATTTTTTTTTGCCATCGCCAACTTTTTTTCTACTCTTAAAAACGTGTTGGTAATCTAATTTTTGCAGCATACCGTAAACCTGTCTGTTCTGGAGTCTGCTACCCTGACCTACATTATGAGCGTCTTACACATCAGCGACGCTTGCCTTCCTAAAAGACAGACTTTTTGACACTATTGGTGCTCTCTCTTAACTTTTTTTTACATTATTCAAATTATGGATTATACATAATGTGTTGAAAATTGGGTTAATCCCAGTTTTGTGTCCATGATATTTTTGTGGGAAAACAATTAATTGTTGGGTACCATACCTCTCTGTGGCATGATAAACTTATGTGGCTGTGCTTAGAATACTGTCACAAGCGGACACTTGTGACGTAAGGCCATTATAAGTTAATAGCTAGATTATCATCCAAATTTTTCTTAAAAACAGGGAGGGCGGGAGGATTTTATTTCTTGTTTTTTATTTTCATTTTTAAAATTTTTGATTATTTTATTTTTATGAAAATAAATAATATTATATATATATATATTTTATTTTTATGAAAATAAAAGGAGTCAGGGCAGCATGAAAATTAAGGGGCGGGCAGGGATGATAATCTAGCAATTGATTTATAATGGCCTAACTGAAAAATTATTGGAAGCTTGTCATTAAGTACAATATGATATACAACTGAAATCTTCCTCAACCATTAAACTGGTTGCTATGCAATTATAGTCTGTGTGTTAAGCATTATTTTATTGAAATTTACAAATGATGTTATATACAATTTGTATTAAGCATGGTTATATATTATGCATTAAATATTTTGAGACTTGTTAAATTGACTGATTACAATATTTGTGAAATTTGATGTGACATTTGACTAGTATTATTTTTTGATGATAATTAATAATATATTTGAGTGGTAATGGTATTTTATGATATTGCTATTTGACTGGCTTAGTAATTAAAAAATTGTTTACATACAGGTGACCCAGCCAAGCGACAGTTTGACTGTTTGACCTGCCCCGGCGGTTCTTACTGTCTCAATGGCACCATCACACCTGCTGACTGTGGTACAGGCATGTATTCTGAGGACGGGCAGTTTGAGTGTAAAGTGTGTGAATACGGGTCAGTAGTTGTTTTAATACAGTAGAACTTGCTCAAACGTTATACATGTATGTTACTAGCATTGTCCATTGCCATCTTGGAGTCTCTGTTGTTAAAATAGAGAATCTTACACAAGTGCTCATTCATCATTGAATTGATTAAACGAGTTTGAGAAAAATATATCATGCAACTCAAGCACTATATCATTTTTACTAAATTCAATAATAAATGCGCATGAATGTAAGATTCTTTTTATAAATAACTCATGAAGATATACCATTTATCTAACAGATCACCTCCACAAGGAACATTAATAGATAAAGCATATTAATTGGTTTGTGTAAGTTGTCTTATGACGTAATGTCTCTAAGAAGTTTGACCATTTATGGTTGAGAGCCAGGTAATAGGGAAAACACCAAGCAATGAATCAGAAGTGATATTATACTAGGTTAGAATATTTCACTCCTGCACCATACATTATGTGATAAAAACAGTATTTTTCCTTCCCATTTGAAGAGCTAATGCAGCTACGACTGGGTGAACTGTCATATATGAAACTGAATATTTGCATTCTTTCTGTAAAATAACTGTATAGACCAACAGTTACTGTTGTCACTAGTTTAATGTGACATTTGCAATAAAAAGTGCATGCTGACACTGCAGTTGTTCCAATAATGACATTTACTTTGCACTTTTAAAGTGTATACTTCATTTTATAAAATCGAAATGAAATAAGTAAATAATGTTTTAATTTTTAGTACTAATGACATCGTTATGCAGGCATAGTTCAGTTATTAATTGGAATAGATGAGTATAGAAATCAAAAATAACAGTTTTCATCTCTACAATTTTGAATGACCTCTGAAATAGTGAATGAAATTGGATTGCTGGATACCTGGGATATATCTCAAGCTTCATGTACTAAAGTATTGACAGTGGATTTACATTTTGAAATTGCCAAAGTTTGAAAAAAATTGTCATTTACATGCGGAAGGACAGTGGTTCTACTGAAATTCATTGTTGCTTCACCAGTAGACCTGGATGATATATATAAACTGTAGTGTTTTGAAAAAATAAAATAAAAAAAAGAATAAAATTGAATATCACATCAGAAGGTACATGTATGTGTATTCACCAGTTATGCATTGGGACAGCAATTTTTATTATTTGTTGCTGTCCCAATACATAGGGTAAGTATGGTGCGAAAAATAAAACTGCATCATGATGTTTTTGATAATCTTCATTATGTCATCAGCTACTACTGTGACAATGCCACGACGTCGGAGACGGATATGTTGACAAACAAGATGTGTCCTGCTGGTCGATACTGTGTTGGAGGGCTGCGTAGCGAGCCAGATGCCGTCGACTGTGACACTGGACACTATTGTCCTTCAAGTAAATATTGTTTTTGTTACAGCGTGTTGCGAGATTGATGAGAGTTTTCAGCTTTGAGATGAGGTTTAATCAACTGATGACGTTTTATTGATCTGTTTATATTGTCGCATCTTTACGCTCACGCACTCTGATACAACCTGTCAATTATCAGTATTCAATCACCAAACAGTTGATTTGTTTACATGAAAATTTATATGCGCCATCTTAATGGATAAAAATGACTTTGCAACGAGTAAATTATGGCTAGGTACAATTTAGGGGTGGAGCTTCCCTTCGAAAATAAACCTACACACTGGCTTAGCACCTATCCTGTACTAGGTCAAGTAAGTGCTTGCAAACGGAAATGGCATTGACTACATGATCTTGATTGATAATACAATTCAGAAACAACAACTTTGCATTGCGTTGTAATGACATAATGACTTATTGTTGGTGTATCTACTCATGTTGGTTATGCTACCATAATAGCTCTATTAAAGCTCCTTATTTAAACATGTTGACCTGTAAAATGAGAGTACAGTCAAACCTTTCTTAAGCAGCCAGTCAAGGAAAAGGGGCAAAAATTATAATTTAAGACAGGTTTTTGCTTCGTTAATTGAGGTTAATTTGCTCTGGAAGCATAGAAATAGAAAATAGCAAATGTGGCTGCTGAAGACAAGTCTGTGCTTAATAGAGGTGACTGCTTGCACTATTTTCTAATTCGGTTGAAAACCATATATTCATTATGATATTAAATGAAACTGGTCAAGAAAAATATATTATGCGATGTTTAAGCGGTTTAATATTTCAGATGATACTTGTGTGAAATGAATTATATTATTATTTTTGTAAAAATTATGTCATTAAGATATTTTATAACATATATGAAATTTATCTTGGTGAAAAATGATGTCAAAAGTTGGGGGAAAGAGAGTGGGGTGCCAGGGGGGATTTATTTTTTATTAAAAAATGGATATGATTGCGGCTTAAATCATTCTATGTATCAATATCAATATGACCGCAACACAAAGTAATGGTTTCTTAAAAGAAAAACAATTTTATTTAACGATATAAACTTCATAAACATAAAAATCTGAAAACTTAGCTGATATCCTTTAGATGCCAATGGGTCCATGGTAGCACTTTAGCCTCTGGATAGTCAGACATACGTGTCTTCAGCAGCAACATAATTATGCTATTTCCCATTTCTATGCTTTCAGAGGTAGTTCACTTTTATTAAGCAACAACCTGTCTTAAGAAGTCGCTTTTTCTCCTTTCCATGACTGGCTGCTTAGGACAGGTTTGACTGTATTTAACTGATATATTTTTTATCATCAGCTACTGTTGAGATGATAAACTGCCCGGTGGGTACAATTCGTACCACCACAAATGGAGGGGCCGTGACTGACTGTGAACCGTGTCCCGCAGGCTATTATTGTCTGGAAGAATCTTCAGTTACGACGGGAGCATGTATTGAAGGCTATTACTGTCCAACAAACCTCGCAAATCCATTTGGCGCCAACCCAACCTTGATCGGTTCCTATGGTAATGATATGGTAAGTTTTAACCTCTTTTTTTTCGGTCACTATTTCCTTTTGGTAACTTAAGTGTCTTTAAAGACAATCTGATGACATTTTATGGAACCATGCATGTTTCTAACCTGAATAGAATGCTTGGGATTGCCTTTAACCCTTTGCTGCATACGCATTTTCTTGGAGTCTTCCAAATTAAAAGCATTAATTTACCACGTATCAGCAATGGATGAATTATGTTTATATTAACTGACAGAGTGGAAAACAGTGCTTCCTGCACTGTTTTCAAAGGCCTTCTGTGATTGGTGCGGGAAAACGCTAAGCTGTGGAGTAAAGGGTTGAGTCAGATTTGGTCATGGTTAGGGTCGCCATTGTTAAAAGTTGTTTTCCATTCAGTAACTTCCTTTGAGGTAATTTGATGAGATTTTGTGGATCGATTTCTAAACAGAAATGGAAACTTGTCTGTTATTTTGTATTGAAATGCAAAGTGAAACTTATGATAAAATGAGTCTCTAAAACTGATTTAACTTCAGAGAAAGAAAATCTGGCTTGGTTAAACAGCATTTTCTAATGTTTTACTTTGTACTTAAAAACTTAAGTGAATTTTGAATGGTTATTTATTATTTATTTAACGAATGTCAATGAGACCATAATATGCAACCGTACTAGAACCAGCCCAAAATATTTTCTTAGATTTAAGTTTTTAAGTATTTTAGTATATACTGTGAAATCATTGATTTTGTTGGGAATAAATTTTGTTTCAATACCAAATTGGGAAAGTAAAAAAAACACTTATATTTCGAATTTCCTGCTTGTTAAATTTGTCAATCTCTTGGCGCTTTTGTGCTACGAGTGTTGATAAAAATGCTATGCAAAGAACATTTGAGAAGATGTGTCAAAAGTTGAATGTCCACATTATCTCGAATAAGATAGATCTACTAATTGTGGATAGAAAGAAACAAAATTTTTAATTTGATACTAAATGTAAATGTGACATCTGCTTTTGAAATTAACATATTCTTCTAGGAAGCAGTCTATTTTTAGCATCATGTAAATGTGACATCTGCTTTTGAAATTAACATATTCTTCTAGGGAGTGGTCTATTTTTAGCACCATGTTAATGTGACATCTGCTATTGAAATTGACATATTCTTCTAGGAAGCGTCTATTTTCAGCACCATGTTAATGTGTGACATCTGCTATTGAAATTTACATATTCTTCTAGGAAGCATCTATTTTCAGCACCATGTTAATGTGTGACATCTGCTATTGAAATTTACATATTCTTCTAGGAAGCTGTCTATTTTTAGCACCATTGTAAAAACCGACTTGTCATATGATCCCTGAAAATGACATTCTGTAATGCAATAAAATGTAATGGAAAATTAAACACAGTATGTTTAACTTAATTAATGCAGTTAATTAAGTATTTGATATTAACTACTAATTCATGTGGTTTTTTATTATTATTTCGTTGTCGAGGCTCCTCACAAAACAACAACAATTAGTCCTCCATGAAAGTTACTGATTTCACAGAACTTAGATATTACTTAATGAAGATTAACCGTCAATTTTATGTCACCCTGATAATGATTATTCTATTTTCTGTTTTAGTACAAATGTCCTGAGGGCACTTATACAAATGTGACGGCGACACCTGACCTTGCCAGTTGTTTACAATGTCCAGCTGGGTATTACTGTGGTCTGGCGACAAATCAGCCAACATCATGTGACAGGGGCTACTATTGTACCGCAGGCTCTGAGAAACCAGAACCCTGCCCAATCGGAACTTATGGAAATAGAACCAGTACGTAGCTTCAATGTTTTTTTAGTAGATTGATATTAAAGGGAACATAATTATCAGGATTTTTGAATTTTTTGAAATTGTCTTTTAACATTTTTTTCCAGTATATTATTAAACGGAATATAAAAAAAGGGATATCTATTTAAACATACTTAAATAGTATATTGAAAAGGGAATTCCTAACTTGGGCTACGTGCCTAAAACAGATTTCCTGCTTAAAATTGCATCATAGTTTGTGACATATTAAATGAGTCGTGTGATTTCATTTTGACTTCAATTTGATCTGTTATACAGGCTTACACTAGTAAAAATTGTTCCATTTTAGAAAGAGTCAAAATGAAGATGTGATTGGTCATCAAGCAATATTTAACTGGTGTGTAATTTTTGAATGGGAATTTCATTTCAAGTTTACCTTTCTGATTGAAATATTGATTTTGTCACGTTTTACTAGAGTTGATATATATACTAAACCATTTAGATTTTATTTATTCATAATAATGAGATGCTTTTTATCAATTTAAAATATAATTCTGCTTTTTAAAAAATTAACTTTTTTTTCCTGATATACTCCCTTTAAATAGTCACATGCCAATTTCAATAAATTCTTGCATAACATCCTTTTATAAAGTGATATATCTACATACTACAAATATGAATTTAAAGTACCTGATACAGACCGTTAAGGCATAAATTAAAAAGATTGTTTGTTGCTTCCGGCCAACAAAAAACAATCCAGCCGGTCAGGAAATATTTTTTGGGTACCAAAAAAAAAAAAATGACCAAGAATATTTAAAAAAAATTTTTGGTCTTCATTTAACCCTTTACTTCATATAGACGCCTTTGGACACCTGTTACATGTATATAGATGCCTTTGGACACCTAGTATAGAAGGCTTATGAATTATTGGGTGAATTATGTTTATATTAACTGACAGAGTTGAAAACAGTGCACTGTTTTCAAAGGCCTTCTGTGATTGGTGTGGGAAAACTATGGAGTAAAGGGTTAAAATATTCTCAGTCATTACAAAAATTACAGGCCATGTAAAAATATTTATCAATGTCAGCCAAATCTTGCAGGAATTATTGTCCCTTTTAGACTAATTATTCGGTAATATTTATATAAACATATAGTGAGGGCATCCGTGTCCTATGGACACATTTATAGTTTTAAATGGAAACTTTGTGACACATTTTATTCTGGACATGTATTTTTAGCTCACCTGAGCTGAAGGCTCACAGGTGAGCTTTTGTGATCGCCTGGTGTCCATCGTCTGTCGTCCATCGTTAACTTTTAGCTTCTAACAACTTCTCTTCTGAAACCACTTGGCCAATTTTGAAATAACTTAACAGAAATGTTCCTTGGGTGACCCTCTACCAAGTTTGTTCAAGCCATCTTGATTCGTCAAAAAACATGGCCGTCAAGGGGTGGGGCAAGTTTAATTAGTAAAAACTTAAAAAATCTTCTTGTCAGAAACTACTGGCTTGATTTTAAAATAATTTCACAGAAATGTTCCTTGGAGGACCCTTCAGCAAGTTTATTGAAACCGTAGTGATTCGTCAAAAAACATGGCGACCAGGAGGTGGTGTTAGTTTACTATATAAGCTATAGTAAAAACTTAAAAAATCTTCTTGTCAGAAATTACTAGGACAATTTTAATATAACGTCACAGGAATGTTCATTGGGTGACCCTCTACCAAGTTTGATCAAGCCATCTTGATTCATCAAAGAACATGGCCGCCAGGGGGCGGGGCAAGTTTAATTAGTAAAAACTTAAAAAATCTTCTTGTCAGAAACTACTGGCCCGATTTTAAAATAATTTCACAGAAATGTTCCTTGGGTGACCCTCTACCAAGTTTGTTCAAGCCATCTTGATTCATCAAAAAACATGGCGACCAGGGGGCGGGGCAAGTTTAATTAGTAAAAACTTAAAAAATCTTCTTGTCAGAAACCACTGGATCGATTTTAAAACAATTTCGCAAAAATGTTCCTTGGGTGACCCTTTACCAAGTTTGTTCAAGCCATTGTGATTTGTTAAAAAACATGACTGCCACAGTGAGCTGCTAGTTTACTATATAGGCAGCTATCTACTGACCTGATTACGATGTTATTTCACTGACATTTACCATGGGTGAACCTCTACCAAGTTTGAACTCTTCTACACATCTGTTACATCTTCAAAACAAATCAAAATTCTAACTACTGGCCCATCTTGTTTTTCTGGAATTTTGAGTGTACATGATATATATAATCTACTTAAGTTAGGTGACTTAAGGTCAGCAAGGTGAGCGATATAGGGCCATCTTAGTCCTCTTCTTTTTAAATGGGAACCATGAAAAATAAATACATCAGGGGTCACCAACCAATCTTGAGAATATTCTTAGACGTGAGCTTGAAAATCCAAATTTCAGCTTTAGATATCTTGTTTACCAGGAAGGTAGAATAATTGTGAGATTTTATTTTACCATATATTAAGTGTCCCTACATGCTTGCAAATTTTGGTCTTAAAAAAATGGTCTCTAAGCATGTTTTTCAAAATACGTTTTTGAGTTACAGACTATTCTTAAGAATCATTGGTGAATACAACTCCAGAAAAAATTATTTGAATTTTTACTTTACTTCTGCCAAAATCTCTTTACAAAATCATTGCTATTTATTAAAAGTTCATAATCTAACATTGAACTTAAGCAATAATTTAAAAAAAAAAATGCCGGGTTCGTTTACCTCAGTCGGCAGCACATCCGGTTATCAATCGGGCAGAGGTCTGAATGCCAAGCCATTGTCTGTTAGTATTGATGTACAACATTGTGTCTCTTTGTCATTCATCTCTTACTGCTGATTTAAGTAGGAAAGTCGTGCACAATATCAGTTACTTTTGGAGATCGTTGTGCTTGAGTTCTGGTTAACATTTTAGGATCCCAGGAAAGACAGGTAGATTAACTGATTATCTGTTAGCCCTTGATATCATAAAAAATGACACCGAATATCCAATCAAAAATCTAAACTATTTTTTTTACTAGATCTTGAGAGGGTTGACGAATGCACAGACTGTGACCCAGGCTACTATTGTGATGCCCCAGGTTTGACTAATTCACGTGACCAGTGTGATCCGGGCTACCTTTGTTATAGCAAGGCAACAACGTCAACACCCACTGATGTCACGTCCCAGGGTGGAGAAAGATGTACACGTGGCGGATATTGTCTAACTGGTTTGTATTTTTGTTGCAAAAAAATTGTTTTCTTCGGAAAAAAATCTTGACAAATATTTATTGGGTCAACCATGGCTCACAACATGAATTTTTTCCAGATTTTAAAGTTCTCAGTGTAGCGGTAGTGTAGTGAATAGAGTGTTCACATTTCATGTTAGAGGTTGCGGGTTTGATCCCTAACTTGAACAGATGCCTCTCAAAAAACAATATACCGCAATATCACTTGTTGAAGGTGGGGGGGGGGGGTGGGGGGGGGGGGATAAGTTTGATATTGTTACTGTAGGTTCATAATTATGTTGTTATTCCCTGCCCTGCCCCCTGGGAACATACAGTAATATCACTGGTTGGGGGTGGGGAAGACGTGGATAATCATTTGTTTATAATGGTATATCATGCTTGATATTGTTTTTTCTAGGTTCATATGTTGCTCTACTCTGCACCCTAGGAACATACAGTAATATCACTGGTTGGGGGTGGGGTTTGTGGGGGGGGGGGGGGGGGGGGGGGGGTCGATAATCGTTTGTTTATAATGGTATTTCATTTTTGATATTGTTTATTTTAGGTTCATATGTTGCTCTGCTCTGCCCCCTGTGAACATAGAGTAATATCACTGGTTGGGGGTGGGGTGGGGGTGAGGGGTGGATAATTGTTTGTTTATAATGGTGTATCATGTTTGATATTGTTTACTGTAGGTTCATATGTTGCTCTGCCCTGCCCCCTTGGAACATACAGTAACATCACTGGTGAGGAGTGAGGGTGGGGGAGGGGGAGTTTTGGTAATTGTTTGTATATAATGGTATATCATGTTTGATATTGTTTACTCTAGGTTCATATGTTGCTCTGCCCTGCCCCCTTGGAACATACAGTAACATCACTGGAGCCGTTGACACGTCTGAATGTACTGATTGTGATGCCGGGTACTACTGTAGTAGCGTGGCTGGTGGCGAACCGACGGGAAAATGCTCTGCTGGATGTTACTGTACAGGGACAGCTAAAACAGCTTGTCAGCACTCAGCTACCCCAGGTATGTACATTTTCATGTGAAGTTCACCATAAAATCTGAATTATTATATAAAGTACCAGTATAAGAAATATTTTTCAAATGTAAACAACTTCATTCAGAGTTGCTCTCATTAATCTGCTGTTGAATTCTGTTATTAAATAGACAATTATGTGCGGTAGTTTTGGCAATTATGTATAGTTTTTGTAGTTATGTGTAGTTTCTGCAATTATGTGTAGTTTCTGTAATTATGTGTAGTTTCTACAATTATGTGTAGTTTCTGCAGTTATTTGTAGCTTCTGTAATTATGTGTAGTTTCTGTAATTATGTGTAGTTTCTACAATTATGTGTAGTTTCTGCAGTTATTTGTAGTTTCTGTAATTATGTGTAGTTTCTGCAATTGTGTGTAGTTTCTGCAGTTATGTGTAGTTTCTGCAATTATTTGTAGTTTCTGTAATTATGTGTAGCTTCTGCAATTATGTGTAGTTTCTGCAGTTATGTGTTGTGTCTGTAAGTATGTGTTGTGTCTGTAAGTATGTGTTGTGTCTGTAAGTATGTGTAGTTTCTGCAGTTATGTGTTGTGTCTGTAAGTATGTGTTGTGTCTGTAAGTATGTGTTGTGTCTGTAAGTATGTGTAGTTTCTGCAGTTATGTGTTGTGTCTGTAAGTATGTGTTGTGTCTGTAAGTATGTGTTGTGTCTGTAAGTATGTGTTGTGTCTGTAAGTATGTGTAGTTTCTGCAGTTATGTGTTGTGTCTGTAAGTATGTGTTGTGTCTGTAAGTATGTGTAGTTTCTGCAGTTATGTGTTGTGTCTGTAAGTATGTGTTGTGTCTGTAAGTATGTGTTGTGTCTGTAAGTATGTGTCGTGTCTGTAAGTATGTGTTGTGTCTGGAAGTATGTGTTGTGTCTGTAAGTATGTGTAGTTTCTGCAGTTATGTGTTGTGTCTGTAAGTATGTGTTGTGTCTGTAAGTATGTGTTGTGTCTGTAAGTATGTGTTGTGTCTGTAAGTATGTGTAGTTTCTGCAGTTATGTGTTGTGTCTGTAAGTATGTGTTGTGTCTGTAAGTATGTGTTGTGTCTGTAAGTATGTGTAGTTTCTGCAGTTATGTGTTGTGTCTGTAAGTATGTGTTGTGTCTGTAAGTATGTGTTGTGTCTGTAAGTATGTGTAGTTTCTGCAATATTGGGTTGTTTTTGTTATTATGTGTCATTTCTGTAATTATACCGCCGACAAACGAAGTTTTGAGGGCGTATACTGGAGTCACCCTGAGGTCGATCTGTCGGTCTGTCGGTCGGTCTGTCCGTTGCAATTTTCCTTGTCCGGAGCATCACATGAAAAGTACTGGATGGAGTTTCATCAAACATCATACAATGGTAGAATATAATGAGAGGAAGTGCAGTGTACAAGAAACATAACTCTATTCTTGCTAATTACAGAGTTATTGCCCTTTGATATTTTTTCTTGTCCGGAGCATAACTTGAAAAGTACCAGATGGAATTTCATCAAGCTTCATACAATGGTAGAATATAATGAGAGGAAGTGCAGTGTACAGGAAAAATAACTCTATTCTTGCTAATTACAGAGTTATTGCCCTTTGATATATTTCCCTTTGATATTTTTTCTTGTCCGGAGCATAACTTGAAAAGTACCAGATGGAATTTCATCAAGCTTCATACAATGGTAGAATATAATGAGAGGAAGTGCAGTGTACAGGAAACATAACTCTATTCTTGCTAATTACAGAGTTATTGCCCTTTGATATATTTCCCTTGTCCGGAGCATTACTTTTAAAGTACTGGATGGAATTTCATCTAACTTCATACAATGGTAGAATATAATGAGAGGAAGTGCAGTGTACAAGAAACATAACTCTATTCTTGCTAATTACAGAGTTATTGCCCTTTGATATATTTCCCTTGTCCAGAGCATTACTTTTAAAGTACTGGATGGAATTTCATCAATCTTCATACAATGGTAGAATATAATGAGAGGAAGTGCATTGTACAAGAAACAACTCTATTATTGCTAATAACAGAGTTATTGCCCTTTGATATTTTTTCTTGTCCGGAGCATAACTTGAAAAGTACCTGATGGAATTTCATCAAGCTTCATACAATGGTAGAATATAATGAGAGGAAGTGCAGTGTACAAGAAACAACTCTATTCCTACTAATTACAGAGTTATTGCCCTTTGATATATTTCCCTTGTCCGGAGCATTACTTTTAAAGTACTGGATGGAATTTCATCAAACTTTATACAATGGTAGAATATAATGAGAGGAAGTGCAGTGTACAGGAAACATAACTCTATTCTTGCTTATTACAGAGTTATTGCCCTTTGATATATTTCCCTTGTCCGGAGTATTACTTTTAAAGTACTGGATGGAATTTCATCAAACTTCATACAATGGTAGAATATAATGACAGGAAGTGCAGTGTACAAGAAACAGAACTCTTTTCCTGCTAATTACAGAGTTATTGCCCTTTGATATATTTCCCTTGTCTGGTGCAGTACTTTTAAAGCCATCAGTGATAACAGTTTAATAAAGTTCATGAAAGAACCAAGTTGATGAATACATGGAGTTCGAGCAAAGCAGGTTCGATATTGTATTCCTAGTGCTCTTGTTTGTTTCTTATCCATAAAATTGTTGTCCCTCAACATAACTCGAAAAAGTATAACATTTATTGATTGCCATGAAAGCTTGTACACTGCACAATAATTAAAAAGACCGTTTTTAATTTTAACAAAACCATAAAAAAATTAACAATACAAACAACTCAATCCATAACATTCTCTTTTATTAAGAATTTTTTTTGTCTGGAGCATAACTATTGGATATAATTTAATAAAACTTCATACAATGGTTAACCATTTTCTGTCATGGCGGCGTTCGGGGGTACTCATCACTACAGTGATAGGTCTAGTTTTGTGTAGTTTCTGCAATTATGTGTAGTTTCTGTAATTATGTGTATTTATTTCCTGCAATTATGTATATTTTTTTAAAATATGTGTAGTTTCTGTAATTATGTGTAGTTTCTGCAGTTATGTGTTGTTTCTGTAATCATTTGTAGTTTCTGCAATTATGTGTAGTTTCTACAGTTATCTGTAGTTTCTGTAATTATTTGTAGTTTCTGCAATTTTGTGTAGTTTCTACAGTTATGTGTAGTTTCTTCAGTTATTTGTAGTTTCTGCATTTATGTCTAGTTTCTGCAATACTGAGTAAACTATGACTAAGAAGAGGAATCATGTGACACAGTGGTCTTTAAACTGGTGCGTGCACAATCCGTAGGCACTTTGTCTTAATATATAAATCAATTAATCTGTAGAACGAACAAAGCTCTCCCGATTGAGACTGTTCAATAGCAACTGTTACGAGAGCGCTGATTGGTCAGTTGCTTCAGGAAATGCTTGAATGATGTCATAATTTAGAAAGTGTTCAATTGCTGTGATTTGTGGAACAGGCATAGAATTCCCTGCTTTTTCTATTGGTGGTAAGTAGACCTGATCCAGGAGATGTCGGGTTCTGGGATAGACTAATAAATCAATACAATCTATCTTCTAGCTGAAATTGTGAACTGAATTAGCAGAAAGGAGACATAATGAGCGAAATTGCTTTTTTATGGAAGCAGGTTTCAGGGTGCAATTGAGTTTAAAATACTCAGAAACTTTCATCCGGAAAAAACCCTGCTTTTGTGTTAGAATTTTGTGTTAGGAGTTTGTTAGATACTTGTGAAGGGACGGTGGCTCTATTCTGATTCATTCTAAGGTCGTTTTTCTCCACCAATAAAACTTTACATGCCATCGATAATTAATGGAGTTAAACCCTATAAAAAGTAAAATTAGAAAATAAATAGATTTCAATAATCATTATAATTCAGGTCACTACACAGAGGAAGGTGCCATTGCTGAAGAAGAATGTGCAATAGCCACATATGCCCCTAACCACAATGCCAGTGTGTGCGATATATGTCCTGCTGGGTTCTACTGTCCGGATAAGGCAATGAACTATACAATTATATGTCCAGTGGGTACATACTGCCCCGAAGGAAGTTACCAATACTACACGTGCCCGCCTGGAACATTCTTGAATGAGTAAGTGTTGATCTTTAATTGTCAAGGTTGAAAATTATATTTTATAAAAACACGACATTTGTTAGTTTGTATCATGTGTATTATTTAGTTGCATGATTCCTACATGTTTTATCTTAATTGTTAAGTAAGCTCAGGGCTAAGTTTCGCAAAATAACTAAAGCATAATTTCCTTGTTGTATGTTCAAATTTTGATCAGTATTTAAAGAGATTGTTCTTCCAGAAAATACATCATTTTTCTGCATGATTTGAGCCATTATTTACCACAACCTTTATAGACCAATATGCTTTTTTTCTCTTAATTTTTAAAAAAGTTACAGTGATAAATGGGCATTACACCACTTTAAAGGGAATTTATCAGGTTTTTTTTTATCCAATATATCATGCCCATATATACTCAATGACCCCGTATTGCCAAAAGGATATCTATTTAAACATGACAAAATAATATGTTGAAAAGGATTTCCTAACTTTGGCTAGTCGCTACGTGCCTTGGTTAGGTTAAAATAGATTGCCTGCTTAAAATAGCAACATATTTTATGACATATTATATGAGTCGAGTGATACAAGTTTACAGGTAGTACAAATTGTTTCATCTTAGAAGGAATCAGGATGATGATGTGAAGATCATCAAACAGTATTTAAGTGATGTTTATTTTAAGAATGGAAATTTCATTTGAAGTTTACCACTCCCATTTACCTATTGATTTTATCATGTTTTGGTGGATTTGACATAACAAGAGATTTGTAGCGTTTTATCCTAAAACTCTCTCTTTAAAAATTATTATCATATAAAAAATGTTGTTTTTTTTTTTTGTTAAGAACTGGAAAATCAAACTTGAGTGACTGTGTGGACTGTCCCCTAGGCTACTACTGCATGGATAGAGGTCTGTATGAAGTGACAGGACCCTGCAAGGCAGGGCACATTTGTTATGGCAATGGCCTCGCCGCTGACCCAGTTTTCAACAATGATTCTACAAATGGCCTCACCATCATCGACTATGGTGACAGGTGTCACCCGGGATACTACTGCCCCTTGGGAACAATCTCCATGGTCCCTTGTCCTGAAGGTACATATCTGGAGCAATATGGAGGTGCCGCCGTATCAGACTGCACAATTTGTGATCCGGGGAAATACTGTAACGGGACAGCCAATATTGCTGTAACAGGTAAACAATCAATTGTTAGTCATGATGTTGATGTCTTGGGCTTAGCGCCACTTTCAACAATTTTTCAGGTATATTGCGACAGTGTTTGCTTGAGACAGTGTTCTGAGCGCCTCCACACTGGAGTTTCATACCACAGACACATGGTGTGATACTTCACCTAGTCAAACTACCGACACCAGGCCAACCAGACCTAGAACTATCACGTAAATGCTGAGCGCTAAGAAAGGAAGCTTCTAGTACCAATTTTCAAGTGGTTGGATTTGACCAACGGAGGTCGAACCCAAGACCTTCCAAATGCGAGGCGGACGCTGTACCACTAGACCATGCTATGGTGTGCTAGTCATAAACCTGATGTTCATTGGCATTATAAATTGTATCCTTTTCTAGCATACGGGATTATAAGATTCTTACATGGGTTTGAGGTTTGGGTAAAAAATTCCGTCTCAAGGGATAACTGTTTTGGCGGGAACAAACTCTGCCTCATTCCCATGAAAACAGTTATCCCAAGGGATGGAATTTTCTATCCGTACAGAAAAAGTCTTGTATGATTCTGTTCTTGTTACCAAATATACTGAATAATTATTTTACCCTGTTTATAATTATGTTCTTACAACGGTGGCTTTTAAGATGATAAATTATATGATTTACGTCATAAATCTTATACGTTATGTCATAAATGAGTCCAACGTCATAGCGCCAGAATTTTATCTCGGCCCTAGGGTGAGATAGAAATATCTAACCCAGGTAAAATTGCAGATATCCTTATTTGGTATACAAGAAAAGAATTTTTTACCCGAACTTCAAACCCATGTAAGATTTTTATAGTCTCACCCTAGAAATGAAGCACTCATAAAACACATGTGCTACATGCATATTGACCAGACTTTTCTCCTGGAAATCGGGATGAGGTCCGAGCTGTTGAGATTTGGACAAAAACAGCCTGATTGAGAGGAATTTGGGTTTTCTTTAAGGCAAATTGGAAAAATAAAATATAACCATTAATACAGATTCAACAATAATATTTCATATCCTGTGGGGTTTTATCCTCCAATAAGGTAAAAAAGCATTGTACGTGCTGCTATTCTAGATAGCAGTAAATCAACTAATATTTTAACCATAATTATTTGTTTAATTTAAACAAAAGTTTATTGATTACTTGCAGAAGGATGGTGGTTTTGCTCAAATTCATTTGCTATACCAATATAGTGGAAATGTTCTGCAGAGTTGTCTAAAAAAGAATAAAATAAAATTCTGTGCTTCTGTTGATTAAGTAACTTTTAAATTTTTAGGTATTTAGATTAAGGGTCCAGCTCCTTGGTTGTCTAAAGTGCCATCTCAAGATCACTTACCTCTCACTGCTTAGGTCGTAAGTTTGAATCCAGCTCTCTCCAAAAATTTTATGTGAGAAAGTTTGCCAGTTAATATTTGCAGAAGGATGGTTGATTTACTCAGATTTATTCTGAGGTCTTTCTCCACAAATGACACTGGATATGCCATTTATATCCTGAACTGTGTTGAAAATGGCATTAAATCCAAGTAAAAAAAAATTAAAACAAACAGATATACTATTACAGGACATTAACAATTGTGTTTATCTTAAATTTTCTGACTTTTCTTACAGGTCCCTGTAGTCCTGGTTACTATTGCAATAATGGATCCCACCTCCCCGACCCCGTGGATGGGGTCATTGGTGCAATTTGTCCACAACACAAGAAATGCCCAGAAGGTTCTGATGTCCCTCTTTCTTGCTCTATTGGTTACCACGCCAACTCCACAGGATTATCAGATTGCATACTTTGTATTGCCGGATACTTGTGCTATCCTGATACTGAACCAGAACTTTGTCCTCAAGGTAAGATTTGCTTGCTTTTTGTCTCACCCCGACGAAGGAGATTAAGGCAGCAGCGTCAAACATTTATATTTAGCTCACACGTTAATTTTTCGTTTTTTTTCGTTTTTTTCTCTCCCATGTGTGTATTTACGGTCAAAGCTGACACGGTGAAACATATCATTCCGCGGTATTCTTGTTTTGAAAATAGACAGAATGTTCATCCTGTCCTTAGAAATAGGAAAATTAGTTAGTTTTTTTATATTTTCATTCCAAAAATCTTCCTCAGGGAAGTAATCATATTACACAAGTTCAATTTAATTCACTCAGTATTTAATGAAAATTGAAAATTTAATGTTACAGCTACAGACCCTAAACCGTTCAAGTACCCCATAATTGCACTCCGTTTGCGCTCCGTTTTCACTCCGTTCGCGGTCCGTTCGCGCTTAGTTCGCACTCCGTTCGCGCTCCGTTTGCGTGCACTCGATTAAACGCGGTTAATTTAATGCACTCACAAACGCAGGTATTCGCTCACGAGCGCTGTATATCTGAGTGCTCTGTTTAATACTCCTCTTATCGTTCGCTTCGTTCAGCGTTCACTCAACGTTCAGTTCGCTCAGTTCGGTTTCCGGCCAATAACCAATCGCAACATCTCAACTCTTAAAATGATTCTATATTGACTTTTTAATTCAATCTGTTCCAATGGAGCAATAAAATGTATCCATGGGATTTAGTCAAGGTAAATTAATTCATAATCCGATTGTTTGTCTACATATTATGTCACCTGCTGGGCGAAAGGTTGTAAATTTCCGATAAGCTAGTATCGATAGTTGGCATGTTTAACGGAAATGTCTATGTTTTGATATGTGATCAGTGGTCTGGGTGATCAAAGAATATCGTAAGTTATACCGGCGTCTGTTATCCAGACCGACATGTGTTTGCGTCAGTATCTTCTTTGATATACCGTAAGCCGTTTGTAACAGGAAAGCAATAAAGTTTGTCCACAAAATTTACACATATATCATCAACATAAACTAAATATATTGTTATTAATAATTAAATTTAATTAATAATTCCATACTGTTGATACCTGGTTGGCCTTATAATAATCCATAAATCTGCTCAGTGTAAGCAGTGACTTAACAACATGTGGATATATCACTGGTTTTGTTAATGTTCAAACTAAAATAAGCTTTATAATCAATAATATGCAATGCAAGGGTGATGAAAAATTTATTATAACCCGTGCAATGCAATTCGACATTATAATAAATGATTTTTGAAAAATAATAATCTTGTAGTGTTTTTCTCGATTTGGGTCCAATTGTGGCTTCACTAGACTTAAAAAATATATTCTGATATTTTAAGTTTTTATAATGATTTTCGTTATCATTATGTATATAAATATACTTGCAATGAACTTTTTTCAGCGGATTTCTCAAACTATTATTTTACTGATAGTATGCTTTATGTTAATATATTATTTAAAATGACAAACTATATTAAACTTGTTTGAAACTACACCCACTGTGCTATACCGCTAATTATATGACACGCAGCAACACACCCGTGGTGTTAATTACGTTATGTCACATGCCAGTGAGAGCCGTGTCAATTAGGTTATATGTTAAAGCGGTGACTTATCGGTCTATTGACCACGGAAGATATGTATGGTTTCATTTTGATTGTTATTCGTGCCAGATGGATGAATCTTAATTGAGCCAACATTATGTGATTGAAATAAAAAGATAAAAAAGGAAAACTGCCAGCCAATTAACAACAAATAAAAAAAATTATTTAAGATATTTGTTATTCGAAGTTTCAGAACGCTTTAGTATGTAAATATCATGATGTTAATATCATTAAATTAACGAACCGAAAACGCCAGTTCTGAATGAATGGTGGAAAGTGTGACATTAAGGGATGTGTATTCAGGGCTGTCATTTTACCACAGCTGCCTTAGCGACCTCGTATAAAAAACAGATACAACTAAAAATCAGAATTGTTAATTTACAAAATAAAACAATCCTACAATTTTAAAACTAATAAAAATTAAATGTCTCTAAATAATTCCTTGTAAAAATGTAGTATTTTATTTGTATTATTTTTTACTTTCATTATTTGTTGTTGTTTTTTTTAATATTATTATCATTGGAGCTATTATTATAATATACATATTGACTTATTGATTTGTCACAGCTTTTATATTGGAGACGTGCATCTGGTCAGTCGTTCACAATTAATATAACAATTTAATTACTGTTATGAAGGCAGAGTTGCATGGCAATCATCAAAACAGATACCCATGGTGAGAACCACATGTGTGTCAATAAAAAGTTAATTGGTGATTTACTGGTCCATTGATCACGAAGAACCCTGCCGGGGTGTAATTTTCATTTTGATTATATTTAATGCCAGATGAATGAATCTTGATTTAACCCGCGGCATGTGATTGGATAATAAATATATAGTCAAAATCAATACTAAAATATGCAGATTTTTTTTATAATATTGTTATTATCATCATTATCATTAATATCTATTATATATTTTATCATTATTTATTACTATTATTACTAATATTATTTTCATTATTATTTATAGTACTGTTATTATTGCTATATTACTTTATTATTATATTATAATATTATTATTCTTCTTCTTATTATTGTCATTTCTAACTTGTTGCCCCTTTCACAGCTTTTATATAATGGCTTAATTGTTACGTGCTTACGTGCACGTGATCAGGCGTATCGATTTTGTAGGAAAGCGGGAAAACAATATATTTACTATTTTATAGGCAGTGAATACATGTTCTTTTTTGTTTATTTCAACCTTCCCGATGATCAAAAGCTGTTCTTTAGTCAATATAAAATCACAACCTCAGAAAGGTCACCTTGTAACTTACGTTTACTAGTTTTTATTTCCTGTGTCTAATGTGTTATTTCGGTCTGTCGTCTTAATTTGGCATACATACTTTTATTTTACATTAATTTAATTTAGCTTGATTGTGAAGTAAGCTCGGAGCTTATGCATATCGTTCTCCAGTGCATTCCCTTATTAGATCTGGTACTGAATTGTGTTTCGAGAGGTCGGGTAGAGCCTGGGTCAAACTCGCTACCTCTGCCGCCTGAAGCCAGCACCCTATCCGCTGTACTACTGACCCACTTTATATTTTAGAATACAATTAATTTATTACTATTATTTTAATGAGATGTGCACGAGTATAATGTTTCCACTTTAGATGCAATATAACAGTTTAACGTACATTTGTTCACAACTAAGCACAAACTCAGTGTAACTAGGTTTGGGGAAAATATAAAACTAAAGTCCAAATTAAATTGAAAATTGGTAATTTTTATTTTGCCGAAATACCCAAACAAATAAAATCATAATCATATAATTTTCCGCATATCTATGTTTTGTTTGTTTCACGCATGCTTTGATATTTTTGTATTTGGAACAGTATACGCTTAAATCGAAATAAAGTAAATGTATTGTATGTTCTATAACTAATTTATATCGAAATAACACGGCAAATAGTGAATTCATATTAAATCTTTTCGAATTGTTATTTACACAATATATATACATTTTATTACATTTTTAATTATTTATATTTTTGTTGCGCAAACCAAAACATGCTTAAACATGAAACTAAATTAACCGTAGATAACTGTTGATGTGTCGTCTATTGTATAATAGGTAGTTTAAACATTATTGTATTGATCAGCTAAATATTGATATTTATGCTATAATTGATAAATTGTTGACAAAAATAAGTTTTATCATGCGTTTTACAATAAAACATTTATATAAAATACATGGTTTATATTTATGTGAAAGAAATTTTCTTTTTAATCTCGATTTTAAGTATCGATTTCACGATCAAATGATGAAAAAAGACTGTATCCGAATGAACGAGTGCACTCAGTAGCGCACGAATAGTTCTGTTATCAGTTATCTTACTGTGTCTAGCGTATACTGCATATACTGCGCATCTGAGTGCACTCAGCGTATCTGAGTGCATTCAGCGTGTCTGAGTGCACTCGATCTATTTCATGCGTTCAGGAGTGCGTTTATTATTAAAAATTCAGCGTTTGCTTACGGTCCAGGTCCGCTCCGTCAGCGCTCAATCTGCGCTCCGTTTGCGCTCCGTCTGCGCTCCGCTTACGCTCTAAGTGCACTCCGTTTGCGTGCATTTGGGGTACTTGAGCGGTTTAGGGTCTGTAGGTAACATCCATTTTACTATCAATTTTTCATAATGACGACGTGACATGATATCCTGTATGAACAAAGTCAAAAGACATAACATTTGTATAGTGCGGGAAAGACGTTACGTCTTTTGACGTTGTCCATACAGGACTTGACATCACATCATCATTATAGAAAAACATTGATAGTAAAATGGACGTTACTTAAGCTGTAATATTAAATTTTGATAATGGCCAGGAGGCCGAAAATTAAATATTGAGTGGTAAACTAAGTATCTAAGGTGTAAATTTGAATTTTCAAGCTCAAGTCTAAGAATATTCTCAAGAATGGTTGGTGAATACGATCCCTGGGAAGCTATAAGCATGATTTGTCTCACAGTGTGTGAAATAATACAAGTTTATACTGACTCCACACTGCATCACTGTTTCATTGGTCTGTCAACGGGTGGAGTATTGTCGAATTGGTGTAAATCAGAATAGCCAACAACTCGTTACCCAAAAAAACAATTCATCAAACAGATATCTTGTCCATAATTTTCCCATCAAATTTGCAGACATATTTCTGCCATGACGGGAAATATTTGTCTACGTATGTCTACAGCAGCAAATAGTGGCAGACATTTCTATTTACAGGCAAATACTGTGTAGCCAGTACAGATCTAATACCGGTTACTGCAGGTACAGATTGCCCTATTGGCACATACGGTGCGAGTGAAGGTTTGCAGGCACTATCTGATTGTACAGACTGTGACGCCGGTTTCTACTGCTCTGGTACAGGTATGTACATTCATTAACAAGGACAGCCAAACCTGACTTAAGCAGCCACTTAGTAAGGGAAAGAGCAAATGTAAATGTAACCCTTATGGGTCCAAACGGCTGTTTAATACAGGTTGATTAAAACTAAAATTATAGAAAATGATGCTGTTTAAGACAAGCAGTTGCTTAATAGGGGTGGTCATTAACACATTGACCATGTAGAACTACAATGCAATTGTTACCAAATTGCACTGAACTTGAAGGCTTTGTGTTGATGTGTTTTTTTGTTTTTTTTTCAAGTTTCAATATTTGTTATAAGTCATGTGGTACTCCAGTAAGAAAGTTTTTTGTTTACAAATTGAGAGGTTCTGTCAAATTCAAAACTGGTATTTTATGACTTGAAAATAACCATAAATTATCTGGTGAAGTACAGTGCAGTTTCGATGTAAGCACGGTCCAATACAATGCAAAACTCGTTATAATGATGTTTTTCTATTGCTCCCAAATTTAGAATTTATATTTTTAACAAGATTCATGATAATATTGCATGATAACAATTGGTGAATTGATTGAAAAAACTAAATTGTGAAATTATGTTTTTTCCAACTGTGACGTCTAATTTGTGCGTCAACTACACTTTATAAATTCAGACTGATATTAATGGTCATGAACAACATTGCTTTTAATTGATTTGCTAGGACATACATGTACAATGGCCTGTCTTGTTTAGCACACATTAATTGTCATGTTTTTTTGCAAATAAACAGTGTTAAAACAGTAAGAAGCCAATTATTTACACCAGATATATCTTGTATTGCAAATGAAGGAGTGGCTAAATATACACTTGTTACTTGGTGGCTTATAAACAGTCACATAAAGCACATAATAAAAGTTTGTTTTTTTTCCAAATTATCAATGTGTATAATAATAGAATGGAAACACAGTAATCATTTCACGATAAGTTACACTATATTTAAAAGAAACAGTACATGGTTCTTTTCTTTGACTCTGGGAATAGCGTATTATCAGGACCGTAGTGTATTTAAATGCTGAACATTGTTATAAAGTTGTGTGTTTGTTAAGACAATAGTACTGTTGAAAGAGTGTTGACTGCTGACCCCAGGGGTCATGTATTCAAATCCAAAGTCAACCCGATTGTCTTTAAAAAAACTCTGTACTGGCTCTATCCAGAAAGCGAAATGTTCCTTGGAGGACTCTTCACCAAGTTTGTTCAAACCATAGTGATTTGTGAAAAAACATGGTGGCCAGCTGGTGGAGTTAGTTTACTATATAAGCTATATCAAAAACTTCAAAAAAATTGTCAGAAACCACTGGGTCAATTTTGATATAACTTCACAGAAATTTTCCTTGGGTAACCCTCTACCAAGTTTGTTCAAGCCATCTTGATTTGTCAAAAAACATGGCCACCATGGGGGGGGGGGGGGGCAAGGTTAATAAGTAAAAACTTAAAAAATCTTCTTGTCAGAAACTACTGGCTTGAATTTAAAATAATTTCACAAAAATGTTCATTGGATGACCCTTCACCAATCACCAAGTTTGTTAAAACTGTAGTGATTTGTCAAAAAACATGGCGGCCAAGGGGGCGGGGTTAATTTACTATATAAGCTTTATAAAAACTTAAAAAATCTTCTTGTCAGAAACCAGCAGATCGATTTTAAAACAATTTCGCAGAAATGTTCCTTGGGTGACTCTTTACCAAGTTTGTTCAAGCCGTTGTGATTTGTTAAAAAACATGACTGCCACAGTGAGGTGCTAGTTTACTATATAGGCAGCTATAGTAAAAACCTCAAAAGCCTTCTTGTCAGAATCTGCTGACATGATTTCGATGTAATTTCACTGACATTTACCACGAGTGAACCTCTACCAAGTTTGTTCCAGTCATTGGGATTCATAGAAAAACATAGTCACCAGAAGGGGAGGCTGGTTTTCTTTATATGGATATATAGTGAAAACTTTCTTTTGCGCACAATCTACTATTGTTATCGCACAACTCTTCTACGCATCTGTTTCATCTTCAAAACAAATCAAAATTCAAACTACTCGCTATCTCGTTTTTCTGGAATTTTGAGTGTACATGTATTATATAATCTACTTAAGTTGGGTGACTCAAGGTCACTTAGATGAGCAATATAAGGTCATCTTGGCCCTCTTGTTTTCTAGTGGTAGAGTGTCTGCCTCTCATGTGTAGGGTCACGGGTTCCATCCTTAGCCAGGTCATACCAAAGACATGAAAAATGGTGCTAGAAGCATCATTGCTTGGCGTTCAGTATTTATAGGATAGTTCTTGGTCTCTTCAGCCTGGTGACGGTACAATGTGACTTGTTGGGGTATCATACCATGTATCTGCAACCTGACAGTGCTTAGAATGCTGTCTGAAGTAGACACTGTCTCTATAAAAATAAAAATTTGTTGCTAAACACCATACAACAACAATATTCATGTATATGAATGATTTCTCACACATGTTAAATATTTTAGGTCAGACTAATGCGACGGGTCCGATAGCAGCTGGATTCTGGACTTTGAAGAGTGCGGCTGTACCATCACCTGTGACAACTGAGAGTTCCGATTATGGATTGTGCCCCAAGGGCTACTATTGCCCTGAACAGTCGTCTGCCCCCACTCCATGTCCAAGTGGAACATATGGGTAAGAAGAATTGAATCCATAGCGTATTCTTGTGTTTGGGAAGAAGTGTACATTTAAAAGGGTCAAAGTTCAGAGGTCTATTGTGAATGATAATCTGTATGTACAGTCCAGTGGTCTAAGGCTCTGCCTTGAGATCACTTACTGCTAAGGTCGTAAGTTCTAGTCCAGCTCACTCCAAAAACTTAATGTGAGAAAATTGCCATTTATTTGCAAAAGGGCAGTAGTTCTACTCAGTTTAGTTAGGTCTCTTATATCATGTGCTTCGGTCATCGATCAATCAATCAATCAATCAATCAGTCAATCAATTAATAAATCAGACAATACATTGATACATAAATTAAGCAAATTGTAAATCAAATTATTTATTTACAGAGCCTCGGAACAAATGACCTCTCTGGCTGGTTGTACCGATTGTGACCCTGGCTACTACTGTCCAACCATGAACATGACCGCCAAGGGTAGCGAGTGTACAGCGGGGTACTACTGCACAGCCAAGTCTTCAGAAGCCGCACCGGTCGGCCAGACTTATGGAGATATTTGCCCTACTGGTACATTGACTTGATTTCTGTAAAATAGTATATTTTTTATATATAGATATACATGTATAATAAAGAATAAAGAATAAAGAAATATATATATAATATATATATATATATATATATATATATCGTTATGAGCAATCTGAAATCTTCCTGCACTGTTTTCAAAGGCATCTATGGAGTAAAGGGTTAATTATTATCTCATGTGTACCTGTATAATAAAATACAGGTTTAAGTCAATAATTATCAAAGTCAGTCGAGAGTTATGGCCCCTTTCTTCATTTCTGGATCAATAGTGGGGGCATTGGTGTCGACAGACACTTTCTAATTCCAGTATCTGAGACATTAAAATGATGCTTATAATAAAGAATTGTATTTATATTTTTCGTGAAACATATCATACCTACCAAGGAATATGATTGGTTTATATAATGCTTGAAACATGTATATCATTACAAAACATTTTTATTTTATTTGGTTACGATTATGTTTTCATGTGAATATCACATTTGTATTTCACATACAAAGTACAGCAGCTAGGATTTGGTAAATACTGAAAATAAGGGTCCTCCATGACTGAGTGGTCAACGGAACTGTCTCAATATCACTTACCTCTCACTGCTGTATGAATCTTTCCAGGCCACTACTGTCCCCTTGGATCTTCAGCCCCCATTGAATGTGCTGCGGGAACGTACACTGGCATTCCTGGAAAGGATACATGTGACACTTGTCCTGATGGCTTCTACTGCACCATCAACACGACCACTCCTATCAGTTGCCCTATGGGCTATATTTGTCACACTGAACAAGCGACCGCCTTTGTGAATCCCTGCCCTGTCGGGACATTTAACAACCTGACTGAGATGTATCAAGCCTCAGACTGTATTGACTGTACTGCAGGGTAAGTACAAAACTTCTGAATTCCTTTTATATGGAAACGCTCTTCTGTCTTTGTTTTTTTCAAATGTGCTCTTGTCATTTAGAAGGGTTGTTGTACACCGAGAAGAAATCCATGCCAGTTTCAATTAGACCTGATATATTGAGGTTTCTGTCCCCATTGTTTGCAAGTGATAGAAAATACATTGTATACCTTCTTGTGAGCTATTGTGATCACTCTGTGTCCATCGTCGTCAGTAGTAAATTTTTGCTTTAAACCACTTTCTCTGAAACTACTCGACAAATTTTTCACAAAAATAATTCAGATTTCACAAGTAACTGATTTTCGAATACATAAATGCAACCTTAGATGATTTATTAAGTAAAATGATCTTCAATTAGAAACATTGCAGTTTGAAATAAAAAAAGTATTTGTTGTTTTTCAGTTGCAAAATGAGATTTTGCAGGTATACGCAAGTATTCATATAATCTCAATCAACTGGCTTTAAATTTCTTTCTCTATACAAGTCCTTGATTCTACTAAAACAGACCAAAATTGAATATTTCAGAATTATGTTATAGAATATCACTTTTGTTTATATTACAGCTCCTACTGTGATTCTCAAGGTTTGGCCACGCCCTCCGGTCTGTGTGACCCAGGCTGGTACTGTACAATAGGGGCTCAGAATGCCCAGCCCCAGGCTGCCAACGAGGGTGGGTTGTGTGCAGCTGGGACATATTGCCCAATGGGAACTTCAGCAGAAATACCTTGCGATCCAGGGCAGTTCTGTGCCAATGCTGGTGAGAAAAAAATAATATTGTACAATAACATTAAAAGAAAAAGCCCCCAAAAAATTAAATGTACAAGAAGTGCAAGTTTTATATAAGAAAGTCCAACCCTCAGATCAAGATGTGTGAAAACATTTGCTAATTAAATGCAACATCCTGATAAATTCTCTTTGTCTTCAGACTTAATTTCCAATGATCTGTCGTACGTTTTGATAAAAAACATGTGACTATTTTTCAGGAAATTGCAACACATACATGATACAAATGAATTTGTGGTCAGTTATTGAAACTTTTCGAGGCAATATTTAAATCTTGTTTTGTAAATTATTATGCTTAATTATACAGGTCAATCCTCAACCAATGGATCGTGTGACGCAGGCCACTACTGCTCTAGTGGTTCCTCCACCAGTTCCCCCGTCGGACAAGCTTATGGTGAGATTTGATATTAATAATTGATTAATAGCAGCCTGGCCAAGTTAGCTCATTTGGTAGCACATTATGATTATCAATCCAGGGGTCGCAAGTTCGATTTCCTGCCAACCCACAATCTCTATGATGAGTGATATACAACTTTTTGTCTCATTATCATTTGTCTCTAACTGCTAGTTCAAGTGGGAAAGTTACCAGTTAATTGCAAAGACGCGTTTGCCCTTCTACTTAATAACCTTCCAGGATCCAAGGAACAATGGTTCTGTTTACAGAACTTCACTCAATGACATAAAAATGAAGCTTAAATTTCAAACATTGCCCTCCAAGGATGAGTTGTGTCCCAAGGTCATTTACCTCTCACTTTTTAGTTTGTGTTTTTGAGACCAGCTTGGTCCAAACAATTATGCCAGTTCCTTTCTGAAGAATATACGAGGTGTGTTCAAAAACTTTCGCAAACGTCCTGTATGCTTGAATATCACAAGGTTTACATGTATTAAACCAATACGAAATGGACAACTGATCATCACTGTACATTGTGTATAAATATCATGATAATCCATGCATTCAAGTCTTTTGCCAGTGTGGTTGTATCTGATAGGTATACCTAAAAAGGAGCATGAAAATTGTTTCAGAAACTTGATTAAAAGATTGAAAATGTATGTTCTGGCTAAAGGAGACTATTTCGAAGGTCATTAAACCAAACAACATCATCAGTTCTAATATTAAACATATCAGAAAAAAATCAATCATTTGCAAAAGTTTTCGAACACCCCACAAAAGTATCTTACATGGTTTTGAGGTTCAGATAGGCCCCTGAAAATATGCACAACCCAAAATTATGTGTTTTTTTGTTTGCAGAATATTTTACTTTTAAAAAGTTTACAGTACTATTATAAAACATGAAAAGAAAATATTTTGATTAGACAATTGTAATTTGTGGCTTGTTGAATTTAGCTGGACCATTGAATATGACAAAAAATACGTAAGCCGAGTGACACTTCACTAAGGGTGAGTAGATTCTATTGGTCACTAGTCCAACAGGGGGAGTTGTTGACAAAATAATTTTACACCCCTGATGGCGACCAAACCATTGAAGTGTATTTGGGTATGCATTACTGAATCACTGAACACATTTTCAAAAAATGCAGAAAAAACATGAAGTTGACCAGATTATAAACAGTTTCATTTTCAGTATTTTTGTAATGTGGTGTATCACGCAGCACTTACAAACTGTCAAATCTTCATCCAACCACACCCAATGTCATCCAAACTTGTCAGAACTCGCGAAAATATTGGTCAAATTGAACAAAAAAAATGTCTTACCTTAATTTACACAGCTCTAATTTCTTGTGTGCAAAAATCTTGCTACTGTCACTAAGAGGTAAGTGAGACCTTTATGTAAACAGCATATCACAAAAACATATGTATTAAGAGATGATGATGAAAGACAAAGAAAATGTATGGAAAATTCATCTTTACGTTTCAGGTGACGTTTGCCCAGCTGGTAAATACTGTCCAACTGGCAGTGCTAGTGGTACAGATTGCCCACCTGGCACTTACCTGCCCACTACTGGAGCCCAAACAGAACATGAATGTCTCACATGTACCCAGGGCTCGTACTGCGCAGGGTATGGTAACACTGCCGTCACTGCTGCCTGTGCAGGAGGCTACTACTGTCCTTCTGGAATGAACATGTCAAATCCGTCAGAGTACACTTGCTCAGAGGGTATGTGACCTTGTTTGTATTTTCTTTGTTGACTTGTGGAGCTATCTTTTGTATTGAAATATACTTTTCTTTTACATGTGTTTGAGCCTGCCTGTGTCTACCCTTCAATTATGTGTACTCATCTACTTACATGTAGTATCCATATATTTACTAACATGTCGAATCCGTCAGAGTACACTTGCTCAGAGGGTATGTAACCATGTTTGTATTTTCTTTGTTGACTTGTGGAGCTATCTTTTGTATTGAAATATACCTTTCTTTTACATGTGTTTGGGCCTGCCTGTGTCTACCCTTCAATTATGTGTACTCATCTACTAACATGTAGTATCCATCTATCTACTTACATGTAGTATCCATCTATCTACTTACTTGTAGTATCCATCTATCTACTTACATGTATCCATCTATCTACTTACATGTAGTATCTGTCTGTCTACTGATATGTAGTACCTGTCTGTCTGTCTGTCTGTCTGTCTGTCTGTCTGTCTGTCTGTCTGTCTGTCTGTCTGTCTGTCTGTCTGTCTGTCTGTCTGTCTGTCTGTCTGTCTGTCTGTCTGTCTGTCTGTCCATTTGTCCATCTGTCCATCTGTCCATCTGTCTGAATTTCTACAACAATCGGTATTTTCAGCTAAACTTGACAACAGCTTTCCTTGGTCATTTTTTTTATTCAACTTTGTTTCAAGATGATTCCATTGATGAAAGACAATATTAATAATAATAAAATTCCACCTTATTTTTTTTTTTTTTTTATGAAAAAAAGCACATTAAGAGTCAATAAATTTCACTTTGAATTCATTAATTCTTCTTAAAAGTTGGTGATGTCTTCCATTTAGGTCCTCCGTTATAAATGTTAAGGCACTAAGGCCATAATAAATTAATTTTTAGACTTTCATCCAAATTTGTTTCCATTTTATTTTTCAGTTTTTCAGAAAAAGATGTCGTATTAGCCATGAAATGAAAGACAATCATTATAAGATCGGTCTTAAACTGTTGAGCTGTTTTTGACAAATTACAATTCCCATTCAAAAAAATATGCCTGGGGTGGGTCCAGTAATCAGGAGTGGGTGTAGTTGAAATTCTGGGAATTAATTTGTTATGCACTCATCACCCGTGTTTACCATTGAGCAAATCTGGCTTGTATATACTTATTTCTGGGAATCTTATTTGTTATTCAGGTTATGAATGTCCCTCGGGAAGTCACCAGGAGGTCAGATGTTCGTCCGGCTACTACCAGGATGAGACCTGGCTTGTATATACTTATTTCTGGGAATCTTATTTGTTATTCAGGTTATGAATGTCCCTCGGGAAGTCACCAGGAGGTCAGATGTTCGTCCGGCTACTACCAGGATGAGACCGGACAGGCGAGCTGCAAACCATGTCCGACTGGTTTCTTCTGTGACAACACTGTCGCGCCCGTCGTATTGTTCAACAGTAGCATTTGTCCACAAGGTATTTTTTTCGTCATGACCGTGGCGACATTGTCGGTGTCATCCAAACTCATATCATATTAACACAACCAATGTATATAGCTAAGTTACCTTAGATTCCATATGTAAGGCTCTTAAACCTTAGTTAAAAGATTTGAGCATAGATCAGGCTTGATTTATAGTTACATCTGGGATATCAGATAACTTTTGTATTTTATTCCCAGATACAACTGTCCACTTTATGCATAATACAGCACCAAGTATAGATGCCTGTAGGAACATAAAGTAATAAATAATAGTTACATCTGGGGTATCACACAACTATTGTATTATATTCCTGGATAGTATTGTCCACTTAATACATAATACAGCACCCAGTATAGATGCCCTGTAGGAGCATAAAGTAATAATTTATAGTTACATCTGGGGTATCACACAACTATTGTATTATATTCCTGGATAGTATTGTCCACTTAATACATAATACAGCACCCAGTATAGATGCCCTGTAGGAGCATAAAGTAATAATTTATAGTTACATCTGGGGTATCACACAACTATTGTATTATATTCCTGGATAGTATTGTCCACTTAATACATAATACAGCACCCAGTATAGATGCCCTGTAGGAACATAAAGTAATAATTTATAGTTACATCTGGGGTATCACACAACTATTGTATTATATTCCTGGATAGTATTGTCCACTTAATACATAATACAGCACCCAGTATAGATGCCCTGTAGGAGCATAAAGTAATAATTTATAGTTACATCTGGGGTATCACACAACTATTGTATTATATTCCTGGATAGTATTGTCCACTTAATACATAATACAGCACCCAGTATAGATGCCCTGTAGGAGCATAAAGTAATAATTTATAGTTGCATCTGGGGTATCACACAACTATTGTATTATATTCCAGGATACTATTGTCCACTTAATACATAATACAGCACCCAGTATAGATGCCCTGTAGGAACATAAAGTAATTATTTATAGTTACATCTGGGGTATCACACAACTATTGTATTATATTCCAGGATACTATTGTCCACTTAATACATAATACAGCACCAAGTATAGATGCCCTGTAGGAGCATAAAGTAATAATTTATAGTTACATCTGGGGTATCACACAACTATTGTATTATATTCCAGGATACTATTGTCCACTTAATACACAATACAGCACCCAGTATAGATGCCCTGTAGAAACATATAGTAATTATTTATAGTTACATCTGGGGTATCACACAACTATTGTATTATATTCCAGGATACTATTGTCCAGTTAATACACAATACAGCACCCAGTATAGATGCCCTGTGGGAACTTACGGTAACAACACTGGTCTCATACAACAGTCTGACTGTACACCGTGCCCTGGAGGATATTATTGTGATCAAGAAGCTCAGACTGCATTTTCTGAGCTTTGTAATGCTGGGTAAGTGTTTCTGAGCTTTGTAATGCTGGGTAAGTGTTTTTGAGGCTTTGTAATGCTTGGTAAGTGTTTTTGAGCATTGTAATGCTTGATAAGTGTTTCTGAGCTTTGTAATGCTGGATAAGTGTTTCTGAGCTTTGTAATGCCGGGTAAGTGTTTTTGAGCTTTGTAATGCTGGGTAAGTGTTTTTTTTAGCTTTGTAATGCTGGGTAAGTGTTTCTGAGCTTTGTAATGCTGGATAAGTGTTTTTGAGAACTTTGTAATGCTGGTTAAGTGTTTTTGAGAGCTTTTTAATGCTGGGTAAGTGTTTTTGAGCTTTGTAATGCTAGATAAGTGTGTTATGCTTGGTAAGTGTTTTTGAGCTTTGTAATACTGGATAAGTGTTTTTGAGAGTTTTGTAATGCTGGGTAAGTGTTTTTGAGCTTTGTATTGCTGGATAAGTGTTTTTGAGCTTTGTATTGCTGGATAAGTGTTTCTGAGCTTTGTAATGCTGGATAAGTGTTTTTGAGCTTTGTAATGCTGGATAAGTGTTTTTGAGCTTTGTTATTCTGGGTTAATGTTTTTGCGAGCTTTGTAATGTTGGGTCAGGATTCTCTATCTCTAGACTATACGCTCAACAATATACTGAGTAGAGTCAAGCAATGTAGAACTTGATTCAAAGGACAATTCATTAAGTAAAGTTTAAAATTTTGTCAAAATTGCTAGGGTTTTAGATGTTTAAGAAGTTTTTTGATACCAACAGAGTTTTTTCTACATAGTTATCATCATTACACATGCAGTTAAATAAACCCTTGCAGTTTAAAAGGAATAAATCAGGAAAAAATGCTATAAATGTCTATAAATTCAATTATTATTCAAATGGATAAAAAGTATCTCATTATTATAAATAAATAAAATCCAAACAGTTTGTTATATTAAATCCACCAAAGTGTGATAAAATCTATATCCCGTTAAAAAATACTTGAATACTTCTTGATGACCTTCCTCATTTGGACTCTTACTAAGACAAAACAAATTTTAGAATGTGTCAACCTGTATGACAAATCAAATTGAAGTCAAATGAAATCACAAGATGTCTCAAAATATGTTGCAGTTGAAAGTGGGAAATCTATTTTAGTCAAACTTAGGCTGGTAGCTCAAGTTAAGAAATCCCTTTTCAATGTATTATTTTTGCATGTTTAAATATATATCCTTTGGGCAATATGGGATCATTGAGTATACATAGGCATAATATATTGGAAAAAATGTTTTAGCCAATTTTAAGATTTTGAAAAGTCCTGATATACTGGACAGATCCTATCTGTCAGTCAAACACATATATAATGAGTTCATTATTTAACAACCAAATGTTGTCTTTTAATTAACCCTTTACTTCATATAAACGCCTTTGGACACCTCTAATATTGAAAGCATTAATTCACCATATATCAGCAATGGGTGAATTATGTTTATATTAACTGACAGAGTGGAAATCAGTGCAAGAAGTGTTCAGATTGCTCGTTATGAGCAATCTGAACTCTTCCTGCACTGTTTTCAAAGGCCTTCTGTGATTGGTGCAGGAAAACGGGTATCTTTGGAGTAAAGGGTTAAATCATACAAATGACTGATGAGTCCAAGTTGCTGTCCAATGTGAGCTTAGGCACATTGAACAGCTGGAAAGAGACAAGAAGGTGGGGTAGTGTTGACTCTGTTGGGGTTGAAATTGATCCATAATCTATTGTTTTGATGGATTGATAGTAATTTTCAAAATCATTTGTAGATTCTACTGTCGTCAAGGCGCTGAAAGTGGCACACCGATGGAAGATTCTGATGCTTACGAGTGTCCAGTTGGTCACTACTGTCCGATTCAGACCAGCGAACCCCAGAAATGTCCAGCCGGAAAATTTTCCAATACAGTTCGGCTCACTGCTGAAAGTGAATGCACATCGTGCACGGCTGGTTCATACTGCTCCGAGCTCAACATGACAGCGACAAGCGGGCTATGTAGCCCTGGATATTACTGTCCAAATGGGTCGTCTAGTGCGATGGAACTTGACTGTCCGGCCGGCTCTTACTGCGGAAGCGGTACAGCTACACCTGTCCCATGTCCCAAAGGTCAGTGTTAAGTAAATTGCTATGTCAACACCCCAATGCAACTCTGCTCTATTTCTTTATCCATTTATATATAGAGCAGTGCTGCAATGAACTTTTGATACATGTTTACAACAACCCCTAAATTGTTGAAGTGGAAAAATGGGGTTATCACATGCACCATTCAAATGATTGAGTCCTTAAAATTGTTTAATGAATTTTGTACTTCATATAAGATTATGGGATTTCTGTTATGCTTCAAATCTTATTGTGATAGTATTAGGCCATTATAAATTAATTGTTAGATTATCATCCAAATTTTTCTTGAAAACGGGGAGGGCGGGAGGATTTTATTTTTTATTTTCATTTTCAAAAAAAAAAAATATATATATATATTTATTTTTTTTATCTTTTAAATATATTCTTTTTTTTTATGAAAATAAAAAGAGCCAGGGCGGCATGAAAATTAGGGGGCAGGTGGGGATGATAATCTAGCACTTAATTTATTATGGCCTTATATCATGTATTTTATTTTACTGAAAGGTATATACATGTAATTATATACACTCAAGAGATATGAAAACACAACACAGGAAGAGATTTAGCACGAGTGTACACTCGGGTCCTGTTAAAACGTGGTCCGATATAACATGAAACTCATAATGCGGTTTTTCTATGTCTCACAAATTTATAATTGGTATTTTCAACCTGATTTATTAAAAACTCATAGTATAATATCATTTAATTAATTGAAAATTTCAATTCAATTGCTAAGTGTTTGTGAGCTCGTTATTTTTTTCCAGACTGTTTGTGTATCAATTACACCTTGATAATTCAGACTGACATAATAACAAATTCTTATTGTTATATACAACATTGCTTTTAATTGATTTATGCTGTCAAACAATGGTCTGTCATATATATCGCACATTATTGTGTGTTTGTTAACGGTACTTCAGCCGGAAACAGTTGTGCGAAGTAATATAGCACAGTGCACCTTGGGATATTTGTAACACATTTTCGCGTATATCGTGGTTTCATTCCATGGATCACCGGTACCACATTATAAGCGAAGATTAGTGTTTATATCCATTTCCTGCAGCAATTATTGTCTGTTGATTTCTATTGCTGGGCCCGATTAACTCAGTCGGTTATGCGTTTGACTATCAATCCAGGGGTCGCGAGTTTGAATCCCCCACCCAGCAACAGTCTCCGTGATGATTGATATACGACATTGTGTCTCATTATCATTCATCTCTCACCACTGATTCAAGTGGGAAAGTTATCAGTTACTTGCGGAGACGGGGTGTTTTCGAGTACTGGTTAATCCCAGGAAACAGTGGTTAGGTTAACTGATCATCTGTTAGCCCTCGATGGCATAAAAATGACGCTAAATATTCAATCAATCAATCAATGATTACTATTGGTTGTTTACTTAAGATGTTGCTCCATAAATTTGTACCTCCTGCATTTGTGTCACTTTTTTCATTTCCAAGTGAGTACCCTGCATATCTCTTCCTGTGTTGCACATTTACATACCTTGAATCTACATGTATCTAATTAATGTGACTTCATAAAAAAAAAAAAAAAAAAAAAAAAAATACACAAATATACATGTACATAATTTTGAGACAAAACAAGTGCACAATGAATATTAATGTTTTTCTATGTTGCTGTATTGGAAGTCTTGTTTTACACACCACAGGTACCTACTCCAACCAGACAAATCTGGCATTAGAGAGTGAATGTGACCCCTGTCCTGGTGGTTCTTACTGCCTCACAGATGGACTCATAGAGCCCACAGGACTCTGCGGAGAAGGTAGGACTGCCTCATTATTTAGTGCACATTTGTCTAAGGCTCAAAGTGAGCAAAACACCAATAGAAACACTCATCATAGGCTTGCTTGGTGTCTAGCACAATCACCTATGTCCTCATCAAAAACCTGAAGCCCCAAGCTCTACCTAATGTGCTATTCAGGCTGCATGTGCCTTGGCCAAATGTGTACTAATCACAGTGAAGGGATCAGTGTAACTTTCCAGCTCTGAACATTCAATTCTGGTTCAATCCAGCGCTTAGAATACTGTCACAAGTAGACACTGTCGTGATATAACTGAACAATTTTTGAAACTGACGCTTAACACCCTACTACAACAAAATCACTTTGTAGTTTTTTAATACATAAGCTACTAAGTTTACTTCATAGTGAAGATAATGATACTAACATCAGTGGGGTAGCTTCCCATGGTCACCTTGGGCATGGGCCTACACTTTTTTCTGAGAAATTGAAAAAACAAAAACGCAATAAAAATCTTGACCCTAGGGAAGTAAGGTGAGTGGTTAAAATTGTAACAAAAAAAAAATTGAATATGATCCAGATATTAGACATCATTTTTGTAATTTATTTAGTTATAAAACAGTGGATTCAATGTTGATATTAAGGATGAACTATCGGTAGGTTATCAAACTCTGGATCATAGTCATGAGTGTGATCCTCCAGGCACAGCCACGTAGTGTAACCTTGAGCAACTAGATCCATGTATAACCCTGACACAATGTGTGAACTATCGGTAGGTTATCATAGTCATGAGTGTGATCCTCCAGGCACAGCCACGTAGTGTAACCTTGAGCAACTAGATCCATGTATAACTCTGACACAATTTGTGAACTATCGGTAGGTTATCAAACTCTGGATCATAGTCATGAGTGTGATCCTCCAGGCACAGCCACATAGTGTAGCCTTGAGCAACTAGATCCATGTATAACCCTGACACTATGTGTGAACTATCGGTAGGTTATCAAACTCTGGATCATAGTCATGAGTGTGATCCTCCAGGCACAGCCACGTTGTGTAGCCTTGAGCAACTAGATCCATGTATAACTCTGACACAATGTGTGACCTATCGGTAGGTTATCAAAATCTGGATCATAGTCATGAGTGTGATCCTCCAGGCACAGCCACTTTGTGTAGCCTTGAGCAACTAGATCCATGTATAACCCTGACACACAATGTGTGAACTATTGGTAGGTTATCAAACTCTGGATCATAATCATGAGTGTGATCCTCCAGGCACAGCCACGTAGTGTAGCCTTGAGCAACTAGATCCATGTATAACTCTGACACAATGTGTGACCTATCGGTAGGTTATCAAACTCTGGATCATAGTCATGTGTGTGATCCTCCAGGCACAGCCACGTTGTGTAGCCTTGAGCAACTAGATCCATGTATAACTCTGACACAATGTGTGACCTATCGGTAGGTTATCAAACTCTGGATCATAGTCATGTGTGTGATCCTCCAGGCACAGCCACGTTGTGTAGCCTTGAGCAACTAGATCCATGTATAACCCTGACACAATGTGTGAACTATCGGTAGGTTATCAAACTCTGGATCATAGTCATGAGTGTGATCCTCCAGGCACAGCCACGTAGTGTAGCCTTGAGCAACTAGATCCATGTATAACCCTGACACAATGTGTGAACTATCGGTAGGTTATCAAACTCTGGATCATAGTCATGAGTGTGATCCTCCAGGCACAGCCACGTTGTGTAGCCTTGAGCAACTAGATCCATGTATAACTCTGACACAATGTGTGAACTATCGGTAGGTTATCAAACTCTGGATCATAGTCATGAGTGTGATCCTCCAGGCACAGCCACGTAGTGTAGCCTTGAGCAACTAGATCCATGTATAACTCTGACACAATGTGTGAACTATCGGTAGGTTATCAAACTCTGGATCATAGTCATGAGTGTGATCCTCCAGGCACAGCCACGTAGTGTAGCCTTGAGCAACTAGATCCATGTATAACTCTGACACAATGTGTGAACTATCGGTAGGTTATCAAACTCTGGATCATAGTCATGAGTTTGATCCTCCAGGCACAGCCACGTCGTGTAGCCTTGAGCAACTAGATCCATGTATAACCCTGACACAATGTGTGAACTATCGGTAGGTTATCAAACTCTGGATCATAGTCATGAGTGTGATCCTCCAGGCACAGCCACGTAGTGTAACCTTGAGCAACTAGATCCATGTATAACTCTGACACAATGTGTGAACTATCGGTAGGTTATCAAACTCTGGATCATAGTCATGAGTGTGATCCTCCAGGCACAGCCACGTAGTGTAGCCTTGAGCAACTAGATCCATGTATAACCCTGACACAATGTGTGAACTATCGGTAGGTTATCAAACTCTGGATCATAGTCATGAGTGTGATCCTCCAGGCACAGCCACGTAGTGTGGCTTAGAGCAACTAGATCCATGTATAACCCTGACACAATGTGTGAACTATCGGTAGGTTATCAAACTCTGGATCATAGTCATGAGTGTGATCCTCCAGGCACAGCCACGTTGTGTAGCCTTGAGCAACTAGATCCATGTATAACTCTGACACAATGTGTGACATATCGGTAGGTTATCAAAATCTGGATCATAGTCATGAGTGTGATCCTCCAGGCACAGCCACGTAGTGTAGCCTTGAGCAACTAGATCCATGTATAACTCTGACACAATGTATGACCTATCGGTAGGTTATCAAACTCTGGATCATAGTCATGAGTGTGATCCTCCAGGCACAGCCACGTTGTGTAGCCTTGAGCAACTAGATCCATGTATAACCCTGACACACAATGTGTGAACTATTGGTAGGTTATCAAACTCTGGATCATAATCATGAGTGTGATCTTCCAGGCACAGCCACGTAGTGTAGCCTTGAGCAACTAGATCCATGTATAACTCTGACACAATGTGTGACCTATCGGTAGGTTATCAAACTCTGGATCATAGTCATGTGTGTGATCCTCCAGGCACAGCCACGTAGTGTAGCCTTGAGCAATTAGATCCATGTATAACCCTGACACAATGTGTGAACTATCGGTAGGTTATCAAACTCTGGATCATAATCATGAGTGTGATCCTCCAGGCACAGCCACGTAGTGTAGCCTTGAGCAACTAGATCCATGTATAACCCTGACACACAATGTGTGAACTATAGGTATGTTATCAAACTCTGGATCAAAGTCGTGAGTGTGATCCTCCAGGCACAGCCATGTCGTGAAGCCTTGAGCAACTAGATCCATGTATAACCCTGACACACAATGTGTGAACTATCGGTAGGTTATCAAACTTTGGATCATAGTCATGAGTGTGATCCTCCAGGCACAGCCACGTCGTGTAGCCTTGAGCAACTAGATCCATGTATAACTCTGACACACAATGTGTGAACTATCGGTAGGTTATCAAACTCTGGATCATAGTCATGAGTGTGATCCTCCAGGCACAGCCACGTTGTGTAGCCTTGAGCAACTAGATCCATGTATAACTCTGACACAATGTGTGAACTATCGGTAGGTTATCAAACTCTGGATCATAGTCATGAGTGTGATCCTCCAGGCACAGCCACATAGTGTAGCCTTGAGCAACTAGATCCATGTATAACCCTGACACAATGTGTGAACTATCGGTAGGTTATCAAACTCTGGATCATAGTCATGAGTGTGATCCTCCAGGCACAGCCACATAGTGTAGCCTTGAGCAACTAGATCCATGTATAACCCTGACACAATGTGTGAACTATCGGTAGGTTATCAAACTCTGGATCATAGTCATGAGTGTGATCCTCCAGGCACAGCCACGTTGTGTAGCCTTGAGCAACTAGATCCATGTATAACCATGACACAATGTGTGAACTATCGGTAGGTTATCAAACTCTGGATCATAGTCATGAGTGTGATCCTCCAGGCATAGCCACGTTGTGTAGCCTTGAGCAACTAGATCCATGTATAACCCTGACACACAATGTGTGAACTATCGGTAGGTTATCAAACTCTGGATCATAGTCATGAGTGTGATCCTCCAGGCACAGCCACGTAGTGTGGCTTAGTGCAACTAGATCCATGTATAACACTGACACTAAGTGTGAACTATCGGTAGGTTTTCAAACTGGATCATAGTCATGAGTGTGATCCTCCAGGCACAGCTACGTAGTGTGGCTTAGAGCAACTAGATCCATGTATAACCCTGACACTATGTGTGAACTATCGGTAGGTTATCAAACTCTGGATCATAGTCATGAGTGTGATCCTCCAGGCACAGCCACGTTGTGTAGCCTTGAGCAACTAGATCCATGTATAACCCTGACACTATGTGTGAACTATCGGTAGGTTATCAAACTCTGGATCATAGTCATGAGTGTGATCCTCCAGGCACAGCCACGTTGTGTAGCCTTGAGCAACTAGATCCATGTATAACCCTGACACACAATGTGTGAACTATCAGTAGGTTATCAAACTCTGGATCATAGTCATGAGTGTGATCCTACAGGCACAGCCACGTTGTGTAGCCTTGAGCAACTAGATCCATGTATAACTCTGACACAATGTGTGATCTATCGGTAGGTTATCAAAATCTGGATCATAGTCATGAGTGTGATCCTCCAGGCACAGCCACGTAGTGTACCCTTGAGCAACTAGATCCATGTATAACCCTGACACTATGTGTGAACTATCGGTAGGTTATCAAACTCTGGATCATAGTCATGAGTGTGATCCTCCAGGCACAGCCACGTTGTGTAGCCTTGAGCAACTAGATCCATGTATAACCCTGACACTATGTGTGAACTATCGGTAGGTTATCAAACTCTGGATCATAGTCATGAGTGTGATCCTCCAGGCACAGCCACGTTGTGTAGCCTTGAGCAACTAGATCCATGTATAACCCTGACACACAATGTGTGAACTATCGGTAGGTTATCAAACTCTGGATCATAGTCATGAGTGTGATCCTACAGGCACAGCCACGTTGTGTAGCCTTGAGCAACTAGATCCATGTATAACTCTGACACAATGTGTGATCTATCGGTAGGTTATCAAAATCTGGATCATAGTCATGAGTGTGATCCTCCAGGCACAGCCACGTTGTGTAGCCTTGAGCAACTAGATCCATGTATAACCCTGACACACAATGTGTGAACTATAGGTAGGTTATCAAACTCTGGATCATAGTCATGAGTGTGATACTCCAGGCACAGCCACGTAGTGTGGCTTAGTGCAACTAGATCCATGTATAACCCTGACACTATGTGTGAACTATCGGTAGGTTTTCAAACTGTGGATCATAGTCATGAGTGTGATCCTCCAGGCACAGCCACGTAGTGTAGCCTTGAGCAACTAGATCCATGTATAACCCTGACACTATGTGTGAACTATCGGTAGGTTATCAAACTCTGGATCATAGTCATGAGTGTGATCCTCCAGGCACAGCCACGTTGTGTAGCCTTGAGCAACTAGATCCATGTATAACCCTGACACACAATGTGTGAACTATTGGTAGGTTATCAAACTCTGGATCATAGTCATGTGATCCTCCAGGCAACAAGATTCAAAATTGATGTAAAATATGTAGGTTTAAGTGGTTTTGATTGTAATTTAATGCAACATTTTCTTTTCAGGTTATTACTGCCCAACCGGGTCCATTTACCAGGAACCAGTAGCCACCTATTGCCCAATAGGACATTATTGTCCAAATGGATCCTCTCAGGCCATTCCTTGCAAGAACAACACAGAGGTAAAAAATAAGCAGGCTTTCATCCTCTTTCTAATATTGTATGGTGTTTAGCATTACTTTTAATAATCTTATGCCAAGCAGGCTTTCATCCACTTTCTAATATTGTATGGTGTTTAGCATTACTTTTAATAATCTAATGCCAAGCAGGCTTTCATCCACTTTCTAATATTGTATGGTGTTTAGCATTACTTTTAATAATCTAATGCCAAGCTCGCGGTCCATTGATAGAGCATCGAACCATGATTGGGAGGTTGTGATTTCCATCCTCCGCCACTGCTATGTGAAGTGTTTTTATGTCTTTGAGCAAGACCCTTCATTTGCATAAGACCATGATAAATTAATTGCTAGATTATCATCCCCCTAATTTTCATGCCGCTCAGAATCTTTTTATTTTCATTAAAAAACGAAAACAAAAAAAAAAAAAAAAAAATATAAAAATAAAAAATAAAATCATCCCCATACTTCACCTTTTTAATAAAAATTTGGATGATAATCTAGCAATTACTTTATAATGGCCTAATGCTTAGTACTGATTCTAGCCGAAAGCCTGATTTGTATAAGTTGTAAGAACTTATTTCACAATTGATGTAAAATAAAAGTTTAAAACACATAATCTTTCAGAATACAATATCATAGTGAAGGTGCATACACCCCTCAACTTTCATGATCGGTCATCTGGATTTATTGATATTTGTCAACACAAGTTTGTAAATTGTATGTTCTTACGATATCTGCATTTTTACTTTGGTAGATATTTCTATTACACCCTAGGACCTAGTTTAAATTCTCAGGCTGTGACGTTACACCACTCATAAAATCCTTGTGCTTTGACAAATTGCTTGTGCTATGACGTTACGCCATTCAAAAAATCCTTGTTGTATGATGTATTAATATATAAATACTATGGTATCCTTGCACTACTCTAACAAATTAGCCGGAATAAAAATCACACAGGGTTGTTTGCAAGAAAACATATCTTTCAAGTGTTTTTTTTTGTGATGCGGATGGAAGATTTGATCCCTCGGGATAACTGTTTTGGCGTAGCTTGGCAGAGTCTCATTCCTGCTAAACCAGTTGTCCTTCAAGTTGGAATTTTCCATCCGCACCTCAAACCCATGAAAGATACTTACAATCTTACCTTCAATCTAATGAACAATACGATTGGGCATATTTTCAATCAATTTCATTTAAATAAGCATGTTTTCTCTCACTGCTAAGACTGTAGGTTCGAGTCCCGCTTGCTCCATAATCTTTATGTGAGAAAGTTTCCAGATACTTGCGGACAGACAGTTATCAGTTTGACACAGTCTGAGGTCTTCCTCCACCAGTAAAACTTGATATGCCATCTATAACCTGAAATGTGTTAAAAACGGCATTAAACCCCATTCAAAAAAAAAAATTCAAAAAAATGGAAATGCACCACCTGCATTTTCAGTCAAATTCACAATTGTATCGGTATCTTGTATGTCAGCCATATGCAGGATTAAGACAATACGTCTCGACCTCATTGACCTTTACCCAATTGAGTATGTATAGGATTTGTTAAAAAAAAAAAAAAAAGACAATTTTCACAACCAGTTTGATGCATTTGTATAAGAACATAAACCAGGAATGGAATAACAATGTCCAAAGATACTTGCAAAGATACATGGTTTCAATAACATTGAGTACATACATTAATTTAATATAATTGTGAAAATTTATTTAGCGGGTGGTGTATTTCAAGCAATTGGTACATGTTTATTGTTTTATATATTTGAAAGGAATTGTTTTAAACAATTCACAATGAATTTGTTCATTAGATTATACATAAAGATATGAAATTTACAAACTTGTGTTGGCGAAATATCATAAAAGCTAGGTGACCGATTATGAAAGTTATTTAGTGTATAATTCTGGTAGGTGACCGATTATGAAAGTTGACAAGTGTATAGTCCTTGTTAGGTGACCGATTATGAAAGTTGAAGAGTGTGTAGTCCTGGTAGGTGACCGATTATGAAAGTTGACAAGTGTATAGTCCTTGTTAGGTGACCGATTATGAAAGTTGACGAGCGTATAGTCCTTGTAGATGTAATAATGAAAGTTGACGAGTGTGTAGTCCTGGTAGGTGACCGATTATGAAAGTTGACGAGCGTATAGTCCTTGTAGATGTAATTATGAAAGTTGACAAATGTATAGTCCTGGTTGGTGACCGATTATGGAAGTTGATTAGTGTATAGTCCTTGTAGGTGACTGATTATGAAAGTTTGACGAGTGTATAATCCTGGTAGGTGACCGATTATGAAAGTTGAAGAGGTTGTAGTCCTGGTAGGTGACCGATTATGAAAGTTGACAAGTGTATAGTCCTTGTTAGGTGACCGATTATGAAAGTTGACAAGTGTATAGTCCTGGTAGGTGACTGATTATGAAAGTTGAAGAGTGTGTAGTCCTGGTAGGTGACGGATTATGAAAGTTGACGAGTGTGTTCGTCCTGGTAGGTGAGCGATTATGAAAGTTTACAAGTGTATAGTCCTGGTTGGTGAGCGATTATGAAAGTTTACAAGTGTATAGTCCTGGTAGGTGAGCGATTATAAAAGTTGACGAGTGTATAGTCCTGGTAGGTGACCGATTATGAAAGTTGACAAGTGTATAGTCCTGGTAGGTGAGGGAATATGAAAGTTGACAAGTGTAAAGTCCATGAAGGTGACCAATTATGAATGTTGATGAGTGTAAAGTCCTGGTAGGGGACTGATTATGAAAGTTGACGAGTGTCAAGTTCTGGTAGGTGACCGATTATGAAAGTTGACAGGTGTATAGTCCTGGTAGGTGACCGATTATGAAAGTTGACGAGTGTATAGTCCTGGTAGGTGACCGATTATGAAAGTTTGATGAGTGTATAGTCCTGGTAGGTGACCGATTGTGAAAGTTGACGAGTGTATAGTCCTGGTGGGTGGGTGAGGGTGATTATGAAAGTTGATGTGTGTATAGTCCTGTTGAGGTGACTGATTATGAAAGTTGACGAGTGTATAGTCCTTGTAGGTGACCAATTATGAAAGTTGATATTGTATAATCCTGGTAGGTGACCGATTATGAAAGTTGATATTGTATAATCCTGGTAAGCTTTTTTATATAATTTTTTCAACTGAGCTGTGCCCTAATCCACAATGTCGGCAGTGAAAAGTTGATGATCTTGAGATGAGCATCTTCTAATACCCAATCAAAGGACTCAGATTGAAATAAAAAAATATATATTTTCTTGGTTCACAGGTAAACTACACTCATGCTGTGGAATGCATGGAATGTCCTGCTGGTTTTTACTGTGACTCCTCAATGGGTGAGAAGATCACCTGTCCTGCTGGTTATTACTGCCCAGCTGGAACTGGTCTCAACTGGATGGCATGTCCTCGTGGAACATACAGCGCCACCACTGGACTCTACGCCCAAATACAGTGTACCCAGTGTGATCCTGGAAAATACTGCGGTTTAGAGCATCAAACAGCTGTTGCAGGTGAGGAGGCTTCCTATGATGCAACATAAAAATGTCTGCTTTGTTGATTCATTTACGTTAATATGCCTCAAACAATAATGAATGGTATTCTGCTAAAGGGATTATACTGGCAAGTAGCACAAACACGCTGTTCATCCAGACTTTTCCTGTATGCAGTGTGCACAAAATAATGCTTATGTACTGACGTATAACCTTTATTTACTTAAAAGTTATCAAATTAACAGTAATTAAATATTGGCCAAAACTTTAATACTTCCCGCAATAAAGTATTGCGCAATGTTTACATTGATCTCTGTAAACTTCCCGAACAAAGCCTTAGGAAGTCTTCACGATGTTATCCAATGATTGATCGGAAACCCGAAAGTGATTCGTTGAAAATGGCAAATGTAAACAAAAACAAAAACGTGGCATCAGAAACCTGATGTTTGAAATATCAAAGCTAAGTATTTTGTGTTGTTTTTAATTCATTTCATGTAAAATGCAATATATTCAGATTATCAATCTCTCAGTTTTGTTAATATAAGTATGTGTATATAATATTATAAATGTTGAAAATTGAACAGTATAAATGTTATCAAATTGATATAATATAGAATAAAAAATTATGAAATGTTATAGATGCATCACCTATAACTTCCTGTTCGGCAAATGATGTAAAGTTCATTGAATAAGGTCCCATTCAGAGATTCTGTCCTTGTAGTTATCTTATTAATGAGAAATTCGTCAATACACTGGTTGGCATTTTCCGTTTTATTCATCAATGTTTTAGCATTAACCCAATACTGGTCAATGGGTGACTTTATCACAGGCTACAGTTTAGTATATGGTCAACAAAATTAACAAATTTTCCACTACAGAGATAAAATAAAGTAGAGTGTGGAACATGTGGTCGAGTGGTAGAGCACCGAACCCGTGATCCGAGTGTGGTGGGTTTGATCCTCCGCTATGGCTATGTGTGGTATGATTGAGCAAGACACTTTTCCTCATATGCTTAGTACTGGTTCTAATCAGGAAGATTTTGAGCGTGATTTTCCTAAGTTGTAAAAACTTGTTTCACAATCGAAGTAACATAAATAAGTTTAAACTAATACAGCGGAAGTTGAATGGAATATCCACGATACTGGTATAATATTATGGTGTTTGATATAAATATGCAGTTTTACTGCCAAGATCAAAAAAAATTTGCTGATATAGGTGAAGCTTCTTTAAAGGTAGTATATCAAGGAAAGAATTTGTCGGGACAAAGTCCAAGGAGAGCTATTGCCATGACCCTGGCAGTTATGGCCCTTTTTGGACTTAGACACACAGGTTAAACTTTGCATTTAGTTGGGTACAAGTTTCACATATCTATGCAACCACTCATTGGATGTGAATGAAACTTTGCATTTGTGTTCACCATCATCAATGGAACACACAGAGACAAGAACCATAACTCTGGATTGCATTTTGGCACAGTTATGGCCCTTTTTAGACTTAGACACCCAGGGGCGAACTTTGTTGTCTTCTGTCAACTCTTGTTAAAATGGTTAAAATACATCTCAGTACCATTAGCAAATAAAATCTGAATGGCTTGGTATGTCACATTCAGTAAAATGCGTTATTTAAATTGGAGTTGTAAACTTGAAACGAAATCCCCATTCTAAAAATAGACAACACTTAAATACTGCTAGACAAACATCAAATTGTCAATCGGACTCTTTCTATGATAAAACCATTTTTACTTCATGTAAACCTGTATAAGGGATCAAATTGAAATCCAAATGAAACCATGTGACTCATTTAAAATGTCACAAAATATGTTAAGTGGGAAATAACCTATGCGCATAGCCCAAGTTAGGAAACCCCTTTTCAATATAATAGTTTGACATTTTTAAATGGATACGTTTTGGCAATGTGGGGTCAATGAGTATATACAGGCATGATATATTGGGGAAAAAATGTTTATAGCCAATTTTAAACTTTTGAAAAATCCTGATAAATTCCCTTTAAGTAATTTTCTGTTTAAAAAAAATCCCATACACAACCCCTTCTTATGAATTGTTCAATTAAGGTGACTGTGCCGCCGGCTACTACTGTACGACTGGTAGTGACATGCAGAATCCAGATGGTTCAAACAACACTGGCACGGCAAGCATCTGTCCTGTGGGCCACTATTGTCCAACTGCGAGTATTGTTCCGGTACCCTGCCAGAATGGAACGTACGCAGCTACTGAAGGTCAATCTGCGTGCGATACTTGTCACCAAGGTTAGTACCATCACCAAGGTCAGTACCATCACCAAGGTCAGTACCATCAACAAGGTTAGTACCATTACCAAGGTTAGTACCATCACCAAGGTCAGTTCCATCACCAAGGTCAGTACCATCACCAAGGTCAGTACCATCAACAAGGTTAGTACCATTACCAAGGTCAGTTCCATCACCAAGGTCAGTACCATCAACAAGGTTAGTACCATTACCAAGGTCAGTACGATCAACAAGGTTAGTACCATCACTAAGGTCAGTACCATCAATATGATTAGTACCATCACAGAATATACGCGATATTGTGCTTAACCGTACATGAACACACAATGTGTAAACTGTCTCGCTTATGATATTCATATTGTATGAATTATTTACAACTTAAAGGGACATATCGTGATATCTTTTACTCAACGCAGGTTTTTAGGAAAGAAAAGAGACAACAGTGTCTCTTTTATGGCAGCAGCAACAATTCAGTGTTAAGTTTTTAGGTTTAGCTCTGTTACTCGAAAACACTTAGTCTTCAAATTTGGTATATATATATAATATTATGTAGTTGCGTGATTGGTGTTTCTACTCAAAGCCATGAAGCATGACCTTGACCTTAAGATCCGCGGACGGATAACTTGGACAACAAAAGCTTAATAATATTACATTTAGTCTTGTGCGGCCTTTGCTCACCAGATTTACTTTATAGTTGTGTTATGGTCAGTGTAGTACTTTGCATTGACAGCTAGATTATTAATAATCTCATTTTGTGATGAAAATATAGATATACATATACTATTAGGGGTAACCTGTGGGACTGCTATGTTATTTTAAAAAAACACACACCACATTGCTTGATTTGACATGATGTAAGAATGAACTTAAATACTGCATAAACTAAACTACTGCAGTATTCATTAAACCATGTTTCTGTCTTTGAAAGGGACATAACTCTGATCAATGACTTAAAATGATCCTATTTCGTAGAGTTTTTATTGTCTATGACAAAATATAATATCAATTTCATCATTTGATAAATTGATATAACCTATCTCAAGAAAGTATCAGTTTGTATTTTCAAAGACATTTTTTTTTTCTAATACATTGTATTATGAAAACTGATGTATGAAATTTTTTCTAAAATATGAATTATTAAATAGATACTTTTACAGATAATAAAACCTGTGTACTAAATCTAAAATGGTTTACTTTCCTGTTTGTAAGTAACTAACAGAAGAACAATTATAGGGAGTCTTGCCAGATACATACATATACAATAATGTCTTCCTTAATGAAGGAGACTGGGTGCCATACGTAAACTGTCATGTGTTTATGTGAAAATTATGGTGTCCCATTTTGGTCAACACGGCATATTTATTACATTAAGAAAACTGGATGCTGAAAAGTCGAAACAACAATGATGAAAATTTAAGACTTTGATGTTGAAAAGTCGAAACTACAACTTTCCACCACTTTTCACCATCATAGTTTCGAGTTTTCACCATCATAATTTCTACTTTTCAACTTTAATAAAATAATAACAATTATGGCCCCTGGCACCTAAATGGGACACCCTAAAAAATGATGTTAAACCCAATTAAAGAGAAAAAAAAGCACACAAAAAAAAATGATTGTGGTGATGCATAAACATACTGAATAACAATCAGTTATGGGAGTGGGGTAACTCACTTTAAAGGGAATATATCACGAAAAAATGCTATATTGGATAAAAAGCATCTCATTTTCATAAATAAATAAAATCCAAATGGGTTGGTATATCAAATCCACCAAAATGTGATAAAATCAATGTTTCAGTCGGAGTGGTAAACTTGAAACAAAATCTCCATTCTAAAAATAGACCTTTTTAAATACTACTTTACGAACTTCATATCATCATTCGGATTCGTTCTAAGATGAAACAAGTTTTACAACATGTAAATATGTAGGAAGGATGAAATTGAAATCAAAATGAAATCATTTAAAACCTCACAAAATATATTGCCATTTTAAGCAGCAAACCTATTTTAGTCTAACCTTGGCACCTAGCCCAAGTTAGGAAATCCCTTTTCAATATATTAATAGATCTCATTTTGGCAATATAGGTATGATATATTGGAAATAATGTTTATAGCCAATTTTGAAATATTAAAAATCCTGATAAATTCCCTTTAAAAAGAAACTTGTCTGGAAAAATCTTATAATTGTTGTTTTTGTCCTTACTGCTAAACACTATCCTATCTTCATAATCATCATTATCATTATCCCTCCCGTGTAGTCGAAAGGGATTTAGAAACCCCTTTTCAACATATTATTTTGACATGTTTAAATAAATATCATTTTGTCAACACAGGGTCATGCAGTGAGCATAATATAGGCATGATATATTGGAAAAAAATGATTTAAGTAAATTTAAAAAAAATGAAAAATCCTGATATATTCACTTTAAATGCTGCAGTTATGCCAATGTTTATTGATTCTATTTTATTCACTATAATAGGTTACTATTGTCCTGACCAGACCACCAACTACGCGAGTAATCCATGCGATATGGGTCACTACTGTCCTGAGGGTACGACGCACCAGTATGAGTTCCCGTGCCCGACAGGAACGTTCAATAATATGACAGCTGCAACGTCCATGGCAAACTGCTACACCTGTACATGTAAGTAGTCTTGTGGAGGGCTGGACTGTGTTCAGTTTGCAAACTTCATCTGAGTTATTTTTGTTGTTCGCTTGCAACAATTTTTCAGTCATATCGCGACGATGCCTACTTGAAACAATATTCTGAGCACTACCACACTAGAGTTTAATGCGGCAGACACATGGTATGATACTCTACCCAGTCACATTATACTGACACCAGGCCTACCAGACCTAGAACTATCCTCCTAATGCTGAGTGCAAAGTGAGGAAGCTTCCAGTACCATTCTTTGGTATGACCCAGACCGGGATTGAACCCTTGACCTTCCACATGCCAGGCAGACTCCGGGCCTACCACTAGACCAGGCTACTGTTTATCTTATTTATATTGGTAGACATTAGATCAACCTAGAATTAGCATGTATTGCATGATAAATCTAGGGAACAAGCAGCCATTGTCAGTTTGCTGTCTAATCATACTAAAAGCAGCCTTGCTTAATCCAAAAACTATTACGGTTTGCCCGTTACTTACAGAAAGTATGTTGTTCTTATCAATTTCATTTTAGAGTATTCCTCCTCCAATAAAACTGGATATGCCATATTGCAAAACATGTAATGTAAGTTTCACTTCAATCTTGAAGCGGCATATAATTTAAACATATTTTGTGTTATGTGGTATAAGTGCCTGTAGTTTATTGGAATAGTTAAATAATAAATTAATTGCTAGATTATCATCCTCAACCGCTCCCTAATTTTCATGCCGCCCCCATCCTTTTTATGTTCATAACAAAAAAAAATCATCCCCCACCCTCCCCCATTTAAGAAAAATTCGGATGATAATCTAGCATTTAATTCATAATGGCCTTAGGTGGATAACAGATAAGCGACCTTGATGGGGTAAAGGTTAAGTAAAATTTCCCTTGGTTTGCGATTGCGAAGAAAGATTAGAGCTTATATGAATCGTTCTAGAGTCTGCTTCCTGCAAAGAACAAGTACTGAGTGTTGTTTTTGAGAGGTCATCGGGTCAAGCCCTGACAGCCAACACTCTGTCCTATCCACTTTATCCTATCTGTTATCTTCAATGTTATAACATTGCCTTGCAGCTGGTATGTACTGCGAGACCACAGGCCTGTCCATGCCAACCGGATTGTGCGCAGCCGGTTACTATTGTGACGGAGGTTCAGACACCCAGACACCAACCGGCTCCGGTGGAGGCTATTGTACAGCTGGTAATTTCTGTCCGGTTGGATCAACAGAAATGACGCCATGTACCCCAGGCTCGTTCTGCGCTGCCGATTACCTAAGTGCTACGTCAGGCTTATGTCAAATGGGTTATTATTGTACTTCATCTGCAACGGTTGCGAACCCAACAGACGGAACTACAGGTACAGAATTAAGTATCTTTGTATAACAACGTTATAAAACTTTCTCATGCTCAACTTAACCCTTTACTCCATAGATACGTGTTTCCCGCACCAATCACAGAAGGCATTTGAAAACAGTGCAGGAAGAGTTCATGATTGCTTGTTACGAGCAATCTGAACACTTCCTGCACTGTTTTCCACTCTGTCAGTTAATATAAATATAATTCACTCAGTAATTCAAAAGCTTTCTATATTAGAGGTGTCCAAAGCCATCTATATTAGGTGTCCAAAGGCGTCTCTATGAAGTCAAGGGTTAAAAATGAATTGACTTGTAACAAAAATAGATGTAAATACCTGTACCTTTTTATCTTAAATCTGCATTAATACTTTCAAATTTGAGACTGAGTCCTGTGTTTTCCCTTAAATTTGTGTTTTTATACTGAATCTTGGAATTGTATTTGAGTTTGAATTTGAGTCAAGCATGAATAAAATTTTGTAACCTTGGGGACAGTTTTCTATGAAAGTTTTTTTTTTCTTCCTTTAAACATAATTTTCTTCGCTGTTATGCAATGTAATATGTAGAAAATTAAATAACTTATTTTGTTTCATAATTTCAGGTGATCTTTGTCCAACTGGCAATTTCTGTCCAGAAGGCAGTTCATCGCCAACTCCATGTGTATCTGGCACCTACTTAAATAGCACAGGAAACACAAATGACACGGAATGCGTCAGTTGCATACCTGGTGAGTATTGTGCTGGAAGTGGCAACACTGTTCCAGACGGCGAGTGCACTCGGGGGTACTACTGCACCGGTAGTAATGACAGTCCAACGCCAGTGGGCTTTGAATGCACAGAGGGACATTTCTGTGTGGCCGGAAGTATTGCACCCGTGCGATGCCCATCCGGCACATACCAGGATGAGATAGGAAGCTGGGATTGTAAGGGATGTCCTTCAGGATTCGTCTGTGATAACACATTGGGTCCAGTTGTTTTGTTCAACAACTCAGCTTGTCCGGAAGGATTTTACTGCCCAGAAAATACAACACACTCTACGGAATACCCATGCCCCATTGGTACTTTCAGTAACATAACAAATCTTGCAGCTTCTTCGGAGTGCCAGACTTGTTCCGGTGGAATGTACTGCAGTCAAACCGGACTTACTCTACCGGAAGGACCCTGTGATTCCGGCTTTTATTGCACATCAGGCTCAAACAGCAAAACACCTTCTATTTCAACTGCTAACACATGCACTGTAGGCAATTACTGTCCACAGGGAACGACAACACCCCAGCAATGTCCTCCAGGGACGTATAATCCGTCTACTGGCAGACAGAGTGTCGATGAATGCTTAAACTGTACTGGCGGATTCTACTGCCCGGACTATGGAATGACAAGTGTTAGTAACACACAGAGATGCACGGCAGGTAAGCTCATAAGGTATTTTGATAATGTAGGTATTTTCCAAAATGATAATTTCTTAATTTATACAACTGATGTTATCCATGGATTTTTCTCAAACCATGGAACTGAAGAAAGAAAAAACTTTTAAAATATTCAGATGTCATCGTTTATCAATTATGATTATACAAAAAGTGCTTTTATTACACCTTTTTTTTTATAAAAAGTTTGGTTACACATGTATGGTATGAGCTTCCAGCAATTAACACTTCTTTTTTTTTATCTTTCAGGCTATTACTGTCCGCTGGCAGCTGATGTTGCTACCTACATTGTATGCCCAGTGGGATACTACTGCCCACTAGCTACACAAGATCCAGAAGCCTGCCCGATCGGTACCTTTAGCAACACCACAGGCCTAACATCGGATGCAGAGTGTACCAACTGTCTCCCCGGGTTTTACTGCAGTCCTGCAGGTGAGGAATTGTTTCAAAATTATCCATCATTAAAAAAGAGTATGCTCAGTTCTCCATTACGTAATAACGGGACATGGTTAGCTCAGTCTGTGTAGTGCATCTGACTATCAATCCAGGGGTCGTGGTTTGAATCTTTATTCGTCCAAAGTCTCGGTATGGCGTATGTATGACATTGCTTCTCATTGTCATTCATCTCTCACTGCTGATTCAAGTGGGAAAGTTATTTTTAATATTCAAACAAACAAATCCATAGCTTCATAGCTTAAGGGGCCATCTCAAGGTCACTTAGCTTTCCCTGCTGAGGTCACGGGTTCAAAAAAGGGTTATTGTTCTACACAGATTCATTCTAATATCGTCGGTTAATTGCCATCACCATATTTTATAGTTTTGAGAAAAAATCACTTTTAAAATAGTGCTCTTGCTTAAAAATCTATTTATGAATGAAGAAACAAGATATCGCACACATATCTACTAATTAGTATAATTATCTTTGTGCAATAAAGTGGACAAAGTGATTGGCCTTTAATTAATGCCATATATGGTATGTTTTGCTGATAAGCCCTTTTGGCATAAACTTTATAATACATTTTGGGAAATATTTTTAGAACCATAAGGGCTTATTAGAAATGGATAATATAACAACAATGACATAAAATGGTGCTTTTCGTTTTATGATACGGTATGCATTAACATACTTACAGGTCAAACTGAGCCCACAGGTGCTTGCTGGGGTGGGTATTACTGTCCTGAGAGTCAGACAGCTCCCAACCCTTCCTCCTACATCTGCCCACGCGGTATGCAGTGTCCCAACGGAAGTGCAGATTACCAGGTAAGTATTTCTCCAGTTCTTCTTCAGGAACAATATTTATAGTTTGTAGAATCGTCAAGCAGATCCCAGGAATTTTACAATGATTTGGTGCACACATCGCTGTTAAATACCTGAAGTATTGCTGAATATATTAAGGCGAAAAAAATTCAACCTTGTACAAATACTGAAAGGAGTAGAGTTACCCCATCCTGATGAAAATCTCTTCATCTTGATGGATAACCCTGCCTTTTAATGCCATTACAGTCAAACATGTGTAAGTCGTTACCTCTATTGAGCAGCCACTTGTCTTAAGAAGCCACATTTGCTATTTCACATGTTTATGCTTTCAGAGCAAGTCCATTTATATTAAGCAATAACCTGTATTGAAAGGCCACTTTTGCTCCTTCCCGTGGCTCTGCTTAACCCTTTACTCCATAGATACACGTTTTCCTGCACCAATCACATAAGGCCTTTGAAAACAGTGCAGGAAGAGTTCAGATTGCTCGTAACGAGCAATCTGAACACTTCCTGCTCGTTTTCCACTCTGTCAATTAATATAAACATAATTCACTCAATAATTCAAGTCTTCTATATTAGGTATCAAAAGGCGTTTATATTAGAGGTGTCCTAAGGAGTCGTATATGAAGTAAAGGGTTAAGATGAGTTTGACTGTATATGCTTAAGTCCAGAGACCACTCTATGTCACCAATGTATTGCATCTCAATTTGCAGAAACGGCAGAATTTCATTAATGAAAATTAATTCAGTATTGTCTGATAATTACTAATGTTTTGAATTTTGGGGCTAATTATGCATTTTCCTTGTTCAGCTTCAGGCCTCGCCTCAGTTATAGAATAGGTAAACGAAAAGGCTTAGAACTGTCATATCAGACATGTACGACTTGTTGCATACCTGATCTAATTTAATTTCTATTACTCTTTCAGCCATGTGCCAATGGCTTCTACGCCAGTACCACTGGCATGGCCGAGTGTGAGACATGCCCCCAGGGATTCTACTGCCTGCCAGTACAGCCGTCTAATGTGTCGCTGAATGCTCAGGACTGCCCTGCTGGGTACTTTTGTCCCGCAGGTAAATACATTTACATTACAAACTGTCAGTAAAGTTTCCGCTCTTGTGTTACAAACTGTCAGTTGTGTCCATTATTGTTTGTTTTGTTATACAAGCTCTCAGTTTTTAAAAAGAAACTAATAAAATTTAATGTCTGTTCCTAAATATCTGTTTTTCAAACTGTCTGTTCCTTGTTTTATAAACTGTCAATAAATATCAGATCCTTTTTTTTACAAACTATCAATAACAGTAAATGTTTGTTCCTTGTTTTACAAACTTGTTCTTTATTTTACAAACTGTCAATTAATGTCTGTTCCTTGTTCAACAAACTCTTGAATAATGTCTGTTCTTTGTTTTACAAACTGTTAACCCTTGCTTTACAGTCTGTAAATAATCCGTGAATTTAAATTGCCAGACATAAACCTTTATTTTTTTTAAATTTGGGTCTTCCTCACCCAAGAGATATATATCTCACTGCAGAGATGTTGGTTTGAGCTCAGCTTCATCCAAATACCTTATGAGAGACAGGGTACCAGTTATTTTATGAAAGGACAGTGATTCTCTCAAACAATTAAACTGGATACTATATAATTTCTATGAGTCACAAGTTAAAACTGGTGTTAAAAATCCACTCCTTCCCTTCTAAATATGAAGATAGATCTTTGTATTATCCAGGCACAGGTATAGATTGGCAGTCCTGCCCAGCCGGAACTTACAGTAATCAACAAGGCCTTTATGCTGAGAGTGATTGCACCCCGTGTACAGCCGGTCAGTATTGTAGCGGGACACACTTGACGGCACCATCAGGAGATTGTTTAGCAGGTAAGTATCAAATATGGGAGAAAGTTTGCAGGTTCTGTATGCAAAAGCCGTGGTGTTTTTTTTTTAAGCTGTTTTAGAGGCCTAAGTTCTTAACATTATTTTAAGTGGGGTTTTATGCCAGTTTAACAGTTCAATACAATGAAGAACAGGGATATTGACCTGTAAAGTGTTTTGAACATACATACTTATGATTTTCGTTTAGTGATTTTGAAATATCTTGACACAAGTGATCAGCATGTCATGATGATGTTTCACCTGCATTTAACTGTTGAAATACCTGGACCATTACATCAGATGTCAAGGTTACACAAAGGTCAAGTTCATGCTTAAATGTAAAAAACAACATGAAATTGCATGTCTAGTCTGAAACATCAGTCCATTACTCTTGATATTCATGGATACATTGCTACCTATTATATCATATATTGTTATTTTTCACACACCATTTTGGGGGCATGCGACACTTAACAGTGACATTTCTTGTTGTTTTTTTTTCAATTTTTTTCTTCATTGTGAAGCATTTTTCCCTATTGAAGGGACCTGGCTCCCCCAAACCCCCCAAAAAACACTGAGAAGGACTTAGTCTGTGGAATGGACCAAGCTTTCTTCGTAAAAAAAAAAAGAGAAAAAGTAGCAACACAGTAGAAACAGGAACCCGATTCTACATTTGTTGATTTTATGTTTCTGATGTCTGAAACTATAAATTTGGCCATTCACGGGTATGCGTACATAAAAAACAATGTTTTGTACTCTCAATCCAGGTTATTATTGCACACTTGGTGTGGATATGGGGTCGCCCGAGGTGAACTTTACGGGAACTGCTGGTATATGTACAGTCGGACACTACTGTGTTGCTGGGTCCAGCACACCAACACCCTGTGGGGCTGGTACCTTCAATAACCAGACTGGTCAGTCATCATGTGTCCAGTGTCCTGCCGGATATTACTGTGTCGCAGCATCTGAAGAGTACAGTCCCTACCCATGTCCAGTTGGTAAGATTGGTGTATTTTTTATTATCAGTCTATGATTAAAACTGTTAATTGACCTTGAAATTCAGAATTTTTGCCTATTTAATTTCCATTCTTACTTTTTGCGACAGATTTATTGTGATATTTTGTTAATGATTAGAGTTGTCTTCTGAATGGGAACATGATGGAATGTTCAGCGTAAAGTGTAGTTTATCATACAGTGCAACCTTACCAGGGGAGATGATGTAACTTCTCAAACTGCACCATCTTAACAGGTGACGTATTTCAATTACTCTGTGAACAGCAGTTTTGTGCCGTTTGATATGAAATTTTCTGTACAGAGTAGAATTAAGCTCGTAGCATAACATAGTTTTATTCGACATTAAATTAAAATTTGAATCCTATAATATAAGAACTGTACAACTATTTGTATTTTCTGCCAGTCATGATTTTAAACATGCAAGCATTATACTATGTCATAAGAACATGCATACAAGATTACATTATTTTTTAAGAAAAAAAGTTATTTTTCCAGAGATGAGAATAGAATTGCTATTATAATATTAATGTTTGTACTTTTACCAGTGCATTATGTAAATTAGAAATGAATCGTTTACATGTCAATTTAACTTTATTTATTATATAAAACAGCTATATATAATTTATATAAAGCTTGCGTCTGAAAGGTCTTGTAAGAATACTTATGAAAGTAGGGCGGTAGTGTAATGGATAGAGTGTTGGCCGCTCACTCCAGGGGTTGCGGGTTCGATCTCCAGCTCAACAAATGCCTTTTATAAGATCAACACTCAGTACTGGTTCTGCCCAGGAAACAGACTCAAGAGCGGTTCATATAAGCTCTGAGCTTTCAACGCAATCAAGCTTAAATAAATAAGTATAAGCTAAAAAGCTTAACAGTATAATTAGATCTTTTACATAACTGTATAAAAAGTTATTCAATGTTGGTCATCATCGGAAATATTTGATTACAAATTGTAATCATAATTTAGTAATAAAGTTGGCATAGTCTCTACAACGCATAATCGTGAAGCAAAATAGCACTCCCGTGAAATGTAATTAAAGTTACATTAATTTCTTAACTACTCCATCATCAGGTCATTATTGTCCAGCTGGTACCACTGTATCTACTCAATACAAGTGTCTAGCCGGTACCTACAACCCCAACACCGGCTCCACGGCGGCCTCTGACTGTATCGACTGCCCCGGTGGTCAGTATTGTCAAGGCACCGGAAACTCAGCACCGACCGGTGATTGTGACCAGGGATGGTATTGCTCTGGCGGATCTGACAGTGCCACAACGACAACCAGCGGAGGGAAATGCCAGCCGGGATATTACTGTCCACAAAGTGAGGCTTTTTGACTTGAAACATGATTAGTATATCACGGTTCAGTGCCAACATGGTGTAATGTAAACATCATAATTATAAAAACACAAGGACTTTTGCTTTCAAACCTTGTTATGAACACACTGTATATACTGTATATTCTCAAATGAATGTGTGCCTAATACACCACTCACACATAAACACCCAGCAACCCACACCCATACACTCACATAAACACCCACCCACCTACAAACACTCACACATAAACACCCGTCCACTCACACACACAAACACCCACCCACTCACACATAGACACCCACCCACTCACACATAAACACCCATCCACTCACACATAAACACCTGTCCACACCCACAAGCACTTACACATAAGCACCCATCCACCCACACACAAACACTCACACATAAACACCCATTCACTCACACACACAAACACCCACCCACTCACACGTAAACACCCATCCACTCACACATAAACACCTACTCACACTCACAAACACTCGCACACAAACACCCACACGCAAACACCCACCCACCCACAAACACCAACTCACACATAAACACACACACACACACACACACACACACACACACACACACATAAACACTCATCCATCCACCCACACACAAACAACACCCCACCCACCCACAAACACCCACCCACCCACTAACACAAACACACACACACACACACATACACCAATCATCATCACTTTTTTGTTATGAAAAATATAATAACTATGTCTTTAATACAGCTAATTTGCATGTACATTTCAAGTCGTGAAAATCTCAAAACTTGAAATAGCTAGTAATGTGTTGTATGGCATTTTGCTCACAGTTTACATGAAATTTAAACTGATTTTTGTTATCCAAATTAACATTCACCTACTGCAAAATGCATACATTGGCTCTCATTATTATTCATCAATAATATAAGAATTGTTTAGTATTTTAAATATGCCAAAACCTGAAGAAAAAAAAAATATTTTAATTGTTACATGGTTAAATTGAAACAAAGTCCCCATTCTAAAAATAGATAGCAGGTAAATACTGGTTGATGACTTTCATCTCATTATTCTAATTATTCATCTCTCAAAGATGAAACAAATTCTTCAAAATGTAATGAATGCAAGGGATCAAATTGAAATTAAAATGAAATCATGTGACTCGTCTGATATGTCACAAAATATGTAGCAATTTTAAGCAGGAAGTCTATTTTAGTCTTAACCTGGTTGCGTTCGGCAAATTAGGACATCCCTTTTTAATATATCATTTTGGCATGTTAATATACATATCCTCATAAATGACAATATAGGATCAGTGAGGATACCTTGTACCAGTATATAGGTATGATAAAAAATTTGCTGCCAATTTTCAAATTTTGAAAAACCTGATCTTTAATATTTTAAGAATTTTGAAAAACCTGATATTCCTCTTTAATATTTTTTAAATTTTGAAAAAAAATGATATTCCTCTTAAAATTCATGATGCCAAAAAGGATTCGCCATAGTATGGAACTGATATGTATTTAAACAAATATTTCAGACTCTACTGGCCCAACCCCATGTGACCCAGGCAAATATTGCGAGACGGAGGGACTTGCACTTCCCACTGGGGACTGTCTGGCTGGATACTACTGCATTCTACAAGCCAGCACACAGACACCTTCAGATGGCACCACTGGCAACATATGTCCCGGTGGCTACTTCTGCCCGACCGGAGTCTCGAACCCAACTGCATGCAGCCCAGGGACATACAGTTCAAGCACAGGAAATGTAGAACAGGCCAACTGTCAAAATTGCACTGGAGGGGAATACTGTGGAGATTTTAACCTTACCGCGACAAATGGTATACTCATTCATATATTCATTTCATTATCTACTAATAGTAATTGTTTTTCTTCATTTGTAATTTATTTATGTGGAGTGTGTCGTCCAGTGTTAGAGCACTCCCCAAAATAACTCCCAAAATAATAAACATGATTGTTTTAAAAATATATTGTTGTCAAGTGAAAAGGGACTTGGTAGTGTATGGCAATACTTAATTCACCTTTCCTTATGTTATATTTAAAAAATTGGACCCCTTTTACATGTTCAGACCATGCCTGAGGTGGGGTATGTTATTTTTAATTATTAACTACATATACCTTTAACTTATTCCAGGCATCTGCAGTGCTGGCTACTACTGTCCAATGGGTGAAACTGTACCGAACAGACTTCCGTGTCCGGTTGGATACAAATGTCCGGCCGGTACAGACGATCCTGTTCTCTGTCCCAATGGAGAGTACCAGGACAATACCAATGAAACAACATGTAAGGAGTGCCCTGGAGGGTACTATTGTGACAACAGTAACGGAGTTGTTACCATCAGTGCAGCCAATCTCTGTCCAACTGGATACTACTGTCCACCAGGTACTTATGTGCTGGTTTTTTAGTAAATTTTGTATTAGCTGGACTTCCCTAACCATTCTTTCAAGGGATCAAGGGGAGAAAATCAGTACTCAATCACACCTGTCTCCACAAGAAACTGATAACTTTCCTATTCATGGTGAAAGACAAGTAACGATGAGATATAATGTTGTATATCAATTATCACAGAGACTGTGACCAGGCAAGTATTCAAACTTCTGACACATTGATTGATAGTCGGGTGTGTTACTGACTGAGCTAACCAGACACAGAAGTTGGCCCAAGTGATTATGCATCTGACTCGGTCCAGGGGTTTTGAGTTGGGATCCCGGCCAGGTTACATTCTATGGGATCAAAGAGCCATGAACTTAATGTTCCACGGCCTTGAATATCCTACACTTAAATATGTGGGGAAGTAGTGAGTGACTTGTAGATATGTGTTCGGTACTGGTTATTATCACCTAGTAGATCACAGGAATTTTTATCAGGTGCACTGTGACTGTCTTTATATAGTTGAACTGCTGAATATAAATACACAAAACCCAGACAAATAAACATGGACAAGTTGTAGGGTTCATCAATATTTTTGTCAATGCGACCATTATTATTGACAAAGTCATTAAAGATATACCTTAACATGCATATTCTAAAACTGTAAATATCGCTTGTAAAAGTTTTATAATGTTCTGTGAAATTCACTCAATGTTTCTTTATCGTTTCAGTATATATATGCATGCAACAAAATATTATTTAATTAAATTGTGACATGGAAACATGGATTGGGTTAAATTGATAATGTCCACGTCATCTACATTCAGAAAGTGAAATTAGATTGGAACTTTACTTATTCAGCAAAACAACAGAATATCAGGTCATAACAACAAAACACTGTCTGCTGATAATGGTCAATTTTTCAATCTAGGGACTTGATCTATAGAATATTCAACTTGGCATTCAGTCTTGGTGAATATCGTATATTGATCATATATGTGATATACAGCTTTTATGTTATACAGTGACACCTGTCTTAAGCAGCCATTCAAGGGAATGTGCAAATATGGCCCTTTAAGACAGGTTATTGATTGAGATGGGTTAATTTGCTCTGAAAACAGACATTTGAAATTATAGCAAAAGTGATCCATTTAGACAGGGTGGTGATTAATACAGGTTAATTTGCTCTGAAAATAGAGAAATTAGAAATAGCAAAAAGTGGTCTTTTAACACAGGTTGTTGATTAATACAGGGTAGAAAATGTGGATGTTTAAGACAATAGGAGTGAGTGACTGCTCATACAGGTTTGATTGTAATAAAATAAAAAAAATATTTTTTTACCCCTAATCTATGCCAATGTTAACCAGGTACACCAAGAAATGATACCTATCCATGCGCTATCGGTACATTCAACAACATGACTGGACTGAATTTAAGCAGTGATTGCACGGCATGTATTGGCGGCTGGTACTGTGCCACGGTTGGCCTCAGTGACCCAACAGGACTGTGTGACGCTGGCTACTTCTGCGTAGTGTCAGCCGAGACATCACAGCCGAGCCAATCGCCTGATGCTGACATTTGCCCACAAGGTGAGGATTGTATTGTAATCTGATTTGATTTGTTTTTGTGGTTTAGTGTATAGTATGCTGGCTGCTCATGCCAGAGGTCACAAGTTTGATTTCCCAGAAGTTTTTGTCAATTCTAAAATCTTTGGGATAAACCTAGCGTACACATTTATTTGTTCAAAGTTTTTACAATCATGTAAATAAGTTTGTTGGTTGTATATTTTGACAACTTGTAATAGTGTAATATTCATGTTTATAATTCTAAAAAATGTTTCAGGTTCTTACTGCACTGCGGGAACAATTAACCCAGTTGCCTGTCCGGCCGGAACGTATGGTGCAGCAACCGGACTGACAATGTTGTCCGATTGCACAAACTGTACCGCTGGAAGCTACTGTACAACCCCCGGTCTCACGGCTGTGGAAGGTCCATGTGCTCCGGGGTATTCATGTTCGGAATCATCTCTGACGGCAATGAGCACAATATGTACAGCCGGAAACTACTGCCCTGAAGGCTCTGCCACACCCTCTGCCTGTCCTGAGGTGAGTAATAATGATGTACTTTGGAGTTTCAGGAAATTCTGGTTTTGAGGAGTAGGCTGACTTTTTAGTTCGGTACTGGTCCAAAGGATTTGCACCAAACTTTTATTCTAGTTATATAATCATAATTTCTAGGACAAGTTATTAATATGGCTGATTGGGATAATTTTGGCACTTGAATTTTTTTAAAAACAATAACTTTTTTACCATGTGTACTTTTAGCTGCAATATTTTCTCACTAATTTTACACAATAGTTATGTCTCAGACTACTTTTTAAACTGGCGAAATGGGAAAAATTATTTGAATTACCAAAATGTTCAATATTTGACCAAATATATATATATAATTAATATTCATACTGTAACTATTGTGTTGGGACATGAATAGTCACATAAATTATATAGCCTGTATGCATTTTTTTGCATCCATGATGCATTTTTTCATACATGAAAAAAATATACCTGCTTTTTGGCACCCATATATCATAAGTGTATATACAATATGGCACCTGTGAACACATGATAGGGCATCCATGGAATCAAAATATACTTGGGGTGATATGACAAAGAAAATTTTCCTGTCAAGTACTAAGATTAAGATTAATTTGAATGTTTTAATACGTTGATATATGTATTTATATGATATATATAATTGATATATGTATGTGCCAGCCTTTTTTCCCTGTGAGATCAGTTGCTGTTGTAAAGAAATTTGCATAAAACACCCATTTTTATGACACTGTTCGGATTTGACAAATGCAATGCTTTTTATGATATAATAAAACATATTTTTGTGCTTGGGTTTGGATATACTAAATCATGTAAATATAACAGATATAATTCACCAAAATTCTGTTCCTTTTCTTGTTAATATACATTTAGTGCTGTATCTTGAGCTTGTGGGTGGTGCAGAATTGGATATACAATATACACGTGGGACAGACAAGGGCTTACTGGTGCACCCCCATTATATATTCTGAGAAATAAAATTTCATACAATTATTATGCCGAGACATGAATATTCATTTATTCTGAGACATGAATATTCATAAATTCTTATATATGAATATTCATATATTCCGAAACATGAATATTCATATATTCTGAAACATGAATATTCATAAATTCTTACACATGAATATTCATATATTCCAAAACATGAATATTCATATATTCCGAAATATGAATATTCATAAATTCTGAGACATGAGTATAATAATAATTTCTTTACTTTTCCTAGGGAACATTTAACCCATACACAGGCATGAACAGTTCCGATGATTGTACCCAATGTACCCAAGGTCAGTATTGTGAAACGATGGGCCTCGATGCCCCTACCGGTCCTTGTGAGGCAGGTTACTACTGCCCTGGTGGTCAGAACTCAAGTCGACCAGCAGACTATCCATGTTCAGTTGGACACTACTGCCCCCTGAACTCTTCTGAGCCGGTACCCTGTGCTAATGGCACGTATATGAATCACACACAGGGAAGCGAGTGCTACACATGCCCAGCAGGATGGTAAGAAGGAGTTTTTGTAGCGTATACAATTGTAGGTGCTCTGTCATCATTGACCGTCATTGCAAACAGTTTGTTTAAAATTACTTTTTCACTGACACCATTGAGCAGCTTTCATTGAAAGTTTCATGTTTTTAATTTGTAAAAAATTAAAATGGACACCACATGGCTGCAAAGTTTGGATGGAGTTATATTTTTGAAGCTGAGTTATTGATTAGTTACTTATTCAGTTAGTATTTCTATTGAGGCAATGGGTACATAGTGCCAATAAGATAATTGTCCACTACTTGAAGGTCAAGGTCATGATTCAGTAAAAACGAAATGAGTTATTCAGTATCCTGTTATGTGATTTATGTAAACATGATTACATAATTATGCCTGACAGTTCATCCAAGGTCAAGGTTCAGGTTGACCTGTTTTAAACAGATTTCCCATATCCTGTTATGTGATGTATGTAAACATGATTACATAATTATGCCTGACAATTCATCCAAGGTCAAGGTCATGCTACAGTTTGAGTTGACCTGTTTTAAACAGATTTCCCATATCCTGCAGTGTGATATATGTAAACATGATTACATAATTATGCCTGACAATTCATTTAAGGTCAAGGTCATGCTACAGTTCGAGTTGACCTGTTTTAAACAGATTTCCCATATCCTGTAGTGTGATATATGTAGACATGATTACATAATTATGCCTGACAATTCATCCAAGGTCAAGGTCATGCTACAGTTCAAATTGACCTGTTTTAAACAGATTTCCAGTATCCTGTAGTGAGACATATATTAACAAGGTTGGATAAAAAAATTTGAGAGAAGTTCTTTTTGTACTTACAGTTACGTATATATGAATAAACTACCTTGGTTCTTCAAATAAATAAACGATACCCCGGATACATGAGTCCTCCATTTTTTATGTAAACTAAAATGATTTGCAATGAACTAGCTTTTAATCCAAAATAAATGTTGAATAAATGCCTCATGACAGGTAGCATACTTTATGATATTAACACACACTTCAAACAAAATCTAATTTTTTTATTTCTTAGGGGCCCAAATAAATGCCCCATGCCCTACTTTGGAAAATGCATCACACCCAGGGCATTTATTCAGGGGCATACGGTATTATGTAGTTTTTAGAATTTGTTTATAAATATACCTTCAAAGTAATTTTGTTACAGCTTATAATCCATGGATTTGTTTGGAGAATCATTAATATATTATGCTTATGTGGAGATAAGGTCAATAAACAGTTACCTCTGTCTATCTGTGTCTATATGTTGTCACTTTCTTATGTCAAGATTACTTTTTTTAAAAGTATCTAACCAATTTTGGCTGAACTTGTTAGGAAGTTTGTTAATTTCAAAATCCACAATAGTCAAACCTGTCTTAAGCAGCCAGTCAAGGGAATGAGCAAAAGTGGTTGTTGCTTAATGCAGGTTGAATTGCTATGAAAGCATGAAAATGGAAAATATCAAATGCTGCTGCTGCTTAAGACAAGTGGCTGCTCAATAGAGGTGACTGTTTACATAGGTTAAACTGTATTTAGGTACTGCTTGAATGGTAACCTGGCCACATTGTGTCCCGAGGGTAACTTCTGTCCGGCTGGCACTGACTTCAACTGGCAACAATGTCCACTGGGCACTTATAACAACGACACTGGGCTGGCAGCAGAGTCTGACTGCAAGTCATGTCCAGGAGGGAAATACTGTTCATCGTACGGTTTGACAGAGCCGACTGGCGACTGTGATGCTGGTCACTTCTGTGAATATGGAGTTGACAGATCTGCACCTACAGATTGTAGCAATGTGGACGTGAATGGATTGTGTCAAACTCCAGGTATGACTGTTGTGTCAAACTCCAGGTATGGCTATTTTGAAGTGTGTGATGGATTGTGTCAAACTCCAGGTATGGCTGTTTTGAAGGGTGCGATGTATTGTGTCAAACTCCAGGTATGACTGTTTTGAAGTGTGTGATGGATTGTGTCAAACTCCAGGTATGGGCGGTGAATGGATTGTGTCAAACTCCAGGTATTGCTGGTGAATGGATTGTGTCAAACTCCAGGTATGGCTGTTGTGTCAAACTCCAGGTATGACTGTTTTGAAATTTGTGATGGATTGTGTCAAACTCCAGGTATGGCTGTTGTGTTAAACTCCAGGTATGACTGTTTTGAAGATGTGGTGGATTGTGTCAAACTACAGGTATGGCTGTTTTGAAGTGTGTGATGGATTGTGTCAAACTCCAGGTATGGCTGTTTTGAAGTGTGTGATGGATTGTGTCAAACTCCAGGTATGACTGTTTTGAAGGGTGTGATGGATTGTGTCAAACTCCAAGTATGACTGTTTTGAAAGGTGTGGTGGATTGTGTCAAACTCCAGGTATGGCTGTTTTGAAGTGTGTGATGGATTGTGTCAAACTCCAGGTATGGCTGTTTTGAAGGGTGTGATGGATTGTGTCAAACTCCATGTATGGCTGTTTTGAAGGGTGTAATGGATTGTGTCAAACTCCAGGTATGGCTGTTTTGAAGTGTGTGATGGATTGTGTCAAACTCCAGGTATGGCTGTTTTGAAGGGTGTGATGGATTGTGTCAAACTCCAGGTATGACAGTTTTGAAGTTTGTGATGGATTGTGTCAAACTCCAGGTATGACTGTTTTGAAGGGTGTGATGGATTGTGTCAAACTCCAGGTATGACTGTTTTGAAGGGTGTGGTGGATTGTGTCAAACTCCAGGTATGGCTGTTTTGAAGTGTGTGATGGATTGTGTCAAACTCCAGGTATGGCTGTTTTGAAGGGTGTGATGGATTGTGTCAAACTCCATGTATGGCTGTTTTGAAGGGTGTGATGGATTGTGTCAAACTCCATGTATGGCTGTTTTGAAATGTGTGATGGATTGTGTCAAACTCCAGGTATGGCTGTTTTGAAATGTGTGATGGATTGTGTCAAACTCCAGGTATGGCTGTTTTGAAATGTGTGATGGATTGTGTCAAACTCCAGGTATGACTGTTTTGAAGGGTGTGATGGATTGTGTCAAACTCCAGGTATGACTGTTTTGAAATGTGTGATGGATTGTGTCAAACTCAAGGTATGGCTGTTGTGTCAAACTCCAGGTATGGCTGTTTTGAAATGTGTGATGGATTGTGTCAAACTCCAGGTATGGCTGTTTTGAAGTGTGTGATGGATTGTGTCAAACTCCAGGTATGGATGTTTTGAAATGTGTGATGGATTTTGTCAAATTCCAGGTATTGCTGTTTTGAAGTGTGTGATGGATTGTGTCAAACTCCAGGTATGGCTGTTGTGTTAAACTCCAGGTATGGCTGTTTTGAAGTGTGTGATGGATTGTGTCAAACTCCAGGTATGACTGTTTTGAAGGGTGTGATGGATTGTGTCAAACTCCAGGTATGACTGTTTTGAAGGGTGTGATGGATTATGTCAAACTCCAGGTATGGCTGTTGTGTCAAACTCCAGGTATGGCTGTTATGAAGTGTGTGATGGATTGTGTCAAACTCCAGGTATGACTGTTTTGAAGGGTGTGATGGATTGTGTCAAACTCCAAGTATGACTGTTTTGAAGGGTGTGGTGGATTGTGTCAAACTCCAGGTATGGCTGTTTTGAAGTGTGTGATAGATTGTGTCAAACTCCAGGTATGACTGTTTTGAAGGGTGTGATGGATTGTGTCAAACTCCAGGTATGGCTGTTTTGAAGGGTGTGATGGATTGTGTCAAACTCCAGGTATGGCTGTTGTGTCAAACTCCAGGTATGACTGTTTTGAAGTGTGTGATGGATTGTGTCAAACTCCAGGTATGGCTGTTTTGAAGATTGCAGTCTTGTGGTGGAGAATTGGACCCAGGATCCCAGGGCCATGGGTTTGATCCCCCACTGGAGCCATGCGTTGTGTCCTTTTTCTTAAATAATAATAATAATAATAGTCTTTATTTACACAGGGTATTATATTTAGTTACAAACTAATCTTCCATGATTCCAAATTTATACAATTTTTTGCATAATTCTGCTTAATTTTAGGCATTTTTAGTTCATTAAAATTTTGATTGAATATCAAAATTGTTTAAAAATGGTCGTTATTTCTGACTGTTGAATATTCCTAATGTAATCTTTTTTTATTTATTTTTGAAACACTCTCCAGAATTTTGGTAACTGGATTGCATGTGGGATTCAATGCTCTAGTATAAGATATAAATTCAGAATATATCCATGGAGACAAAAACAGATTTTTAAAATGATTAAATCTACCATTATTTTGTATTATAGGTGCTCAAAGTGGTATAGGGGGTGTCTGTCCTGCGGGCTATTACTGTCCTGCGGGCTCAGCAACCCCATTGCCCTGCCCCCAGGGCCACTACAACAACATGACGGGAATGGCTGCCTGTACGGCGTGCCCAGCTGGATACTTCTGTGTGCAGGGTAGGTTCAGCCGGCTTTGTAGTGTTTTTTTTTAATTATGCAAGTTTTTATTGAAAAAAAAAATATTTACAAAAAAACAACAACACACATACCGAAAGATATCACATCATTAATTATAATTTTAATTACTTTATGTCATATAAAGGTGAATTAGTAATGCACTGTAAAAATTTGTGAACAGGTATTCCTTCACGGAGACGCGAGGTAAATATGCATCATCTAATTTTTTAATTTTTTATTTGATGTTTAAGATACTAAAGTTATTGCTGTTCAATTTACAAGGATTGAATGTAGAAATTTCTAGTTGAAACCCATGTTGCACTAAATATATATATAAATAAGTTTTTATGTAAAAGGTAAAACTAACAATAAAATAATGGTTCATTGACAAGTTTTGATAACAAAGGTACCAATGCTCTGTATTGAATAACACAAGTTGTTCACAGTGAGTTTATTAATAAATATTTTTGAACAGCAAGATAAATTTATGCTAATTTATGCTACTTTAGAGGAACAGCTTTTAGAACCATTTGTTTTGAGTTTGATCATGTGATCCCTAGGCTTTATACATGTATGATATCGCAGTATACATGGTTAGGCATTACACACATATATTATGATATCGCCGTATACATGGTTAGGTATTACACACATATATTATGATACCGCAGTATACATGGTTAGGTATTACACACATATATTATGATATCGCAGTATACATGGTTAAGTATTACACACATATATTATGATATTGCAGTATACATGGTTAGGTATTACACACATATATTATGATATCGCAGTATACATGGTTAGGTATTACACACATATATTATGATATCGCAGTATACATGGTTAAGTATTACACACATATATTATGATATCGCAGTATACATGGTTAGGTATTACACACATATATTATGATATCGCAGTATACATGGTTAGGTATTACACACATATATTATGATATCGCAGTATACATGGTTAGGTATTACACACATAAATTATGATACCACAATATAGAAGACTGGACAATAAACATATATGACATGAAATACATGGCTAGGCATTACAAATACATGACATCACATAATACAAGGCTAGGCATTACACATACATGACATCACATTATACATGGCTAGGCATTACACACATATATTATGATATCACAGTATACAAGACTGCTGGGCCATAAACTATATGACATGAAATACATGGCTAAGCATTACACATACATGACATCACATAATACATGGCTAGGCATTACACATACATGACATCACATTATACATGGCGAGGCATTACACATATATGACATCACATAATACATGGCTAGGTATTACACATAAATGACATCACATTATACATGGCGAGGCATTACACATATATGACATCACATTATACATGGCGAGGCATTACACATAAATGACATCACATTATACATGGCGAGGCATTACACATAAATGACATCACATTATACATGGCGAGGCATTACACATATATGACATCACATTATATATGGCGAGGCATTACACATACATGACATCACATTATACATGGCGAGGCATTACACATACATGACATCACATTATACATGGTGAGGCATTACACATAAATGACATCACATAATACATGGCGAGGCATTACACATATATGACATCACATTATACATGGCGAGGCATTACACATAAATGACATCACATTATACATGGCGAGGCATTACACATAAATGACATCACATTAAACATGGCAAGGAATTACACATAAATGACGTCACATTATACATGGCGAGGCATTACACATAAATGACATCGCATTACACATGGCTAGGAATTACACATAAATGACATCACATTATACATGGCTAGAAATTTCATATATGAAATATATTGATATAGTTATATATTATGTCTTGTCATTACACACAATTGTAATGTCGTGCTACACATTTCTGCACTTTTAAAACGGATACATGGATATCAACTATCCAGTGTGTGAAAATATGGTGAGCTACATAAATGTATGTAATATATAAAAATGATCATTTTATAACTTTTGTATAAATAAACAGACTACATTGGTAAGTTTGTGCAACAGTGAAGTTTAATGCTTTACATAGTAATTATAATTAGCCGCTTTGTTCGCTGTTTGTGTTATTTGTGGAGTACATGTGTAATTTTGCAACGTAAAACTAGAGTTTTTTATCACCTAATGAAAACTCAAAATTGTGCCTGTAATATTTACATTTCATTTTTCTAACTGTTAAGTAGATTATGCGCATTATAACACAAAGCCAATGTTTTGATTGAAACAGCTATGTTTTCAACGCGCTGATGAGTGCATGTATTTTAAGGTGTAACCCCACCATTGATTTTTGTTCTTTATTCTGTAGTAAATTATAAAAGTTTGAAGGCTTGTCATTCATAGAGAATCCCAAATGAAAGAAGTGAAACCTACATTTTACTGTTTGTCAACCTCTGCACTTTCAAAATATGATGAGAAAAGTAGGGGTCATGTGTCATATAAGAGATTTTTTTTCTGCTCAGTGTGTACACTGGTGACAAAGTCAAAGTAGACTTCCAAAATCATGTTTTCATACCCCAATTTCCAAGCATCATTTTTTTTTTCTAAATTCACAATTCAAACATGACAATGCTATCAAAATGTTCAAAATACATCATTAATGCCATTCAAATAAAAAAATGAGCATTAAAATAAGGAAAATACATTTTTAAAGAAGAAATGAGGATTATTTATAACCGCCATCATGCGACTACCCCACGGAAGCACTTCATTTTTGCAATGTTGGTACTATGCCTTAATGGCAACTTGTGGCAAACATCACTAAAAAGTCACCACAATGTGAAACAAGATAGTACAACCAGTTAAATATAAACTGGTCAGTAAGTGTTAATCATATGATGTTGAAATTATCACTTAAATAACTGGCTGTGATAAACAACTTTTTTGAGAAAACAAACAGCAAATTTATCAAAATTTTAATTCGTCATAAAATTTTTTATAATTATGTAGACTCGGATGCGGGTCATATATCTACATGAAGGGGATTTTAAACACCCATTGAGGGGATTTTTACCACCCATTGAGGGGATTTTGACCACCAGTTGAAGGGATTTTGACAACCCCTCTATTTTCGCAATCAGGATTTTGACCACCCATTGAGGGGATTTTGACAACCCATTGAGGGGATTTTGACAACCCCTCTATTTTGGCCATCAGCATTTTGACCACCCATTGAGGGGATTTTGACTACACTTTTATTTTGGCCTTCAGAATTTTGACCTGCTTGTTAATTCTGTCAAGGGAATTTGACCACTAAGCCATTTTTGAGCCATGGGGATTTTGAATGTTTCCCCTTATTAGGTCCTTCTAGCTGCAAAATGTGTTTCATTGGGAAATGAAATGCAGTTAATCTATATAGTTCATTTAGACCCATTGACCTGATGTAAGAGTGATTATCACTCCGCCCTCTGATCAAGTGGCATTGTTTGTCTAAGTAAATACAATTTAATAGAATGTAGTGGTAACTAAGAGACCATTCGCTTGTCTAAGGGAAATGGTGTCCCTTGAAACAATTTTGATTTTTGAGTGGATTATGAACTTGTTTGATTGACAGCCAGCATGGGGTCAAATGCAGTTGTAATGTAAATAGTTCCAGCTGTGACTACATTCCCCAGGCAATTCTTCTGTTTGCAGCCACCATTCGACCATATCTTAACTTTTCTTTGAAACAACTGAACAAATTTTGAGAAAAACTTGGTTGGTTACCTTTACAGAACTATGCCATTTGTTACATTTAGTAATTAAATACAACCATTGTTGCATTCAGAGGGTCAAAAATTTAATGTTATTTTTGTTAGTGTTTATTACTGCCACGGGGTTGCAGAAAAAAAACATTCACTTATTATATAAGGAAATGACTAGCACATTAAACTCCTAAAATTGGTTTTAGAATATAATTATAGATAATGTTCTTTAGAATGTATTTTCTTCATTGCAGCAGCTAGGATTCCAATATGCCTGTCATTACTTAAAAGTAGAAATGAAAGAAATATCATTATTATTATAACTTCGAGGACAGTTATTCAACATAATGAAATGTTTTGTGCACAGTTCTTGCAATGACCAGCCTGCAAATTATGTCTTGCATATTGAGTTCGTGAAAATTCTTCATGAAATCTTCACGGGTGATACAATGACAGTTAAGGCTTAATAGAAGAACTTTACAAGGCAATACTTTGTATATAAAAATGTTGTACAGTCCTGTATTAGAATTTAACATACTTAGCTGAATTCATGCATGAAATTGTGTTGTTGACAAAAATATATTAATTTTGTTGTTTGATTAAATAACTGTTGTTTATTTTTTGTACTTTTAGTGTTTTCATATACTTGTACAATGTTTTTCTTAAACTTGTGTTTTTAATTTTAAACATGTGTTTGAAACTTAAAAATGTTTATATTAATTCTTATAATTTTTACTTAAATTTATTACAAATTGTATAAATACAAAAAAGGGATTATTTGACCTTAAGAGCCAGACTCGATTAGCTCAGTCCATTATGCGTCTGACTTGCAATTCAGGGGTCGTGAGTTCGATTCCCCCGCCCGGCAACAGTCTCCGTAATGATTAATTTACGACATTGTGTCTCATTATCATTCATCTCTAACCGCTGTTTCAAGTAGGATAGGTATCAGTTACTTGCAGTGATGAGTTGTGCTTGAGTACTGGTTAACCATCCAGGATCCCCAGGAAACATTGGTTAGGTTAACTGATCATCTGTTAGCCCTCAATGGTATAAAAATGACGCTAAATATTCAATCAATTGACCTAAAATGCCTCTGCCAAGCTCTCACATACACACCCAGTACTGGTTTTAACCAGGAAATGATTCACAAAAGCCTTGAGCTTAAATTTACTTTGCAATTAAGCTAAAAATAAATTAACAGTATTGACCTAGAGCTTACTTAACATTTTATTAAAAAAAAGACATATACAATAGACCTTTGTTGACTCCAACACGGATAACTGGAACATCAAGTATAGCTCGAATCGCTTATCTGGTCCCGGCAAAATTGCTATTTCGATGTATGTACATGAATGGTTCGATGTTGTACAATATTTGGCTCAAACAACCCTTAACATGAACTATTTTGTCCTGTCCCATCGGGTTCAAGCCATTAAAGTCCTACTGTATTCCATTACTAAGTGGTATTATTCTTATGTTTAATTAGTTATGACTATAATCAATTTCAAAGTAAATAGATAATTTGGCAAGTTCATCATTGCATGGCATAGGTAATTACTGTTTCTTACACAACCAATTCATAATTGAGTACTATATACCTGTCTTACCTGTATCGAATAAAAGAAGCCAATAACATGTTTACAACCATTCTCAAGTAAACAAAAATGGAGTGTTATATTTATTTGTGGTGTACTTGTGAGGATTATAAGTTAGACTTAAGATGACTTTTTAAGGGAATCTGTCAGGATTTTCAAAATTTTGAAATTAACTAAAAACATTTTATTCCAATATACCATGCTTATATATACTCACTGACCCTGTATTTCCAAAATGATATATATTTAAACATGCCAAAATAATGTATTGAAAAGGGCTTTCCTAACTTGGGCTATGTACCTAGATTAGACTGAAATAGATTTCCCGCTTAAAATTGCAACATATTTTGTGACATAGTAAAAATCGTTTCATCTTAGAAAGAGTCTGAAAGTGATGCGAAAGTTGTTAAACAGTATTTAAGTGCTGTCTATTTTTAGAGTAGAGATTTCATTTAAAGTTTACCAACTCAAATTAGATATAGATTTTGTCACGTTTTGGTGGATTGACATACGAAACCATTCAAATTTTATTTATTAATGATGATGGGATGCTTTTTATCCATTTTAATAATTATTTAATTTTTTAAAGAAATTTATAACATTTTTTTTTCTCCGATATACTCCCTTTAAAATTAGAAAAAAACATTATTTCTTTATTCCTCAGGTACCCAGGACTACATGGACAACCCTTGCCCTGCTGGTCACTACTGCCCGGCTGGTACATACTATGCCACCCAATACCCCTGTCCAGCTGGCACCTATTATAATTTGACTGTTGCCACCGAGTTGGCTGACTGCGTGACCTGTCCACCGGGTGAATATTGTGAGACCCCCGGATTGTCAACCTCCACCGGAACATGCTCTTCAGGTATGATGTCTTTTATTCAACCGTTTTTGGCTCACCTGCCCTAAGCCTCAAAATGAACAATTTGGATCAGCCCATGTCTGTTAAACATCATCTTTATTTATGTCATCAATTCTAGTTAATAAACTTTTACAGGGAAGTAATAATAATACAGTCTGAAGCAGCCTGTCAAGGGAAGGGAAGGTGACCCATTCAGACAGGTTGTTACTTGTAGAAATGGGAAATAGCAAATGTGGCTGCTAAAGACAAGTGACTGTTTAATGAGGTGACTGCTTACACAGGTTTGACTGTTGTGTATTAATTTGAAAGCCTCCCAATGCACAAAAACAATAGATAATTACCATAGAATTAAAGTATTATGGCCTCCTAATGCACATAAACAATAGACAATTACCATAGAATAAAAGTATTATGGCCTCCCAATGCACATAAACAATAGACACTTACCATAGAATGAAAGTATTATGGCCTCCCAATGCACAAAAACAATAGACAATTACCATAGAATGAAAGTATTATGGTCTCCCAATGCACATAAACAATAGACACTTACCATAGAATGAAAGTATTATGGCCTCCCAATGCACAAAAACAATATGCAATTACCATAGAATGAAAGTATTATGGCCTTTCAATGCACAAAAACAATATGCAATTACCATAGAATGAAAGTATTATGGCCTCCCAATGCACAAAAACAATATGCAATTACCATAGAATGAAAGTATTATGGCCTCCCAATGCACAAAAACAATATGCAATTACCATAGAATGAAAGTATTATGGCCTTTCAATGCACATAAACAATAGACAATTACCATAGAATGAAAGTATTATGGCCTCCCAATGCACATAAACAATAGAGAATTACCATAGAATGAAAGTATTATGGCCTCCCAATGCACATAAACAATAGACACTTACCATAGAATGAAAGTATTATGGCCTCCCAATGCACATAAACAATAGACACTTACCATAGAATGAAAGTATTATGGCCTTTCAATGCACATAAACAATAGACAATTACCATAGAATGAAAGTATTATGGCCTCCCAATGCACATAAACAATAGAGAATTACCATAGAATGAAAGTATTATGGCCTCCCAATGCACATAAACAATAGACACTTACCATAGAATGAAAGTATTATGGCCTTTCAATGCACATAAACAATAGACAATTACCATAGAATGAAAGTATTATGGCCTCCCAATGCACATAAACAATAGAGAATTACCATAGAATGAAAGTATTATGGCCTCCCAATGCACATAAACAATAGACACTTACCATAGAATGAAAGTATTATGGCCTCCCAATGCACAAAAACAATAGACAATTACCATAGAATGAAAGTATTATGGTCTCCCAATGCACATAACAATAGACACTTACCATAGAATGAAAGTATTATGGCCTCCCAATGCACAAAAACAATATGCAATTACCATAGAATGAAAGTATTATGGCCTTTCAATGCACAAAAACAATATGCAATTACCATAGAATGAAAGTATTATGGCCTCCCAATGCACAAAAACAATATGCAATTACCATAGAATGAAAGTATTATGGCCTCCCAATGCACAAAAACAATATGCAATTACCATAGAATGAAAGTATTATGGCCTTTCAATGCACATAAACAATAGACAATTACCATAGAATGAAAGTATTATGGCCTCCCAATGCACAAAAACAATATGCAATTACCATAGAATGAAAGTATTATGGCCTTTCAATGCACATAAACAATAGACAGTTACCATAGAATGAAAGTATTATGGCCTCCCAATGCACATAAACAATAGACAATTACCATAGAATGAAAGTATTATGGCCTCCCAATGCACATAAACAATAGACACTTACCATAGAATGAAAGTATTATGGCCTCCCAATGCACAAAAACAATAGACAATTACCATAGAATGAAAGTATTATGGTCTCCCAATGCACATAAACAATAGACACTTACCATAGAATGAAAGTATTATGGCCTCCCAATGCACAAAAACAATATGCAATTACCATAGAATGAAAGTATTATGGCCTTTCAATGCACAAAAACAATATGCAATTACCATAGAATGAAAGTATTATGGCCTCCCAATGCACAAAAACAATATGCAATTACCATAGAATGAAAGTATTATGGCCTCCCAATGCACAAAAACAATATGCAATTACCATAGAATGAAAGTATTATGGCCTTTCAATGCACATAAACAATAGACAATTACCATAGAATGAAAGTATTATGGCCTCCCAATGCACATAAACAATAGAGAATTACCATAGAATGAAAGTATTATGGCCTCCCAATGCACATAAACAATAGACACTTACCATAGAATGAAAGTATTATGGCCTCCCAATGCACATAAACAATAGACACTTACCATAGAATGAAAGTATTATGGCCTTTCAATGCACATAAACAATAGACAATTACCATAGAATGAAAGTATTATGGCCTCCCAATGCACATAAACAATAGAGAATTACCATAGAATGAAAGTATTATGGCCTCCCAATGCACATAAACAATAGACAATTACCATAGAATGAAAGTATTATGGCCTCCCAATGCACATAAACAATAGAGAATTACCATAGAATGAAAGTATTATGGCCTCCCAATGCACATAAACAATAGACAATTACCATAGAATGAAAGTATTATGGCCTCCCAATGCACATAAACAATAGACAATAACCATAGAATGAAAGTATTATGGCCTCCCAATGCACATAAACAATAGACAGTTACCATAGAATGAAAGTATTATGGCCTCCCAATGCACATAAACAATAGAGAATTACCATAGAATGAAAGTATTATGGTCTCCCAATGCACATAAACAATAGACACTTACCATAGAATGAAAGTATTATGGCCTCCCAATGCACATAAACAATAGACAATTACCATAGAATGAAAGTATTATGGCCTCCCAATGCACATAAACAATAGACAATAACCATAGAATGAAAGTATTATGGCCTCCCAATGCACATAAACAATAGACACTTACCATAGAATGAAAGTATTATGGCCTCCCAATGCACATAAACAATAGACAATTACCATAGAATGAAAGTATTATGGCCTCCCAATGCACATAAACAATAGACAATTACCATAGAATGAAAGTATTATGGCCTCCCAATGCACATAAACAATAGACAGTTACCATAGAACGAATATTTAGCAGCACACTTATATTTGCAGTTTATTAATAAATTAAAAACATAACTATGATAATTGTTAAATTGTATTAAACCAATATTTATTAACTTTTGTGATAATCTTATTTTCATTTTTTCCCTAGTATATTGTTGTTATATTTGTGTTGGTTGTAAACACACAAGTGCTGCTTTATGCCAAATAAAATATTTGTTGTTTGTTTGAAGTAATAACCTGTCTTTTTTTTCAATTATAAACTATGAAGACATTTGTATTCTCCAGGCTACTATTGTACCAATGGCTCAACATCTGCCATGCCAGCTCTGTCTGCGGAGGGTGGCCCATGTGACACAGGATTCTACTGTCCCACAGGAGCTGCAGCAGCAGTACAGTGTGACCCCGGCTCATATTGCGAGACAGCCCTTTTACCAGCCCCTACAGGAAACTGCATGTCAGGTTTGTAAAAGTGCTGCATTCCATTTCAAATTTACCTGATCTGTTAACTTAATTTAAATATATCCTACTAATTTGGTGATTCATTTCTCAATTAATAAATCATTCATTGAGTGGGATTTCGTTTATTTTGTTAATCTCTTGACACTCGTAATAATATTGTGGGGGGTAATTTATGTGTTTTTTTTTTGCCCAGCTGAGCAAAGATGAGCTATTCTGATCACCCATATTTGTCGTCTGTCTCTGGGAGAATACAGTTTTTGTTTAATTGGATGCAATGATATCAATGGATTAACCAATATTTCAATCTTTTTTAAACAGGTTACTTCTGTATTCTACAAGCTTCTGTCGCCGCCCCCACGGATGGCACAACCGGTAACATATGTCCCACTGGCCATTTCTGTCCAGCAGGAAGTAGCACCTCCACCCCCTGTGAAACTGGCTATTTCTTAAATGTGACTGGTTCTGATGACATCACTGACTGTAGTATTTGCACGGGGGGAATGTATTGTCCTGGTACTGGTAACGCTGTACCAGCTGGAACATGTGACCCGGGGTATTATTGTCCCCAGGGACAGAACGTGTCTGCACCTGCTGATTACAAGTAAGTACAGTGAGGCCTTGTAACAGTTTAGTAGTATTCCAATTAAAATTGTTACGAAAACCCACCTGCACAATCAATGACAATGGATTTTTGTTTGTTGTTGAAGTATACTAATTATTATGTTGGTGTTGTTGCTCTGAAATAAATTGAACACTGATTGGACAAAAGTCCGGCAACTTATCAAGCTTGCCTCAGCCAACTTACCAACATGATAAGATGATTGACTCTATTCCTTTCCAGGGAAAAGTAAAATGTCACACTCCAGGGACCATTTGGGTTGTTATATTATAAAGAAAGAACCATTATGAATTAATTTTGATTTTAATTGTTAATTGATCTGTTAATCTGATTTAAAATTTCAGCTCCGATTGTCAACACTACAGTATATTACAGTTTGAAGTATATTCCCTTTCATATGTCTTTATCATACATAGAAGGCTTTTTGTCTTCTGAAATCACACCAACCAATGCTGAATGTAAGATAAATCAAATTTCAGAATATTTGGTTTAGTTAAAACTTATTTATCTTACTTTGATTGTGAAACAAGCTCTTACAACTTTGACAAATCAGGTTGAAGTCATCCTGGGCAGAACCAGTACTAGACATATGAGGAAAAGTGTCTTGCTCAAGGACACCACACAAAGCCGTGGCGGAGGGCTTAGCCCATGACCCTCCATTCCTAGGTTCAGTGCTCTACCACTGAACCACGTGTTCCACAATATTTGTTGATCTGGCCAAAACAATATTCAGATTCTATTACATGTATATGTTAAAAAAAAATGCTTTTATTCCATTTTGTAATTTCAGCTGTCCAGTCGGAAACTACTGCCCTGGTGCTACTGATAACTTTATCAGATGCTCCGATGGCGAATACCAAACCCTAGAAACACAGACGTCATGTGATATTTGTCCAGAGAGTTACTTCTGTGATAATACTGCCACCATAGCAGTGGTCAGTGCAGCTACATTATGTCCAGAAGGTCATTACTGTCCAGTAGGAACAAGGTTTAACAATGAGTTCCCTTGTCCAATAGGAACATTCAACAATCTTACAGGTAAATCTTTTATGTTGTAATACTTGCGTAAAAAACATGAAAAAGACATTTGCATTGTAATTTTGTGTTTTACATTGTACACAAAGCAGGTATTTTGGGTCTGCAATTTTAAAAATACTGCCCTAAATTTTTGTATACAATTCATGCAGAAGCTGTCAAATGGTCTATTTAAACAACCAAAATTTTAATCCATCTAGCATTTTTCAAAAAAAAGAAAAAATTACAATAAATACCTGACCAAGAATCTTCTTTTTTGGGAACTGACTAGTCTAATTTGGACATGTTCGACATAAGGCTGTTATAAATTAATCGCTAGATTATCATCCAATTTTTTTTTAAAAAAGGAAAGGGGAGGATTTTAAATTTTATTTTTTATTTTTTTTTTTAATTTTTTTTTTTTTTAAAAATACAGAATGGTCAAAGTGGCATGAAAATTAGGGGGCGTGCGGGGATGATAATCTAGCAGTTAACTTATTATGGCTTAAATGATCCCTATGAGTTGGGGTTTCAAGTTTGTGCAAAGGGGCCCAGTTAGAGGATTGACATGTGTGATTTTAAGTGTTAACTGTCTTTTACAGGTCTAAAACAGGAGAGCGAGTGTATTTCCTGTCTGGGAGGCTACGCATGCCCAGTTGATGGCATGACCCAAATGCTGGACATCTACAAATGCCTGGCTGGTTTCTTCTGTAAACAAGGAGCTAACTCTACCACACCAGATCAAGGTCAGTTTGAAAGAGACATCTTTCTTGTAGAAAATCACTTATTTAAGAAAATCATTTCTCCAGGAGTTAAGAAGCAAGAAAATTGACACTTTTATTGCTGTGGTTGTTAATATAACAATTAAGGAAATCATTTTATTTCTCAAACATTCCTGAGATATGAACTTATGTGATAAATGTAGATGCTGTAAACATTGTCATTGCCTGTAATTCATATCTCGTGAATATTCAACAAAATTAATGTTCGTTCCTCATATTTATTTCAATTATGCCCCCATTTGCACCTTATGAATATTCAACAAATTTATGTTCATTCCTCATATTTATTTCAATAATGCCTCCATTTGCACATTATAAATATTCAACAAAATTAATGTTCATTCCTTATTTATTTCAATAATGCCTCCATTTGCACCTTATGAATATTCAACAAAATTATTGTTCATTCCTCATATTTATTTCATTCCATTTGCACCTTATGAATATTCAACAAAATTAATGTTAATTCCTCATATTTATTTCATTAATGCCCTCATTTGCACCTTATATATGTACCAGAACATCAAGTGTTGTATCCTTGTTTTCATGCCGTTTATGTTACAGTAAAGTTAATGCCTATTTTGTGGTCCCGTGCATCTTTTACAGTTCAGCTGAATGACTACAGTAGTATCAGGTGACAGATTTATCATGCCCTCTGTTATACAGTGATAACTATAATTTTATTGTAAACGGTGTCCTAAACTTATATGAATATTCATGGTTATGTGTTCATTGGATATGATCAGTAAAAGAAGGAGTTTTATGGCATGTAAAATAGATATATTTCATATCGGCTAGCTCATTTGGTAACACATGAGACTGTCCTGCACTCAGGGGTAGTGAATCTATTCTATGCCCAGGCACAATTTCTGTGATGAATAGCCATGAATATCCCACTTGAATATGTGGGGAAGTAGATAGTGACTGGGCCTGGCTAGCTCATTCAGTTACACATCTGCCCGTCTACTCAGGGGTCGTGAGTTTGAATCCCCAACAAGCCACAGTCTCTGTGCTGAATAGCCATGATATTTGTTCTGCATCCATAAATCTCCCACCTGATTATGTGGGGAAGAAAATAGTGACTGGGCCTGGCTAGCTCATTCAGTAACACATCTGCCTGTCTACTCAGGGGTCGTGGGTTTGAATCCCCAACCAGCCACAGTCTGTTTGCTGAATAGCCGTGATATTTGTTCTGCATCCACGAATCTCCCGTCTGAATATGTGGGGAAGTATATAGTGACTGGGTTTGGCTAGCTCCTTCAGTTACACATCTGGCTGTCTACTCAGGGGTCCAGGGTTTGAATCCCCAACCAGCCACAGTCTCTTTGCTGAATAGCCATGATATTTGTTCTGCATCCATGAATCTCCAACCTGATTATGTGGGGAAGTAGATAGTGACTTGGCCTGGCAAGCTCATTCGGTTACACATCTGGCTTTCAACACAGGGGTCATGGGTTCTAATCCCCAACCAGCCACAGTCTCTGTGCTGAATAGCCATGATATTTGTTCTAAATCCATGAATCTCCCACCTGATTATGTGGGGAAGAAAATAGTGACTGGGCCTGGCTAACTCATTCAGTTACACATCTGGCTTTCAACACAGGGGTCATGGGTTCTAATCCCCAACCAGCCACAGTCTCTTTGCTGAATAGCCATGATATTTGTTCTGCATCCATGAATCTCCCACCTGAATATGTGGGGAAGTAGATAGTGACTTGTAGAGATGAAGTGTGGAACGTTAAATGGAACGAGAAATGTTACCCCAAAATATTTTAAATAGAAGGATTCTAGAAATGCATTTTGTATCGTTACATTAAAGGTACTGATGCCAATAAATGTTCGGAGGGACATTTCTGTCCCCTGGGTACCACAGACCCAGAGCCCTGCCCCAAGGGAACTTACAGTAACCAGACTCAGCTGACGGCTGCCAGCGACTGTCAGGACTGTCCGGCTGGAGAATACTGCGACAGCACTGCCATGACAGCCACCTCGGGATTGTGTTCTGAAGGGTAGGTAATGTTTGACGTATGGTGTATTATGGTATGTTGTACTTAATTACTTTCCTTGAGAATCTCTTTGTTTTTTAAAAAAAAATGTCTTAATATTGAGTGAATTGCTGTTTTCCGTGGTTTTTATCCCTGTACCACTACATATAGTAATAAAATTATATGTATCTTTGTTTTGTATCCGGACTATATACCACTGTTTTAAACGTGGCAGGATATGCCACAGTGTGTAAGTAAGACCATAATAAATTAATTGCTAGATTATCATCCCTGCCCTCCCCCTAATTTTCATGCTGCCCCGCCCTTTTTTATTTTCATAAAAAAAAAACAACATATATTTAAAAAAACATCAAAAATTTTAAAAATGAAAATTAAAAATAAAAATCCTCCTGCCCTCCCTGTTTTTAAGAAAAAATTGGATGATATTCTAGCAATTAATTTATAAAGGCCCGTCCTGTTATGAGAGAAATGAATGTCACTAACCCAGCTAGCTCCTTAGATAGAGCAAAATTATGCCATACCAGCAAAATGTTCCGAGTTTAACTTTCAGACTTCATGCATATTTTTCAAATCCTGTTGCATTGTTTGATTTCTTTTAGGTACTACTGCGAGGTAGGGTCAAATGTTTCCACCCACATTATCTGCCCAGCAGGAAGCTACTGCCCAGAAGGATCTGCTGCTCCAATTGCATGCCCTGCAGGAACATTCAGTAACACCCAGGGAATGATCAATGCTTCGTCATGCACACAGTGTTCCCCAGGACAGTACTGTAACGACACTGGTAAGTAGATATTAAAACTAAGAAATCTTTAGTGTTCCCCAGGAGAGTACTGTAACGACACTGGTAAGTAGATAATAGAACTAGGAAATCTTTAGTGTTCCCCAGGACAGTACTGTAACGACACTGGTAAGTAGATATTAAAACTAAGAAATCTTTAGTGTTCCCCAGGAGAGTACTGTAAAGACACTGGTAAGTAGATATTAGAACTAAGAAATCTTTAGTGTTTCCCAGGACAGTACTGTAATGACACTGGTAAGTAGATATTAGAACTAGGAAATCTTTAGTGTTCCCCAGGACAGTACTGTAACGACACTGGTAAGTAGATATTAGAACTAGGAAATCTTTAGTGTTCCCCAGGACAGTACTGTAACGACACTGGTAAGTAGATATTAGAACTAGGAAATCTTTAGTGTTCCCCAGGACAGTACTGTAACGACACTGGTAAGTAGATATTAGAACTAGGAAATCTTTAGTGTTCCACAGGACAGTACTGTAACGACACTGGTAAGTATATATTAGAACTAGGAAATCTTTAGTGTTCCCCAGGACAGTACTGTAACGACACTGGTAAGTAGATATTAGAACTAGGAAATCTTTAGTGTTCCCCAGGACAGTACTGTAACGACACTGGTAAGTAGATATTAGAACTAGGAAATCTTTAGTGTTCCCCAGGACAGTACTGTAACGACACTGGTAAGTAGATATTACAACTAAGAAATCTTTAGTGTTCCCCAGGAGAGTACTGTAACGACACTGGTAAGTAGATATTAAAACTAAGAAATCTTTAGTGTTCCCCAGGAGAGTACTGTAACGACACTGGTAAGTAGATATTAGAACTAGGAAATCTTTAGTGTTCCCCAGGACAGTACTGTAACGACACTGGTAAGTAGATATTAAAACTAAGAAATCTTTAGTGTTCCCCAGGAGAGTACTGTAAAGACACTGGTAAGTAGATATTAGAACTAGGAAATCTTTAGTGTTTCCCAGGACAGTACTGTAACGACACTGGTAAGTAGATATTAGAACTAGGAAATCTTTAGTGTTCCCCAGGACAGTACTGTAACGACACTGGTAAGTAGATATTAGAACTAGACAATCTTTAGTGTTTCCCAGGACAGTACTGTAACGACACTGGTAAGTAGATATTAGAACTAGGAAATCTTTAGTGTTCCCCAGGACAGTACTGTAACGACACTGGTAAGTAGATATTAGAACTAGGAAATCTTTAGTGTTCCCCAGGACAGTACTGTAACGACACTGGTAAGTAGATATTAGAACTAGGAAATCTTTAGTGTTCCCCAGGACAGTACTGTAACGACACTGGTAAGTAGATATTAGAACTAGACAATCTTTAGTGTTTCCCAGGACAGTACTGTAACGACACTGGTAAGTAGATATTAGAACTAGGAAATCTTTAGTGTTCCCCAGGACAGTACTGTAACGACACTGGTAAGGAGATATTAGAACTAGGAAATCTTTAGTGTTCCCCAGGACAGTACTGAAACATCACCGGTAGATCAGATTGCCTTGATTTTAAAATTTTGTTTAAAGGTGTTTAGTTAATACAGGTTCTGTCAGTTTTGTGTGAACCATTAAGAGTTAAGATAAGAAAACTGACAGGCTACACATTACACCAGGCATCTGATGGTCTCTTAACAAAAATAAGATTAATTATAACATCATCAACTCTAACGCTTCTTTTGTGTATCATTTAATTTAAGAATTCTTAGAATGTGGGTGAAATGGCTTTATTTGCATATATTAGCTCAGAATGATGTCATTGCCAGTGGATTGTTGATAATCAAATAAGAACACTGTGTAAAATGTGAAGTAAATGAAGTTTTTACAACATTAACTTATATATTCCAAGAAATATTCACATTTATATTCCAAGAAATATTTATATATATATATATTTCAAGAAATATAAATATTCACATACTAATATATTCTAAGAAATATTCACATTATTATATATTCTAAGAAATATTCACATATATATTCCAAGAAATATTTACATATATATATTCCAAGAAATATTCACATATTTATTCCAAGAAATATTTACATTATTTTATTGTCTAAGAAATATTCACATATATATTCCATTATTATATATTCTAAGAAATATTCACATATATATTCCCAAGAAATATTCACATATATATTTCAAGAACTATTTATATTTATATTTTCACATATATATTCCAGAAAATATTCACATATATATTCCAAAAAATATTCACATATATATCCCAAGAAATATTTACAAATATATATTCACATATATATCCCAAGAAATATTCACATATATATTCAAACAAACATTCTCCCCTGATCCTAATAACCTTCACTGAATTAGCACAAACTAGTAAATAGTCAGATGAACAGTGGCATTCTCTGCCTGGCCGATCTCCATTAATATCAATATATGACATTTCCTCTCATTGGCATTCATTTCATCGCTGATTTAATGTGGAATTTTACAGTTACTTGCCAAAAAGGGGTGCTCAAGAAATGGTTAATGTTTTAAGATACCAGGAAAGAGTAATTAGGTTAATTGCTTGTCTTTTAGCCCTTGATGGCACAAAGACAACTATTTATTTAAACAAAACATTTTACAATTTTACTTGTACCATAAATTAAATGATAAATAAAATAGGGGGGAGGGGTTGAAAGTTGGAATCTATTAATGAATGCATGTCACAGTCCTTGAATATATTATACAATAATACAGTCAAACCTGTCTTAAGCTGCCATTCAAGGGACAGGGCAAATATGACCCCTTTAGGCAGGTAGCTTTTTAATACAGGTTGATTTAAATGAAAGTCATATAAATGGTTAATAAAAAATGAAGCTGTTTAATACAAGAAGTTGCTTGATAAAGGTGACCACTAACATAGGTTGGACTGTACATAATACCTACATGTAATATTGGATATATCACAAATAAATCCTTATTATTTTCAATCCTTTTCAGGCCTTAATGCCCCGGTAGCTGATTGTGACGAAGGCTTTTATTGTCCGGGAGGTAATGATGTCCCCAACCCCGTTGCCACCCCGTGCCCTATCGGTCTCCACTGCCCAGCAGGGACGGGAACTCCAGTCCCCTGTGTTGCAGGCACCTTTACCAACCTGACACAGCAGAGCTCGTGCCTGGAATGTCCACCAGGATTTTATTGTGTTCCAGAGGAGGTTGTCGCAGGTAACTATAGAACCAGTTAACATGACCGGATTGATCACTGTGTACATAGTTTGATTGGTCAATCTGTGAAACCTGCTCATTGATTGGGTATTATCTTATAATGTTGTCCATGGACGAGTGGTCTAAGGTGCCATCTCAAGATCGCTTACCTCTCATTGCTGAGCTTGTAGAATTGAGTCTCCATCACCCCAAAAACTTTATGTGAGAAGGTTTGCCAGTTACTTGCAGAAGGACAGTGGTTCTATTCAGATTCATTATGAGGTCTTTCTCTGCCAAAGAACTGGATTTGCCATAGTTGACCCTGAAATATATTGCAAAAAAAAATGCCAGCCTATAGTCTTATTCATTTTACATCGATTGTGAAACAAGTTATTGCTATTTATGCAAATTTCAAATCTTTCTGGATTTTATCTTTGGACTAAGAACCAGAGCAAATATGTGAATAAAATAAGGCACCATCTCAAGATCACTTGTCTCTCACTGCTAAGGTGTAGGTTCAAGTCCACCTTGCCCCAAAAACTTTATGTGAGAAAATTTGCCAGTTACTTGCAGATGGACGGTGGTTCTACTCAGATTTATTATGAGGTTTTACTCCACCAGTAATACTGGATATGCCATAATACCTGAAATATATATTGAAAATGGCGTAAAACCCTATTAGAAAAAATACCAACTAATAGTCTAATCTCATTCATTTTACATCAATTGTGAAATAAGTTATCGCTGTTTATGCAAAATACAAATCTTACTGAATTTTATCTTGGGCTAAGAACCAGTACTAAGCAATCATGTTGAAAAAATGTCTGATTCAAGGACACAACACATGACTGTGGTGGGAATGCCAACTGGATAGTTAGTAAAAACTTATTAAGTGAACATTGGTTATTTGATTTCTCTTTCAACTGACTAATTAAGTGTCCTATAAGGCCATAATAAACTAATTGCTTGATTATCATCCCCTACCACCCCCCTGATTTTTATGTCGCCCTGACCTTTTTTATTTTCATAAAAAAAAAAAAATGAATCATTTAATTCTAAACTGGTAAGTGTATGGCCAATCGCCTACCCTAGATGTTACCACATGACCGTACAGTGTGTTAAAGCTTATTGGATCCAATTACTTTTATATTGTACAGTTCAAATTTGAAGATAGTGATTAAAAAAAAAAAAGGAAATAAATTTGGAAAAAATTTCAACAATAAAAAAAAAAGTGGCAAAACGTTTGCATGACGATTAAAACGTTGAGAAAATCTGAATTTCTGCAACTTCCTTCATTTGCCACTTTCATGGCTCTGAACTCATGTTTTATTTATTTTAAAGGATCTTGATATTTCTTCACTCTATGATAAATTCTTTAAGATTCTTTGAGGTATAAAGTAAAAAGACCATTTTACAGTGTTTTGTACTCATATGTGTTGTGACGAAAATCATATTGGAATCCACGGCGTCTATTCCAATAAGATTTTCACCACAATACACACTCATACAATATATACCCATATTGTACAAAACACTGTGAAATTAACCTTATAATCTTCCACCTATTTACTAGGAAATTCCTCGACCGGATATTCGCTTTGTCCAGAAGGTTACTTCTGTCCTGCTGGCACTGGACGCAATTGGTCATTCTGTGAAACGGGAACATTCTCCAATGTTCCGGGTCTTGATGAAGCAACAGACTGTCAAGAGTGTACTGGAGGCATGTACTGTGATGTGACCAACCTGACGGCGCCCGTTGGTAACTGTGCTGATGGACATTTCTGTACATCTGGTGTTGACACGGCTACACCCGACGGAGTAACAAATGATGGAATAGGTGGTATATGTCCACCGGGATACAAGTGTCCTGCAGGAAGTGTCGAGCCAGTTGGATGTCCAGCAGGAACATACCAGGTAAGTGGGTAATATCATGTTTAATACATGGCAATGATACTGTTGTTATAGTATGGCGTTTAATGTCACTTTCAACAATTTTTCAGTCATATTGTGATGGTTTCTACTTGAGACAGTATTCTGAGTGCTGCCATTGTTGACTGGCGTATCAAAATTGCGCAGACAGACAGTATAATACTCTACCCAGTAACATTATACTTACACTGGTTTGACCAGACCTAGAGTTATGCTCTAAATGCTGATTGCCAAGCAAGGAAGCTTCTAATTTCATTTTTCAAGTCTTTGGTGTGACCCAGCTTAGGATCGAACCCACAACCTTCTGCATGCTAGACGGAAGCTTTGCTTCTAGACTACCACTGCCGTTCAGGCAGAGTGGTACTTTGTCAAGTTAGTGCAAATGTGAAATTATGTGAGGATTAGCTTGTCTGAATGTTTTCTATTACAGCTCTGTAAATTTGTGGGCCCCTTGATCGGCCTAAAGTTGACCCAAAAGTCCGCATTTGGCAGTGGTACTTAGTCAAGTTAGTGCAAATACTGACTCTTGGATCCAGGGGATCACAAATTGAGAGTTGTTATGCAAAATGTCGTCTCTTGGGTCAACTTCAGCCGATCCAGGGGATTACAAATTGAGAGTCGTGATGCAAAATGTCATCTCTCGGGTCAACTTCAGCCGATCCAGGGGATTACAAATTGAGAGTTATGATGCAAAATGTCGTGTCTTGGGTCAACTTCAGCCGATCCAGGGATTTACAAATTGAGAGTTATGATGCAAAATGTCGTGTCTTGGGTCAACTTCAGCCGATCCAGGGGATTACAAATTGAGAGTCGTGATGCAAAATGTCATCTCTCGGGTCAACTTCAGCCGATCCAGGGGATTACAAATTGAGAGTCGTGATGCAAAATGTCATCTCTCGGGTCAACTTCAGTCGATCCAGGGGATCACAAATTTACAGGAGTTGTGATGGAAAACATAAAAAAACTTGAAGTAGTCATTGACGTTTATACTAAAGGGCCAACAACCAGATCTGATACGTTGGTTGTATGGGTATAAAACTGTATGTCCAAAAGATGATCTTCAGTGTAATTTGACATAACCTATTAAAGCCTCAAATTTGTTTTTACACATTGTGATTATAAGCATGGAGTTGAATGCCGAATCTGATTCATACTACTGCAGCTAAGTATAAGTCATGTCATTCCAAAGTGCTGCTTAATAAAAAATTAACACCTGGATTTCAGATATCAACCAGGCCTTCTTAAATTCCAAAATGCAAATAAGTCCAGGTTTTTGACGTAAGAATCTTATTTTAAAAAAATCACTATATGCGTTTACATATATGCATACCCCACCCACCATGTCAGCTGCACCATGTATTTTCTCCATTAATTCGTTAATAGGGAACTATTTCAAGTTTCTTTGTGTATTATTTATAACATACTTTATCACAATGTGTACATTTTAATGACTGACATTATGTTTCCGCTTTACTGAATAATTTTCATTATATTAAAAATGCTTGATCGAAGCGGTTTAGTCAAAATTGACATCATTTCGCACAGCAGGTGACAAAACAATCGGAATATTGGGTCAAATGATATTGATAATTATTATCAACGTAACATCATTAAGTTAGTAGAATTGTGATCTTAGTTTTAGAAAGTTGTTTGAATTAACATAGTATCGTAAAGTCAATGTTGATTAAACTAGTCTAATGTTTTTCATCACCTGATAAAAACTCAAAATTCGGTTTTTAATCCTTATATTTACATTATATTCCCCAGCTATTTTATTTTTGCCATTTTGATGTTTAAAAAGCAAATTATACGCATTTAACCACAAAGCCAATGTCACGAATGTAATGGCGACGTTGTCAACATACCGATTAAGGGCACACATTTGTATGGCAACTTACGTCAAACGTCACGTGAACCTAATGGCGACATGACGTCTCATCGCAAAACAAAATTGTGCAACCAATGAAATGCAAACTGGTTCTTTTTAGTTGCAAGCAGCAAATGTTTTTCATAGGGAAATGAAATGCAGTTAATCTGTATAGTTCATTTAGGCTGTTTATAGTTGAAATGTAAATATTACATCATAAAGTCAATGTTGGTATCTCTTATTTTTTTAACTTTCTTTGTTTTCTTTATTCTTTTAACAAATATGTAAAAGTGATTAATCTGGTGGAAAACATTCCTTATATTGGGCTGTTTAGTTTTATTCATATGTTACAAAATGCAATGTTTATTTCCTACAAGGAATAAATGAAATAATGTTTAATTTCAATTGTATTTTTTTTTTTTTACTTTTATGCCTCAGTGGAGACCAGAGTGACACATGTGTCTTGTTCACTTGACCACAGATGATTCCGGAGAATATATTTTGTCATTTTATATCACTGGCGTCACAGGGTTTGCTAATAAGATTTTTTTTTGCTCTCCATTGACAGGACCAGTCCAATCAAGCAGACTGCCTAACCTGCCAATCTGGATTCTACTGCACGGGTAACAGCACAGACTACAGTGATAAGCCCTGCCCAACAGGACATTATTGCCCCAACGGAACAACTTACAGCACCGAGTACCCGTGCCCTCAGGGCACATTCAACAACCTCACAGGTCAGTGTTTGATGCATACGCGGATGTTTTATCTCAAGATCGCTGACACTGTCTCTGCTGGGGTCGAGGGTGGAGTCCAACTTTGTTAACAAACTGAATTGGAGAAAGTTTGTCAGTTATTTATGGAGGGACAGTCATATGATTCTACTCAAATTCATTCTAAGGTCTTTTTTCACCAATAAAACGAAATATGCCATACATACAAGACCTGAAGCTCAAGGTTAATGCCATACTTTGGTCATACTCAGATGTTCAAACTTAGAAATAAAAACATGGTTTTGTGTCTGCTTAGTAATTTATAAACCACTTGACAGGTTTGGAAATAACATATCACAAACATTTATCAGATCACACACATGACCAAAGGTCAAGGTTAGAAATGGGTATTTGTAATATTTCATGTTGGCCCTGTGTCTTCTGAACCAGTCAGGATTTAAAATAACTTGACAAAAATATTTAGAATTTTTTATGTTTCATGTACAAAATACAGATTGTAGGTCAAAGGTCAATATTATATTTTGAGATTCAAAGTAAGAATTGGTACATTATTTGATGTCTACATCATTTTTTGCAAACCACTTGACAAATTTTGAAATTATGTGCCTCAAATGTTCACCATGATTAGATCTGTGATGTTTTATCACAGTCCTACTGGTGGGCTTAACATTGAAACCCTGGACATTCAGTTTATTTATCTCATAAAACTGATTTACTGAATTATATATTTGTAAGTTATTTAAAAAATGAATACCTGACTGTAAACAATGCAATAATTTTCAGGTCAGCATGCTGTTGGATCTTGCTCGGACTGCAGTCCCGGTTGGTTCTGCGGTTCCCCGGGGCTCAGTGAGCCCACCGGTCAATGTGACTCTGGCTGGTACTGTACTCTCGGCTCCTACCTTGCTCAGCCAACCAGTCCTGAAGGAGGGAAATGTCTGGCAGGCACGTACTGCCCCATGGGAAGTTCCGCACCAGCTGGCTGTGACGAGGGATCATACTGTGCCTCAGACATGCTGAGTGATGTCACTGGAAACTGTAGCGCTGGCTACTACTGTACCGGAAACTCAACGACAAATCAGCCAACAGGAACTGGAGGTTTGTAACCTCTACATTTTGATGTCACTGCCATTCAAAACAATGGTGAAGGGGCATTGAATGTTACCACTGTCCATTCATCCGTCTGACTAGTAAAAGAATATTTTCTGAATTTAATAGAAGTTATGCCCCCCTTTTTATACTGGGCATATAGTATCACCGCTGTCTGTTTGTATGTCCCGTACGTACATACAAAAATGGTTTCTGACATTTCTTTAGTTTTATGAACAGATTTAAACTAAATTTGGTGTGTGACTTCCCATTCATGTAATACAGATCAAGTTTGTATATTGTTCAGGTGTGATGATTTTTGATGGAGTTATGCCCCTTTTTGGACTTAGGTTATTGACAAATGTCAAGAAATTGATTTCCACTTGATATCTCTTGAAGGATTGGATGGATTTTATTCATATTTGGTAGAAAGATGTATGGTGATAGACTACAGCTCAAGTTTGATTTCAGTCAAAATCCCTGCATATTAATTGGGTGTTCTGGACTCTGATTGGCTGATAGTTTCCGACCTCTAAAGTCTTTATTTATGGATTGATTTTTTATTTTTTTTAATTCAGTTTTCGGAAAAAAAATTGGTAAACTCTAAGTGTAATACTCAGGGTGAAAAAAATAGTTAAAGACTCTAGACTTGTATAGCTAAATTATTAGTTAAATTTTTATGTGCTTTTCTGTATAAATACCTCAGCCATTGATAGCATATGCCATTCTCAAGTAATACCCGTAATTCGGTAGTAAAATTTATTTCTAACTGGTTTAAATTTTAATTATAAAATATTCTGCTTTTGATTATTAAAATGAATCAGAAATAAATTTGACAGTAAAGAAAAAGTATAATGGAATTAAATGTACTTAATGAGGGCCTCATGTAAGATTGGCTTAAAAAAATAGATTCTCTTCTAATCAGTTGTTATTGCCATGACTATTGATGTTTTATAGGTGATGTTTGCCCATTGGGTCACTATTGTACTGAAGGTAGTAAAAACCCAGATGCTTGTCCACCAGGGACATTCCTTCCCAGCACCCTCTCTGATGAATTATCGGACTGTATCAGTTGCACAGCTGGAAAATACTGCACCCAGTCTGGGCTTTCGGCAGTAGAAGGAGATTGTACTGCAGGTATGTATTAGTAAAGGCAAATATTTCAATTTTCAGCTTGTTTTTTTTTTAAAAAAAAAACGAATAAAAAGGAAACCAAAGAGCTATTGTCATGACCCTGGCGTCGGCATTGTCAGTGGTGTCTAATTAAATTTTTATGTTTAGCTCAGCTTTTTCTCTCTTTCTCAACAAACTTCTTATGTTATAGTGTCTCAAATTCATAAACACATTTTTATTATGTTATACAAACAATATATCTAAGTTACTGGAATTTTCATACTTTGGGCTCTAAAACCTTAGGTTAAATGTTTTTGTTTATCTTGTGTTCAATATTTTTTTTTTTTTTTTAAATCTTATTTTGTTTTTCAGTAATAGGTATTGACTCTGTATTGATCACCATCATGTTAAAAAAGTTTACATGACTGACCTTGACCTACTTAATAGACGCTAATAAAAAAAGATGAGTGTTTGAACCCACTTGTGAGGCTCTTGCTGGAATTGCTTCTTCTTTAAAATCATATAGAATTTAGCTATTCATTTCTCATCAATCTTGAACACATATACAACCATGAGTATTCTTTCTGAGCTATAAAACAAAACAAAAAAATAACAAAAACAATTATCAATGGTTTTACTGTTTATGTATTCCATTAGATGGTATTAGTCTTTCTGCATTTTGTGGCTGGGCCTGGTTAGCTCATTCGGTAGAATGTCTGATCATCATCACAGGGGTGGTGAGTTCGAATTCCCATCTGGCCGCAGTCTCTCAGATGATTTATATACAACATTATTGCATATTATTATTATTCATCTTTCATTGCTGATTCAAGTAGGTAATTGACAGTTTCTTGATAAGATGGGTGTATTTTGGTGCTGGTTAACCTTCTTGCTAAGATTGGTGTACTATGGTGCTGGTTTACCTTCTTGCTAAGATGGGTGTACTTTGGTGCTGGTTAACCTTCTTGCTAAGATTGGTGTACTATGGTGCTGGTTAACCTTCTTGCTAAGATTGGTGTACTATGGTGCTGGTTTACCTTCTTGCTAAGATGGGTGTACTTTGGTGCTGGTTAACCTTCTTGCTAAGATTGGTGTACTATGGTGCTGGTTAACCTTCTTGCTAAGATTGGTGTACTATGGTGCTGGTTAACTTTCTTGCTAAGATGGGTGTACTTTGGTGCTGGCTAACCTTCTTGATAAGATGGGTGTACTTTGGTGCTGGTTAACCTTCTTGATAAGATGGTTGTACATTGGTGCTGGTAAACCTTCTCGTAAGATGGGTGTACTTTGGTGCTGGTTAACCTTCTTGCTAAGATGGGTGTACTTTGGTGCTTGTTAACGTTCCTGCTAAGATGGTTGTACTTTGGTGCTTGTTAACAATCCTGCTAAGATGGGTGTACTTTGGTGCTGGTTAACTTTCTTGCTTAGATGGGTGTACTTTGGTGCTGGTTAACCTTCTTGATAAGATGGTTGTACATTGGTGCTGGTAAACCTTCTCGTAAGATGGGTGTACTTTGGTGCTGGTTAACCTTCTTGCTAAGATGGGTGTACTTTGGTGCTTGTTAACGTTCCTGCTAAGATGGTTGTACTTTGGTGCTGGTTAACTTTCTTGCTAAGATGGGTGTACTTTGGTGCTGGTTAACTTTCTTGCTAAGATGGGTCTACTTTGGTGCTGGCTAACCTTCTTGCTAAGATGGGTGTACTTTGGTGCTGGTTAACTTTCTTGCTAAGATGGGTGTACTTTGATACTGGTTAACCTTCTTGCTAAGATGGGTGTACTTTGGTACAGGTTAACCTTCTAGACTCGCAGGGAAGGGTTATTATTAGTTCTTGGTGGCATAAATATGATGCTAAATATTCAGGTAAACAAAACAAACAAATGGATATTTTTTTTATTACTTCCATCACCAGGACACCCTAATCATCAATGTCTGCTACGTTATACATGTTTATCACTTCTGCTTCTACTATTTACGTTTATCTATGCAGGCTATTATTGCCCAGTTGGCCAGATTGTTGGCAACCCGAGTGGTTACGAGTGTCCAGCAGGCTACAAATGTCCGGCTGCTTCCAGTGTATACACAATATGTCCATCTGGCACGTACCAAGATCTGGTCGGTCAGTCTACATGTAAGACATGTTACGAAGGCCACTTCTGCGACAACTCTGCCGGACCAATCACCAACTATACAACAAGTATTTGCCCTCAAGGTTAGTTAATGTCTCTCTTTGTCTTCATAATTTTAAAGGGAGTGGCGAGGTTTTGCTTGTTATCTTTTAAAAAAAAAATCATTTTATAAAAGATTCAGTCAGCAGTTTATTGCATCAACGTCCTTTATCTGTGCATCATTTTTATGCCTAATCAATTATTTGACAAATAGTCAGTCAGAATTCACATTTTGATCTCTGGTACATTAAAATGTGAGTCTCATGTTACCTTGAATGTTTTAGGATGTTTTGACCCTTTCCAAATGGTGTTGAATGAAAAACTTGCAGTTTGTAATAAATATAACAGTTTTAAACCCAATGTGATGGTGTTTATAATGGTATATTTTGTTGGGAATTTCATTCTGTAAAATTATGAAATTAATTTGTATGCCTGAGATGAATGCTTTGATCCCCCGGCCACTCTCAATGAGTAGATTTTTTTTCTGAGTAAGATCTTTGTTAAATATAGTATTAAATTTTTGTTTTAATTTTCATGTAGCACTAAGGTGTTGTTGAAATGATAAAAGTGACATTAATATGATGGAAGTTTCTGTACCAATGTTATTCAAATCAACAAAATTGTTAATGGATAATGTGTTGATTATTGTTAATCAGGTCACTACTGTCCTAATGGCACCATGACCGCAACAGAGTTCCCGTGTCCTGCTGGCACATATAATGATCAGACGGGTCTTATCGATTCTACGCAATGCACTCCGTGTTCAGGTAGGTGAAGTGGACAAGTTTTTTCTCTTTTGATTTAAGTTTGAATTGATGAACGGAATGTGATGAAAATTTATTAGGCCATAATGAATTAATTGCTAGATTATCATCTACCACCCCGGGCCCCTAATTTCCATACAGCCCTGGCCCTTTTTTATTTTCATAAAAAAAATATAAAAAAATCCTCCCCCCACCTTACCCCTTTTGAAGAAAAATTTGGATGAGAATCTAGCAATTAATTTATAATGACCTTTTATAGGTTTCATAAATAAAGCATATTTCATGAGTGCTCGTTTATCATTTCTAATTAACATTAAAAGGTTTGTAAAATATACAATATGAGGTTATGGAAAGCATTTTATCATTTTTACAAATTTAGTAAATTCAATAATAATATAATAATAATGAGATTGTAAAATTGTACTTGTATTTGCCATTAAGCCAGTGATGCGTCTGATTCAATTCAGAGGTTGTAAGTTCAAATCTCTGCTCAGCCACAATCTCTGTGATGATTGGTCATGAACTTTGTTTTACAGCCTTGTTTCTCTCATCTCTGAATATGTAGGGAGGTAGACAGCGACTTGCAGAGACAAGTACAAAAAAAGGTACATAACTCCATATTAACAAATAGGTACCATTTATGATCAGGTTTTTTTTTTTTTTAACAATTTAAGAAAAACAGACTTTGTCGGCCATCAACATCATTTACAACTTCATTATTTCTTTCACTTTGTTTAAGGTGGCTACTATTGCACTCTGGGTACTGTAACACCTTCACTTGTCTGTAGCGCTGGCTACTTCTGTAGAAACAGTTCCCAGGTGGCAGCACCACTCCAGGGCGATGAGGCAAACGAGTGCCCTGTCGGCCATTATTGTCTGGAGCAGACGACGGAGCCAATCCTGTGTCCAGTTGGAACATTCTCTAATACTGTACGGCTACAAAATGATACAGAATGCACACCATGTACACAAGGTAAGTTTGAATACTTAGCATCATTAATATGCCATCGTGGGCTAGCAGACCACACACAACTTAGACCTCAGACTGCCAAGTGACAGGCCAGAGTGCTCACTCCGTAAGAGATTTTCTTTTCTGGTCAAAACGCCTAGTTTATATAGGCCTGGCACCACATACAACAATATTTCACTGTGACATTTAATGGAGCTGTAGCTGGTAGATAAATCAATTAAGCTTTCATTATCTCGCTTAAAATATGCACCGTTTGATTGATTGGTTAGAGCATAGCGGCACATGTGGTCCATGGAACACACCAGTCAACTCACCAAACTACACACAAAAGGTTTAAATCATGCCACTTTCTAGCAACATGCTTGGGTTCATGGCTACAGCCTGACCCACATCGGGCAAGTTGACCTCGGCCAGATTCAATATACATAAGTAACATGTTGACCGATATTAACACATAGTTACCATATGACCATCCTGATTCTATGGATATTTAAATATGAAACAGAATTCAGGGTAATATGGGCACTTCTGTTGTGAATCAACTATTATGTAATATGATCACCCATTATATCCAAACCACATTTACTTTTTGGCAGTTTTCACACCCGTCATTACAACTTCTTGAGCTGGCAGATAAGTTACAATTTATGACAGATCAGAAATCTTCGGCCATTTTTGGTTGTTGTACTTGTTAGGCACTCGCACCAGAAGTTGTGGGTTCAATCCTCAGTTTCAGCAGATGTCTCCCAATAAGAACAAAACTCCTGAAGCAGACTCAAAAGCAGTTCATACAAGCTTTGACCTTTCTTCACAATCAAGCTAAAATAAATTAGTATCAACTAAAATTGTGTCAAAATTGTCACGCTGCTGTAAAAAAAAAATCATCATTTGACTAGTATACAAATTGTCAGATGGAACAGAAATGTCAAGTATTCCTTTAAATTTCTGTTGTTTTGCTTTTCAGGCTACTACTGTGATGCACAGGGACTGACGGCTCCGGCCGGCCTGTGCGCTGCTGGCTATTACTGTGAGACGGGCTCAGATAATGATTCTCCAGTGGAATGTCCTGAAGGCAAATACTGCCCTGAAGGTAAGGATATAAAAACTAAAATGGTGAAGGGTTGCTGATTTTGCTAGCTAGCATACAAAAGAAGTAAAAATACACACAAAAAAAAGACAGTTGCAGAATCTTGTTCAATTGAAGTAGCATTCTTTTCTGTTGGGTATGTATAACATATATATATCACATAAAATGGGGGTATGTATGATATAACATAGGATGTATGTATGGCATAACATGAGGGTATGTATGTCATAACATGGGGGTATGTATGACATAACATGGGGGTATGTATCACATAACATGGGGGGTATGTATCACATAACATGAGGGTATGTATCACATAACATGGGGGTATGTATCACATAACATGGGGGTATGTATGACACAAAATGGGGGAATGTATCACATAACATGGGGGTATGTATCATATAACATGGGGGGTATGTATGACATATTATGAGGGTATGTATGACACAACATGGGGGGTATGTATCACATAACATGGGGGGGTATGTATGACATAACATGGGGTATGTATGACACAACATGGGGGTATGTATCACATAACATGGGGGTACGTATCACATAACATGGGGTATGTATCACATAACATGGGGGTATGTATGACATTACATGGGGCTATGTATGACATTACATGGGGCTATGTATGACATAACATTGGGGTATGTATGATATAACATGGGGGTATGTATGACATAACATGGGGGTATATATTACATAACATGGGGGGGGGGGGGTATGTATGACATAACATGGGGGTATGTATCACACAACATGGGGGTATGTATCACACAACATGGGGGGTATGTATGACACAACATTGGGGCATGTATGACACAACATGGGAGCATGTATGACACAACATGGGGGGTATGTATCACATAACATGAGGGTATGTATCACATAACATGGGGGTATGTATCACATAACATGGGGGTATGTATGACATAACATGGGGGGTATGTATCACATAACATTGGGGTATGTATGACATGACATGAGGGTATGTATGACATAACATGGGGGGTATGTATCACATAACATAGGGGTATGTATCACATAACATGGGGGTATGTATCACATAACATGGGTGGGGGGTATGTATGATATAACATGAGGTTATGTATGACATAACATGGGGGTATATATTACATAACATGGGGGGGGGGGGGGGGGGTATGTATGACATAACATGGGGGTATGTATCACATAACATGGGGGGTATGTATCACATAACATGGGGGGTATGTATCACATAACATGGGTGTATGTATCACATAACAGGGGGGTATGTATCACATAACATGGGGGTATGTTTGACATAACATGAGGGTATGTATGACATAACATGGGGGGTATGTATCACATAACATGGGGGGTATGTATCACATAACATGGGGTGTATGTATGACATAACATGAGGGTATGTATCACATAACATGAGGGTATGTATCACATAACATGGGGGTATGTATGACATAACATGGGGGTATTTATGACATAACATGGGGGTATGTATGACATAACATGGGGGTATGTATGACATAACATGGGGGTTAGTATCACATAACATTGGGGTATGTATGACATAACATGAGGGTATGTATGACATAACATTGGGGTATGTATGATATAACATGGGGGTATATATGTCATAACATGGGGGTATGTATAACTACATGGGGGTATGTATTTCATAACATGGGGGTATGTATGTTATAACATGGGGGGTATGTATGACATAACATGAGGGTATGTATCGCATAACATGAGGGTATGTATCACATAACATGGGGGTATTTATTTCATAACATGGGGGGTATGTATGACATAACATGAGGGTATTTATCACATAACATGGGGGTATATATCACATAACACGGGGGTATGTATAACTACATGGAGGTATGTATTTCATAACATGGGGGGTATGTATGTCATAACATGAGGGGTATGTATGACATAACATGAGGGTATGTATCACATAACATGGGGGTATATATCACATAACATGGTGGTATTTATCACATGACATGGGGTATGTATCACATAACATGAGAGTATGTATCACATAACATGGGGTATGTATCACGTAACATGGGGGTATGTATCACATAACATGGAGGTATGTATGACATAACATGGGGCTATGTATGACATAACATTGGGGTATGTTTGATATAACATGGGGGTATATATGTCATAACATCGGGGTATGTATAACTACATGGGGGTATGTATTTCATAACATGGGGGGTATGTATGTCATAACATGAGGGGTATGTATGACATAACATGAGAGTATGTATCACATAACATGGGGGTATGTATCACATAACATGGTGGTATTTATCACATGACATGGGGTATGTATCACATAACATGGGGAGTATATATCACATAACATGGGGTATGTATCACATAACATGGCTACAATTTGGAGCGAGTAGTTAAGAACATGGCAAACATTTCTAATTACTCTGAAAGCATAGAATCAGGACATAAAAAAATGTGGCCGCTCAAAAACGGTAGCTGCTCAGAAGAGGTAACCACTTACAAAGGTTTGACTGTATTTATATTCTTTTCAGGAACACACACTCCAATACGATGTCCGACAGGAACATTCTCTAATGCCACACGACTAATAGCTGCTGACAACTGTACTATCTGCACAGCTGGCAGCTACTGTACAGCAACGGGTCTAACGGCAGTGGAAGGCAACTGTACACAGGGCTATTATTGCCCAGCTGGTGAGATTTTCATTTTTGTTGCTGAAAATCAAAACCCAAATTCATCAGAAATTAAACAGAACTTAAGTGTATTTGAACTTAGGTGTTGATATATTAAGATGAGTGTATCTGAACCTAAGAACCTTTGTGTTAACAGAACCTTGAGTGTATCTGAACCTATGTGCTAACAGAACCTGATTATCTTAACCTATGTGTTAACAGAACCTGATTATCTGAACATATGTGTTAACAGAACCTGATTATCTGAACATATGTGTTAACAGAACCTGATTATCTGAACATATGTGTTAACAGAACCTGATTATCTGAACCTATGTGTTAACAGAACCTGATTATCTGAACATATGTGTTAACAGAACCTTGAGTGTATCTGAACCTATTTGTTAACAGAATCTGATTATCTGAACCTATGTGTTAAAAGATCCTGATTATCTGAACATGTGTGTTAACAAAATCTGATTATCTGAACCTATGTGTTAACAGAACTTTGACTGTATCTGAACCTATGTGCTAACAGAACCTGATTATCTGAACCTATGTGTTAAAAGATCCTGATTATCTGAGCCTATGTGCTAACAGAATCTGATTATCTGAACCTATTTGTTAACAGAATCTGATTATCTGAACCTATGTGTTAACAGAACTTTGAGTGTATCTGAACATGGATGTTAACAGAACCTGATTATCTGAACCAATGTGTTAACAGAACCTGATTATCTGAACCTATGTGTTAACAGAACTTTGAGTGTATCTGAACCTGGGTGTTAACAGAACCATGGTACATCTAAAGCAAGTTGTAAACGGAACCTGAATGTATCTGAACCTGTATGTTAACAGATTCATTTTGTACTTGACCTGTTACAAGTTTTTGCAGTCATCTTTGAATACATTTTTCACAATTTTTTTAATTTCAAACACATTTCAGGTTCCACGGTTGCCAATGCTGTGATCTGCCCAATAGCCTTACACTGTCCAGAAGCGAGCGTCACACCACAGGAATGTGCGGCAGGTACCTACACAACACAGACAGGCAGGTGGGAATGTGAGGCCTGTCCACAAGGGTAAGTACCAAATCATTTATTAAAGTTCTCAGATACATCATGCGGTTGACTGATCCATTTCCCAAATGCTGCTGTAAAAATGTAACAGCGCGGCTGGCTATCAATCCAGAAGTCGTGAGTTCGAATAACCACCCTGTCACAGTCTCCATGATGATTGATATGTGACATTGTGTCTCATTGTTATTCTTTAACTCTCACCGCTGATTCAAGTGAGATAGTTATCAGTTACTTGTCAACCAGAAGGTTCATTGCAAAATATCTAAATATTAGCTGTTTTCAAAACACTAAAACGTTTTATCTGCTTTTATATAATAGAATAAGTTTTGCCATGAACTTGTTTTTACCTGAGATAATTTTAAAAGTAATACATTTTTATTTTTTTTACTGATACCTTATTTATAATATATGTCACTGAAATTGTACTTACTTCTCACTGCTGAAGCTGCTGGTCTTGGTTCAGATTGGTCCAAAAACTTAACATGAGAAAGTTTGACCAGTGCAGAAGGAAGGTCTCAATTCCACTTATATTCATTCTTAGGTATTCTTTCACCCATAAAACTTGATATGCCATACATAAAGAGAATACCATGGTAGTGTCTGGTATTATCAACTTTATCAGGTGAGGCTTTCAAAAAAAAGCAGAAAGATTCTGTTGAGTCTTCGCTTTTTCGTGCCATACCTGATAAAGTTGATATTATCTTTATCATGTGAATATTTCTAATTCATGCCTTATGAAATTGAAACAGCCTGTAGAGATTCCATCCAAGTCAAAATGTAAAATTATACATAATGACATCATGTGCCTGATAAACTTACACTGACATAATAAACATATTCATTTATTTATTTTTTTTTTTTTTTTTTTTTTTTTAATATTTCCTGATGCTTTTTATAGATATGTGTATGAAGTTTTAGTTTGTCTTTTTTTCTATCATTTGTAATATTTTATTCCTACGATGCTTTTTTTGTAGATTGTTCATATGTATATGTATATTTGTTTGTACAGCACTTTTGAACGTATGTATTTTATGATAAAAGTGCTATATAAATGTGGTATAATAATAATATAATAATATGTTTATCAGGCAGGCAGTTTGTCACCAAAAAAGAATGAATTGACATGATAAAAACTGTTAAGGTGTCCAACCCCATTTAAAAGAAAACAAACTAAAATAATAAAAAAAAAAATCACTTGTCTGAAAACATAGAAGTGAGGTAAGATAAAATAATATATTTTAATTAATTCATCAAGAGGATTATTTTCATATACACTTTACTGCCATTCTTATCATTTCATATATTTTTTTTTTCTAACATGTAATGAATAGCATAAATATCACATGTACTTGTAAATGTAATAGACCTGATGTGAGAATGACTATCACTTGGCCCACTGGCCACTTGATATTGTTCGTCAAAGTAAATACAATTTACTGTTTACTTAGACATTGTAATCTTGTTTGAGGAAAATGGTGGCATAGCAGCAAATATGGATCGCTGATTGAATTATCAAATTTAATTGACAAAACGATATTTTGTTGCAGTAGACATAAAAACAGTTTACAAGTGACTTTAAATTGCATTAACCCTTTACTCCAAAGATACGCGTTTTCCTGCACCAATCACAGAAGGTCTTTGAAAACAGTGCAGGAAGAGTTCATATTGCTCATAACGAGCAATCTGAACACTTCCTGCACTGTTTTCCACTCTGTCAGTTAATATAAACATAATTCACCAAATAATTCAAAAGCCTTCTATATCTGGTGTCCAAAGGCTTCTATATCTGGTGTCCAAAGGCGTATATATTACAGGTGTCCAAAGGCGTCTATATTAGAGGTGTCCAAAGGCGTCTATATTAGAGTTGTCCAAAGGTGTATAAATTAGAGGTGTCCAAAGGTGTCTATATTAGAGGTGTCCAAAGGCGTCTATATTAGAGGTGTCTAAAGGTGTCAAAAAGCGTCTATATTAGAAGTGTCCAAAGGCATCTATGTTAGAGGTGTCCAAAGGCGTCTATGTTAGAGGTGTCCAAAGGCGTCTATGTTAGAGGTGTCCAAAGGCGTCTATATTAGAGGTGTCCAAAGGCGTCTATATTAGAGGTGTCCAAAGGCGTCTATATTAGAGGTGTCCAAAGGCATCTATATTAGTGGTGTCCAAAGGCGTCTATGTTAGAGGTGTCCAAAGGCGTCTGTGTTAGAAGTGACCAAGGGCGTCTATATTAGAGGTGTCCAAAGGCGTCTATGTTAGAGGTGTCCAAAGGTGTCTGTTAGAGGTGTCTAAAGGCGTCTATATTAGAAGTGTCCAAAGGCGTCTATATTAGAAGTGTCCAAAGGCGTCTATATTAGAGGTGTCCAAAGGCGTCTATATTAGAAGTGTCTGAAGGCGTCTATATTAGAGGTGTGAAAAGGCGTCTTTATTAGAGGTGTCCAAAGGCGTCTATATTAGAGGTGTCCAAAGGCGTCTATATTAGAGGTGTCAAAAGGCGTCTATATTAGAGGTGTCCAAAGGCGTCTATATTAGAGGTGTCAAAAGGCGTCTATATTAGAGGTGTCCAAAGGCGTCTATATTAGAGGTGTCCAAAGGCGTCTATATTAGAGGTGTCCAAAGGCGTCTAAATTAGAGGTGTCCAAAGGCGTCTATGTTAGAGGTGTCCAAAGGCGTCTATGTTAGAGGTGTCCAAAGGCGTCTATGTTAGAGGTGTCCAAAGGCGTCTATGTTAGAGGTGTCCAAAGGCGTCTATGTTAGAGGTGTCCAAAGGCGTCTATATTAGAGGTGTCCAAAGGCGTCTATATTAGAGGTGTCAAAAGGCGTCTATATTAGAGGTGTCCAAAGGCGTCTATATTAGAGGTGTCCAAAGGCGTCTAAATTAGAGGTGTCCAAAGGCGTCTATGTTAGAGGTGTCCAAAGGCGTCTATATTAAAGGTGTCAAAAGGCGTCTGTATTAGAAGTGTCCAAAGGCGTCTATATAAGAGGTGTCCAAAGGCCTCTATGTTAGAGGTGTCCAAAGGCGTCTATATTAGAGGTGTCCAAAGGCGTCTATATTAGAGGTGTCAAAAGGCGTCTATATTAGAGGTGTCCAAAGGCGTCTGTATGAAGTCAAGGGTTAAGGGATCATTAAAGATGAGAACATTGTTTGATGTATGTATTTCTATGATAATATTAACATAATTATATTTCATGATTGTAAACATAATTACAGGTCCTACTGTAAACCAGACAGTGTAGTAGCAGGTACAGCGAGCTCCGCCGTATATGACTGTACACAGGGATTCTATTGTCCCCAGGGTACAGGATATGACTTATTAGGCTGCCCCAAGGGTACCTTCAGCACCCAGACCAATCTGTATCAGGTAACATTTTTTTGTTCCCCATATAGCTGCCGTTTTGAGCTTCTGTTCATGAGTATATCTGAATCCTAGTCTGAAACCTAACTCGGATAGTACTGAAAGAATTCTTTGCAATTTGGACTATTATCCAGGATAGAGAGTATTGTGTGAAAGTGCAGAGCAAAAAAGCAACTCTTATCTTGACCAATGAAAGCATTATCTTCTCCTTTTGTACTTAATTTTTGGTTATTATTACTTTTCTGGAGCGTATTTTAATTTGTGACTTTAACCATGGATAGAGGGCATTGTGTTGAAGTGCAGAGTGAATTAAACTGTTTCTTAAAAAATGGCAAAATTATCTCTCTTATTGTACTTTATTTTTGGTTATTTTTGCTTGTCAAAAGCATATCTTACTCCAACTTGTCTTTTAACATGGATAGTGGACATTGTGTGGAAGTGCAGAGTGAAACATGGATAGTGTACATTGTGTGGAAGTACAGAGAGAAATATTAATAACTTTATCTTAAATAATGACATAATTATTTCCCCTGTTGTGCTTCATTTTTCTGAAATATATCTTTAAAAATATGGAAGCAAATCCAATGAGATTTGGAACATTTATATGTACAGTAACTCTGTCTTGAATAATCTCCCCTTTTGTACCTTATTTTCAAATTCAAGTCTTGCGAAATATTCTCTGATTGATTACAAAAAAAAAATAAAAATTACCTGCCCACCCCTAAATGGTATGAGTCATAAGTGGCAAATAAGCAATTTATTAAGGGTGGTGTTTAGTATTGTATAACAAAGACTAATGTCGTGCCTGTAAAGAAGCCTTACCTATTGTTGTATATAGGCAATCAAGGTACATTAAAAATTTCAAAAGAGATGATATCTGTATAACACTATTAACTGCAGCAGCTACAGCTACTAGCCTGTACTCTGATATTTTACTTGCAATCTTATCTTAGTACCTTTACCAACCAAAAAGTCTTGCAATATTTACCACAAAATTTATATAGATATGGCCTAGAGATCTGGGTTGCATTCCAAGAAAAAACTTACTAATACAATAAAAATCAGTCATAAACATAAAGTAACAAATATTCATAATATTTATACCCCCGACAAACGAAGTTTTGAGGGGGTATATTGGAGTCACCCTGAGGTCGGTCTGTCGGTCTGTCAGTCGATCTGTCCGTTGCAATTTTCCTTGTCTGGAGCATCACTTGAAAAGTACTGGATGGAATTTCATCAAACGTCATACAATGGTAGAATATAATGACAGGAAGTGCAGTGTACAAGAAACATAACTCTATTCTTGCTAATTACAGAGTTATTGCCCTTTGATATTTTTTCTTGTCTGGTTCAGTACTTTTAAAGTACTTTTAAAGCCATCAGTGATAACAGTTTAATAAAGTTCATGAAAGAACCAAGTTGATGAATACATGGAGTTCGAGCAAAGCAGGTTCGATATTGTATTCCTATTGCTCTTGTTTGTTTCTTATCCATAAAATTGTTGTCCCTCAACATAACTCGAAAAAGTATAACATTTATTGATTGCCATGAAAGCTTGTACACTGCACAATAATTAAAAAGACCGTTTTTAATTTTAACAAAACCATAAAAAAATTAACAATACAAAAAACTCAATCCATAACAATCTCTTTTATTAAGAATTTTTTTTGTCTGGAGCATAACTTTAAAACTATTGGATATAATTTAATAAAACTTCATACAATGGTTAACCATTTTCTGTCATGGCAGCGTTCGGGGGTATTCATCACCTTCAGTGATAGGTCTAGTTTTCATAGTCATCCATATGAATTTACGATTGTATTTTCAGAAAATTTACCATTTTCTGAATTTTTCAATCAAGTTTGGTTTCATCATTCAAGTAAGTATTGTTCATAATATTTTATATATTATGACAAGTACTCCAAGTAATATATAAAATATTAAGAACAATGCTTACTTTACATTTACGACCTTTTTTTATCTTAATGTTTTTTGTTAAATGGTTCCCAGGTTCAGATCAATCATCTGTCTAAACAGCATATTTAAGTATATACACATGTATATAACTTACATCTAAGAAAAGCTTCCAGGTGATTATGATTGCAGTCTGGCTCCAGTACAATTTCATATGGTTTCATTCAGGCCTTCTAAAATTCCAAAATGCAAATCGGTCCAGGTGTTTTACTACCGTAAGAATCGCACTTATTTTAAAAAAAATCACTATATGATATATGCATACCCCAACCCACCATGTCAGCTGCACCATGTATTTTCTCCGTTTATTCATTAATAGGGAACTATTTCAAGTTTATTTTGTATTATTTATAACATACCTTATCACATTGTGTACATTTTATTGACTGACATTATGTTTCCGCTTTACTGAATAATTTTCATTATATTAAAAACGCTATTGGAAGTGATGCAAGTTCCGGAAGCTGTGTGAAATAATCACCATGGAAACCAATGTAAACCAATTTTTATTTTTGATATACGTTGTGCTGTAGCTAGCCACTATGTATAGTTATTTTTAAAACTAATGAAACAAACAAGTAACACTGCACGTTTTATCAAATATTTTAATGATGCAAACAATATTCGGTCTGACCGTCCCAGCTTTGGCAAGCGGTATATCAAAGAAATTACGGACGCAAACACAGTCTTTTGATGAACCGACAGAATGCTATTGGTCGCTGATCACACATTGAAGGCGTGCTACATAGTGATAGACTTTTCCGATAAACTCCCCCTAATATCATAAATGGTCTAGTCAAAATTGACATCATTTCGCACAGCAGGTGACAAAACAATCGGATTATTGGGTCAAATGATATTGCCGCAAGGTGTATTTCACAGGTCAGTATGGCATGGTAAGAGCAATTTATGAGATTTTATCCAACCGATAGAAAATATCTGGACCGATTTTTTATTAAACTTTAAAAATATCTGGACCGATTTTTTATTAAACAAAAATCGGTTTAGAACTTCAGAAATCAGTCCAAAAACCGAAAAAACGGCAATTTTAGAAGGCCTGGTTTCATTGGTATTGATTAAAGAATCTTTAAATAACCAGTCAGAATATTTAATGTTGTTGTTGCGTGGTGTTTAGCGTTGCTTTCAACAATTTTTCAGTCATATCACGATGGTGTCTACTTGAGACAGTATTCTGAGTGCTGTAACACTGAAGTAACATGCCACAGACACATGGTATGATACCCCACCCAGTCACATTATACTGGCCGACCAGACTTAGAACTTTCCTCTATATGCTGAGCGTTAAGCAAGGAAGCTTCTACTTCCATTTCTTAAGTATTTGGTATGACCCGGTCCAGGATCAAACCCAAGACCTTCTGCATGCGAAGCGGACGCTCTACCACTAGACCACGCTGTGGTCTTTAAGTATTTAAGTAATGGTGAAACGGGAACCAGAGTGCATTGTAAACTAAAGCAGATGGTAAAATTTAATTACACAATTGCAGGTATCACAATGCACAGATTGTAGCGCCGGCAAGTACTGTGATCAAGATGGCGCCACTGTTATCACTGGAGACTGTGCTGCCGGTCACTGGTGTCAGTCTGGTGTTGACCGAGCCAATCCAGACAATGATGAAACAAACAGTACCTATCCAGCCTCATGTCCACTACTTGGAGGTCATACAGGTCAGTGATTCTCTAGAACTGAACAATATTTGTCATAGTCGTACAGATTGTTATGTCAAGGTTAAATCCAGTTGAATTTATACACTCCCCCCCCCCCCCCCCCCCTCCCCCTTGAAGGTTTGTTGGTTTTAAAAAATATACATCTTGTGGCCGAAACAACTCACACAGTTTTTGTTGATTTCATTGAAACTTGTTGTACATGATCATCGTGATGTGATGTAGATACGTATCTTTTTATGACCTTCACTCTAACCATGCATAATTATTGCATTGGATTTATATTTCTCTGTTGATCGCCATACTGAATCCTGTGACACAAACTACTTTGGTAATTTTTGTTGGATTTCAATAAAACTTAGTTTACAGGATCATCACCATGTGTAGTTGTACATTGCCATTTAGTTCCCTGCCTTGACCCTAACCGTTTGGAGTTATTGACCCTTTTACTTATATGTTTCTCTTGATTGTAATACTGAAACTTTAGGCACAAACTACTTCCACATATTACTTTGTTGGATTTCATTATGTGTGTAACACATATTTTTCTTACCTTTTTTTGGTGCTTGACTGAATTTATTTTAATTTTATCAAGGTCATACAGAATTCCAGGAACCATGATAAGATTCGCTCTCCTCATTTAATAATAACTGAAAATTTGGAACTGTTGAAAAAAAAAAGCTTGAAACCCCAGTAACGAACAATGAAAAAAAACATTATTTCACTGTTAATACATGTGAAAATCCAAAAAGCAATCAACTTTTTTCTCAGTACATGATTAAAAATATGTAATTAAATTGGACTGGTGTTTATGTTAAACTTATAGGTTATGGCAGTCTCTGTCCAGTAGGCTCGTATTGTCCAGAAGGGACAGAACTACCAATCAGCTGCCCTGTCGGAACCTACCAGAATGAGGAAGGATTCAGTTACTGTAAAGGATGTCCGGAAGGTAGGTGAATTTATATGTAAAAAAAACAACAGCAATAATAAAGTTTTAATTATTTCATTAACTAAACATCATTTATAAAACAAGTTGCATAGCTGGGTTGCATTCTGTTTTAAGTGAAAAGCTGCAATGTTTTCCGTACAGTATACAACATAATTGATATAATTATTTAAAAAAAAAAAAACAACAGGAAATAGTCCTCTAATTAATTTTCTGCCACATTTGAGTCGTGCTTGTTTCCCACTTTTACTGTAAACAGGAATATCAATAAAAGTCAGAAAAAATGCTCACTATGTTCCTCAGACAATGTTGAAGATGAAAAAATGTTCTAAAATGCTATATTAATAAACCAAATATTTTTATTTTGAATACACATGAGAAACCATTGTTAATAAAACGAACAATTTACTGTGAAAAACGGGTTTAAAATTAGAATGGATGTTCTTAATGCTTGAAAAGGACTACATCTGATGATTATATAAAATGTTAATGATAATCCAAGATGGCCACTGTTGCTATACAAAAATGTGTTTAATCATCTTCCTTTGACTAAGGAATTATATAGAGAAGGAAAGGCAACTGATTGATATTTTGTGAACACTCGCGTATTAACACACAATCTCGCAATATCTCGTTTTCAATTATCTTTACTTCCATTCATCTCAGGAACAGAAATCAAAATTCTTACATTGCAAAATGAAGTTCTTATCAAAACAATATCATTTCCAGAAATTTGTGTTTAAAATATTTGATGTACTTCTGATTTCAAAATATGTATATCGCAACTGAAATAACAACAAATTAAGAGAAATTTTACTTCAAACTTCAATATCTTTAATTCAAGATAATTTTTTGTGATCGAAACATTTTAAATTATCTATTATAACATACAACTTACATTTTATGTACAAGAAATCAGTTACCTGAAAATTATGAATGATTATTTACCAAATAATTAATCCTTCATATGCTATTTAATATGTTCTGTGTTTTGTTCGGTTTTATTTGGTTTTATTTGTCTCAAACTTGCAATTGTGATTAATCTGTAATATGTTCAAAATTGAAAATAAAATATATATGTTATGTTCTGTGATGTTGTTTATGTTCTATAAACAGACACTTTAGGTGATTTCACATTCATAAACAGAAAGAAATTGATGGGTCTGTGTACATTACAGTGATGTTCTTTTGTCATATTTCTGAATCAAATGGATATAATATTCAGCAATATAATTTAGTGAAAATTTATCAAAATTGTTGCTGTGTCCTTTAATATTCTAAAACTTTCTGATATCTAAATTAGCATGTGGTCTAGTGGTAAAGCATTGAACCCAAGATTAGAGGGTCGTGGGTTCGAGCCTCCCACACGGCTATGTGTGATGTCCTTGAGCAAGACACATTTTCTGCATATGCTTGGTACCGGTTCTACCCGTAAAGACTTTGAGTGGGACTTGTATAATTTATTCAATAATCGAAGTAAAATGAATTAGATTCACTTTATTTATTTGTATATACAAAATAGAATTATTATGCAAAGCAACATATGGGGAAAAAAATATTTAATTTTAATCTAAAAAGATTTAATATTTCTCAATCTATCATTAATTTTGTTATACAGTCAAACCTGTTTTAAGCAGCCAGTCAAGGGAAGTAGCAAAAAAGGCCTTTTAGGACAGGTTGTTGCTTTATATAGGTTAATTGACTCTGAAAGCATAGAAATGGGAAATAACAAATATGGCTGCTTAATAGAGGTGGCCACTTACACAGGTTTGACTTTATATTATTATTGACAAAGCTAAACTGATTTATTAAAATCTACTTTAAGGTTTTTACTGTCCAGTGAACACATCTGATTATTCTGCCTATCCGTGCCCCACCGGTCACTACTGTTCAGAAAACACGACCACAATGTACGAGTACCCGTGCCCAATAGGAACTTACAACCCAAACACACAGCAGACAAACTCCAGTTCGTGTAGGGTGTGTACTGGTGGAAAATACTGCGATGGTACAGGGTTGTCTGCACCATCTGATAACTGCAGGTGAGTTGTCTCCCTTTCTTTATACATAAGCAGGGTAACCTATCCCAACTATCGCGCTGTAAGTATCAGGGACGTAGTTTGGCTTAAAACGATGTGTAGGCACAGTTGTATAATAAGGGGGGTCCGAAGGCATGCTCTACTGAACTTTTTTTTTTTTTTTCAGCTAAGATGTTGAAGGTGTTTTTTGCCTATATTTCTTATGTTTTCAGGAACCTGATTATCCTCAATATTAACCTTGAATTCACTATTTCCAAACCATATAAATTTCTAATAAATGTAAATTAATGTTTTATGGTTTGTTCACCTTCCTTAGTGTCCGATTTTTATAAATTTTTTTGCATTTTTATTTTTCATCAATTTCTTACGTACGTGCCTACAGCGCCTATATAAAGCTTACGACACTGAGTATATTCCTTCCTATATATCCTGGGCATGGTTAAGTCAGTAGCAGTCTGACTTTTAAAGTTGGGGTCGTGAGATCAAATTCCTGCATGGCTACAGCCTCTGCGATGACTGATGTAGGACATTACATCTCATTGTCATTCATCTCTCACTGCAGATTCAAGTATGGGTGTTTTCAAATACTGGTTAACATTCCAGGATCTTCGGAAAGAGTAGTTAGGTTAACTGATTGCCTGTTAGCCCTGGATGGCATAAAACTTATGCTAAATATTCAAACAAACCTTTCTTTATACACAAACAGATTAACTTTAATTAACAAACTGCAAATTGTAACAAAGTTATCTCCCTTCTGTAACCATAAACAGGGTTATCTAGCCAAACTGACAATTGTAACAAAGTTATCTTCCTTCTGTTACATCTCCCTTCTGTTACTATAAACAGGGTTATCTATCCAAACTGACAATTGTAACAAAGTAATCTCCCTTCTGTTAATATAAACAGGGTTTTTTACTTACCCAAACTGACAATTTATAATAATGAATTATTTTTGTAAAGTGGTATTATATTCAATTGAGAGGTCTGCTATGGCAATGTAGTCTAAGGTGCTATCTCAAGATCACTTACCTCTCACCCCTAAGGTAGTGGGTTGAGCCAAGCTCAGTTCAAGAATAGTGTACATGTATTTGAAAGTTTGCTGATGAGGGCTCTATTCAGATTCATATTGATGTATCTTTTATAATAAATTATGTTGAAAAGCCCCATTATAATAAATGAATAGGGTTTTACGGCATACCAACATATAGGTTATTCAATGCCAACAGGAAGGAAGATTCCAGGTTATCTCTACATGTACAAAAACAACAAATTAACATACAGATAAAAAAAACTTCAACAAATGAATATACAGAATGAACCTAGAACCTTGATTTATGCAGAAATGCAGAGTTTAAGCAAATTCTATTATATTACTCAAATTGACGCTCTTACAACATGCATGAGCCACAGTAATCCTACTCTTACTCATAAGGCTCCCTGGAACCACACAGGAGTTGGTAATTTAAACAAAATAATAAACATGACAAAAACATGACACCTGCTTGGTGGATTCCTACCCCTCAGCAGAGATCAACAGTGACTCTAATCTTAGCGGAATCTACAGGGGCTAAACAAAGTTAATAGAGTACAATTTGAATAATGATTGCTTTGTGCATCCTTTACAATGATATTATTTCTTTCTTTTATTAGTGAAGGTTGGTATTGTACAGAAGGAGCTGTCCAAGAAAAGCCAACATCAAATTCACAAGGTGGCAAGTGCATTAAAGGTGAATATTGCCCGGAGGGTAGCGACGGACCGACCATTTGTGATGCGGGTTACTATTGTAACCAGGAAAGACTGTCCACACCCTCAGGACAATGTGATGCAGGTTTGTATAAAATTATGTAATCCAGAATATTATGGAGTACTACAGGTGTATAGTCAAACCTGTGTTAGTGGTCACCTCTACTAAGCAGCCACTTGTCTTAAACAGCCACACAAAATTCATTTATTTACAATTTTTATAATTTTAGTTTTAATCAACCTGTATTAAGCAGCCACCTGTCTTAAAGGGTCACTTTTACTCTTTCCCTTGACTGTATAAGACTCGATGATTAAAGTCTTGTAAATCATGAAAGTTGAGGTCATATCGGACCAGAATGCCACGTTCAACACATAATAGGTTACTTATTGCATATCCAATTTTATTGGTGGAGGAGATCCTTTAAAGTTAATATGAATCTGAGTTGTACCACCTTCCTTAAGCAAGTCACTGGAATACATTTTAAGCTCGACTATTCCAGGAATAAAGAGAGCTATTCTACTCACCCAGGCTTTGGCATCATACCTTGGTTAAAGTTTTGCATGCAAGTCCCTATCTCAGTTACCATTGCATGTATTGTATTGAAACTCTACACAAGTCTTCATAGTCATCAAACTTACTACAATAACTAAGTCAGATAACTCTTGCATGAATACAATACAAATTATTGCCCTTGTTGGACTTAGAAATTCTGGTTAAAGTTTTGCATGCAAGTCTCTATCTAAGTAACCATTACATGTATTGTCTTGAAACTTTACACAAGCCTTCAGTCTATATGTCACCAACCACTCGATGTATTTGATTGAAACTTTACACAAGCCTTCCCAGTCATCAACTCTATTACAGTAACTAAGTAAGATAACTCTTGCATGAATATAATACAAATTATTGCCCTTGTTTGACTAAGAAAATCTGGTAAAGTTTTACAAGTGCAAGTACCATCAAGTCTATATCTCACCAACCACTCAATGTATTTGATTGAAACTTTACACAAGCCTTTCAAGTCACAAAAACTACTACAATAACTAAGTTAGATAACTCTTGCATGAATGTACTGCAAATGATTGCCCTTGTTTGACTTAAAATTCTTGTTAAAGTTTTACATCCAAATACTGTCAAGTCCATATTGCACCAACTGCTCAATGAATTCCACAAGCGGTTTGAGTCATCAAACCTACTACAATAACTCAGTTTATTTGATTGAAACTTTACATATGGCTTTGTAGTCATGAAATTAACTAAATTAATCAAGTCGGATAACTTTTGCCAGATTTTTTTGCAAATTAGGGCCCTTGTTTTACTTAGAAATTTTATAACTCAGCAGTCACTGCATGAAACTTAAATAACTCTTATTTGCTTGGATTTGTCATCAGTCTCAATCAAATTTGTACTTCTGTGACAAATATTCGAATAGTTGAGCGTGCTGTCCCTCCGACAGCTCTTGTTATATAGAGTATTTGGATGCTCATCTTTAACTTAGCTCATGTTTTACTAACTTTGCACATGCTTATGGTCACAGCTAATTGTTCCCCACTTGGGAAAAATGGGACACTAATTTGGGTCTGTCTGTCCGGGCAAACAAATGGGTAGTTAAGTGTCTAGGGTTTAGGGTTTGTAATTTTTATGGACAGTTGAAAAGCAGTTGAAAAATATTTACGCGACTGTTTCTAGCCACTTAAAAAACAGCATTTAAGTGGCTTTTTTTCTCTTACGTTGCTAAAATTATTGAAGATTTAGCCACACAAGTAATAAGATTGACGCAAAGAAGCCACTTAAAACCCATTCGTGAGAACGTCCGTTCGTCCATCCTGATGATCTGTCACACTTTGGTTTCCATGCAATAAATTAAGAATGCCAGAATCCAATTTTTTGAAATTTTAATACAATGTTTATAAAGACAAAACACGGGCTGAGTTTGATTGAAGGGGTTGTGTCATTTGTCGTTATACTCTTTTAGTTTGTGAAAAATTGTATTGTGGGTTTCCTTGCAATATCTTCAGAATACCTGTATCAAATCTTTTGAAAAAAGCTTACGACACTGAACTTGCTTGTTTTTTACTGATACCATGTCTGCTTTCAGGTTTCTGGTGTGTCAATGGTAGTTACTGGCACAGGCCATTTGATGGCACCACAGGAGACAAGTGTCCTGTTGGCCACTACTGCCCGATTGGTAGTGCTGGAGGAATTGCCTGTCCAATGGGATATTATCAAGATGCAGAACAAACTGAAGCACTCTCCGACTGTAAGATCTGCACTGCAGGTATAGTTCCACAGTCCTGTTTTACACTGTTATTTTGTTTTTAAATTTTTTATTATTTCATATAACATTTATTTTGCAACTATACATACAGTCAACATTTTTTATATGAATGTATTCTATGAAATAATGTTATTTATCAAATAGTTTACGATGCAGGAGTGTAATAAACCCAAGACTTATTTTTTATATTAATCTAGTGTAATATTACGTCATATTCATTGCTTGGGCTTTTCTGTATAAATCAGCCCTTATATGTATATTGCCTAAGTACTTTCCGACCTGCCTGAATATATAAATGACGTCAATTTGTCATGGTTAAATGAAGTTATTTTGAGACGTTATGTCATATGAAAATGCCTGATTTGTTCTCATACATTTTAGAGGTTAACTGTTAAATTAATGATAAATGTAAAGATTTCCTGATAAAAATGAATCTTGCATTCATGTTCATTTATTATTGAATTTATTAAACTCAGTAAAAATGATATAATGTTAAGTAGAGCTTCATATAATATATATTTTCCAACTCATTTAATAAATTCAATAATAAATAAGAAAAAAAAACAAGATAAGTTTAATATGAAAAGAGATGAGGTTGCATTACCCTGTCAATTTGAATAAAGTTCAATTTTGAGTTTTTATTCGATAAATTGTTATCTATTCCATTTATTTTCATGTTGCGTCACTTTGTCTTTGTTACTCGTTATTATTTTTTCTAAATTTCCATGATATTTTAAATGATTTGTAAAATTGTTGGAGTTGTTTGTAAATATTTGTTTCGGAAAATAAAATATTTTCCATAGATCAATATGCAGTTTGATAAACGCGAATAACTGCTTTGCTCTGTTGTACGCTGTTTGCCATATATTTTCTGTTCTTTTTTCTTCAAGAAAGTGCAATATACTTACACAGAGACAATTAAGTTACATATTTTACATATTTACATATTTGAATTTGTGGCGTCAAAATAGCTTGAATTGATATAAAATGATGAATGGAAATGACCACAGTTATAAAGCAGTACGTCCGAACACAGAGGTTAATAAAACTAACGTGAATCATTCAAATTAAATTAAAAATGACAATAAAAAAATTTAAAAAAAAATTTTTGTTTAATAACTACCCAACAAATTTTGACTAAATCAGATTGAAAATGCCGTAGAAATTGGACTTAGTTTTGTATACATTCATTGATGAAAAGTTATTAATGAAAATTTTAACTGATTTTTTTTTTATTATAGAAAAATCAGCCAAATATATCAAAATGTTATGTGGTTTTGCAACGTCCTGATTGTGGATCTTAATTATATTTCCATTCATTAAAAATGGAAATAGAATCTAGACATGTTGAACTGTAGTGACATATCAGACTAGCTTGCTTGCTATTGCAGGAAAATACTGTTCAACTATGGGCTTGTCGGCAGTTTCTGGTGACTGTGCACCTGGGTACTACTGCCCTGCTGGTCAAGTTTCCGCCACACCTGCCAACTATAGCTGTGATGTAGGATATTTCTGTGTGGGTGGTATGTCAGCACCTGAGCCCTGCCCGAGTGGACAATATCAGGTAAGTGTCTCTGGCCAAGAATTATATGAAATCATGTCCTGTGATATAGACATTTCTGTGTGATAGGTATGTCGCCACCTGTGCCCTGCCTAAGTCGACAATATCAGGTAAGTGTCTCTGGCTAAGAATTGTACAAAACCTGATATCCTGTGTTATAGGATATTTCTGTGTGAGTGTTATGTCGCCACCTGTGCCCTGCCCGAGTGGACAATATCATATAAGTGTTTCTGGCCAAGAATTGTACAAAACCATGTCCTGTGATATAGACATTTCTGTGTGGGTGGTGTTGGCACCTGAGCCCTGCCCGAGTGGACAATATCAGGTAAGTGTCTCTGGCCAAGTATTTATATAAAATCATGTCATGATTGTCATGTTTTTTTTTAAGCTCACATGAGCGAAATCTCAAATAAGAGCAACTGATAAGAGGGCAAGTTATTTCTTTTAACTGTAAGTCATACAGGGCAAGTAACTTTAAACTATTGGCATCCTGGATGGTCTGTATCGAGTGCAGATGAAAAATTAAAAAAATCTTCCCTAAAACCAAAAGACCAAAAACTTTTGTATGTAGTATCACCTAATGATATTCACTGAATGTGAATATGTTCAAGTCATAAACCTGGGTTAGCATAGGTTCATTGTTTAAAACTAAATTGTTAAGCCATATTTGGTAATACAGATATTAAAATAATTTATTTCTTTACCATTTGTAATAATGACTGCAGTGGCAAATCTTTGAGTTTGATGAGTTTTGCATGTCATTGTATCACTTCTTCAAATCTAGAATCTATGTTGCTAGTTTGTATTTTGTTTAGCGAAACTTTTAACAATTTATCAGCTATATCGTAAAGGTTTCTACTCGAGACAGTATTCCAAGTGCTGACACACTGGAGTATCATGCCGCAAACACATGGTATGATATCCTACCCAGTCACATTATGTTGACACAGGGCAGACCAGACCTAGCACTTTCCTCCGAATGCTGAGCGCCAAGTGAGGAAGATTCTAGTACAATTTCCAAGTATTTGGTATGACCTGGATGGGAATCAAACCCATGACTATTGCTGCTATTCTCCCAAACCACTGCTCTGGCCTTGAATCTGAAATATACAAAAAAACAGCAACAGGAAACATTTGATTAAAACTGTAGTCACATAATCATCATGTACAGTCAAACCTGTCTTAAGCAGCCGGTCAAAGGACGGACAAAAAGTGGCCTTTTAAGACAGGTTGTTGCTTAATACAGGTTAATTGACTCTGAAAGCAAAGAAATGGGAAATAGAAAATATGGTTGCTTAAGACAGGTGGCTGCTTAATTGAGGTGACTACTTACACAGGTTTTACTGCATAATTGTTTATTTACAGCCTAACCCAATCCAGTCCAGCTGTCTTGTATGCCCTGAAGCCTACTACTGTGATTCTGGTATCAGTGGCCCGGTGGTCAATTACACTCAATACGTGTGTCCGGAAGGGATGTACTGTCCAGCAGGGACAACTCTTGCTAACGAGTTTCCTTGTCCCCTCGGCACCTTCAATAACATTACAGGTCAGAAAAAAAGTTTGCTGTCGTCATAATGAATAAAGTTAAATGGGTAAAAGAATGAGATATTTAAAACCTTTTTAAAGGGATTTACTCATAAAGCGACAAGCAAAAATGCTCATTACACTCTTGTTTATGCATTTAATTAGTCTTTAAATATATTACCATATGAATATATATATTTATATATGTATATATAACAATAACCATATGGAGATATAAATAACCATATGGAGATATATATAACCATATGGAGATATATATTGATTGATTGATTGATTGATTAAATATTTAACGTCATTTTTATGCCATCTAGGGCTAACAGACGATCAGTTTACCTTACCACTGTTTCCTGGGATTAACCAGTACTCGAGCACACCCCATCTCCGCAAGTAACTGATAACTTTCCCACTTTAGTCAGTGGTGAGAGATGAATGATAATGAGACACAATGTCGTATATCAATCATCACTGAGACACATATATATATATAACCATATGGAGATATATATAACAATAACCATATTTAGATATAAATAACCATATGGATATATATATACATAACCATATGGAGTTATATATAAAGAGAGATAATTATTTGTGAACAACCAGGCATAAATCTACAGACCAGACTGCGACAAATGCACCTAGCCACGATCAAAATCAAGGACCCAATACTATAGAATCGACCACATCAATAAAAATGGTTTCAGCCATAGGTTATATATACCGATATTTAACTGGACCTAAATTCATCAATATTTTGAGTCTGAGATTTAGACTCGGACTCAAAATATAAAAAATTTCAAATAACATCTATTAAACAAGCCAGTTACTACATATATATTTACAAAATCAATCAGTTTTAATGATTATATAACAGAAAATGTTACAGGATCACCTTTATTACCCATAAATACATGTTGACGGGGTTTTGCAACAATGTAATATTTGAGTCCGAGTTCGATTCTCAGACTTAAGTTATTGATGAATTTAGGCCCAGGTACCCCATCTGGGCTGTAGGGATAGTCTACATACATGCACTGATAGCCTTTATGAGTAGGGTCCAGTTAAGAAATCATACCTACTGACACCTATATAAGGGAAATTGAAGCCGTTTCATTATGAAGATACTGCGGAATATGACTTTTGGTATATGGAGATATATATTTCATATTAATTAATTTTTTGTGCACAAAATTACCTGACATGAAATTTGTTGATGTTTGTTATTTAATTCATTTATTCATTCATTCACTCATTCATTTTTCTAATATTAATTGATTCATTAGGTCTTACTGACGAGAGCAACTGTACAAGCTGTTCTGGTGGGATGGCTTGCGATGAGACAGGACTCACTTATCCAAAACGTCCCTGCTCCGCCGGCTATTTCTGCCTCATGGGTGCCGAGTCTACAACCCCCACCCAGGGAGCCAATGCTGATGTGTGCCCTACAGGTGCATACTGTCCAGAACAGACGGCTGATCCCGTACCCTGCCCAGCTGGAACTTACAACCCGTCAACGGGACTCCATTCCGAGAACCAGTGCCTGAACTGTACAGGAGGAAGCTATTGTAATGAAACTGGTGAGTACATGGCATTTTTTATTATGTCTGTCCATGCATGTGTCTGCACACACACAAAAAAAATGTGTATTTAAGTGTCTAGGCTTTAGGACTAGTATTGGTTTTTGATAGTTGAAAAACAGTTAAAAAAATGTGACTTTCTCAACACTTAAAGTCAGTTTTTATGTTGGTAAAATCTGTTGTGTGACTAAAATCTAGCCACACTGTAATCAGCTGGGAGCAAAGAAGCCACTGACATACCCATTTGTTAGAACAGCTGTCTGTCCATCTGCCTTGTCCATCATCTGTCACAATATGTTGTCTGTAAAACTCCTTACACGTCTCTTGTCAGATTTAGTCAAAACTTGCTCGGAATGATAAGTGTGAGGTCAAGTTACTCAAATCCCTTTTATATTGTGGTTTGATGATTCATGACTTAGTTATGGCCCTTTGCATTTTTGGAATTGAAAATCTTATCCGTGCTTCTTTTGAACAAACACTCGCATTTCACTGAAACTTGCATTTCCAGTTAGATGATTCTCAGCTTTTTAGTGTAGGAATGGAGAATCTTGCCAGCCAAGTTATTGCCCTTTTAAGTGGTTGAATGGAAAATTTTGTCAGCTTAGTTAATGCCCTTTTTAGTGTTGGGATGGAGAATCTTGAGAGCTGAGTTACTGCCCTTTTTAGTGTTGGAATGGAGAAATTGTCAGCTAATTTACTTCCCTTTTTAGTGTTGGGATGAGAATCTTGTGAGCTGAGTTACTGCCCTTTTTAGTGTTGGAATGGTGAATCTTGTCAGCCAAGTTACTGCCCTTTATCATGTTTGAATGGAGAATCTTGTGAGCTGAGTTACTGCCCTTTTTAGTGTTGGAATGGTGAATCTTGTCAGCCAAATTACTGCCCTTTATAATGTTTGAATGGAGAATCTTGTCCTCGCTTAAAAAAATATGGACAGTATTACTAACTTAACAAATATACAATCAATGACAAAATTATGTTGGTTTTGAACACAATAATAAAATGACGGAAAGCATTGTCGGTAATAAATAAAAAAGACATAATATTGAAAATAATACAATTTGTATTTGTTTTAGGCCTTTCTGCAGTAGTGGGTCTATGCACAGCAGGTTTCTCCTGTCCCTCAGGAAGTGCATCTGCTACTGAGGTGCAATGCATTGTGGGTAACTACTGTCCAGAAGGTACCGAGTGGCCAGTGGCCTGTCCCAATGGAACATTCTCCAACAACATACAGAATGCTGCCATGTCAGACTGCAGCTCGTGTACCCCTGGATATCACTGTAATGGTGAAGGCCTAACAGCAGTCACAGCTCAGTGCAAGGAAGGTGAGTATTTATATTGAGGACCTTGGGGAAGATTGGTCCTGTGTATTGTTATGGTGAAAGCCTAACAGCGGTCATGGCTCCATGCAAGGAAGGTTAGTATTTGTATTGAGGACCTTGGGGAAGATTAAGTATAGTGCAACGGGGTTTCAAATAACAATAACAAAAAATAATTTAACGAACTGATCACAGTAACACAAACATTGCATGCTTATGAAATTATGAAAGTATCAGTCTATTTACAAACTAATATATGAGCAGTATAATGAGCAGCCTTATTTCAAAGGAATGATGGTGTTGAAAATATTCTTTTGTATTGAATGGCTTTATATCCCCTTCAACAGATGGCATGCTTTCACAAGAACTTGCCTATATGAGGTACTGTGGTGGTGGGGTGTGGAAAAATCCTGAACTAACCCAGACTCGGAACTGAAAAAGGGGCCTTCTAGTTCTTGAAGCAAACATTCCAAGCAAAAGATCATCACAAATATAAATAAAGTTCAATCATAGGCTTGGTCTGATGGCCTCTCATTAAATACACGAAGTACTGATTCTTAGTAACAAAGGAAATGTCCTCAAGAGGCCTTCATAAAAGCTTTGAGTTTGCTTCACAGTATAGCTAAAATAAATAGGAGTAAACTCTTTTAAGTAAACTAATGGAAAGAGATTGGCAGCTTGTGATAGGGGTCGCAGGTTCCATTCCAGACTCAGACTGATGGGATCTTATAAACAACACACAGTACTGATTCTGGCCAGGGGCTCTGAGTTTACTTCACAGTCGAGTTCAGTACTTCAGTATTTATGAGAATAACATATAATTAATTGTCGAGAAACCAGTATCACCTCTTGTTCATGATTAATATCTATATTTCACTTCAGGTTACTACTGTCCAGCAGGAAGTAGTGTGGAAACAGAAGTTATCTGCCCCATTGGTAAGCACTGCCCAACAGGAAGTGCAGATCCACAAGATTGTACTGCTGGTACTTACACAGGCTCTACAGGGGAGGTAACTTGCACAGAATGTCCAGCTGGTAAGTTAGCATAATTTTTTATCATTATTATTATTGAGAGTCCTCTATGCCCGAGTGGACTAAGATACTGTTTCAAGATCCCTTACCCCTTGATGCTTATTAACTGAAATCTTTCTCACTCTAACCATTATTATTATCAATGACCTCCCTTATTCTGTAGTATATGTAAATAATTCTATTACTTTTAAAGTTTAATGTCAGGTTTGTTTTTTAGCTTCTCAAAATGCCTCGGCCAGTACTCTGGTTTCAATGAGGAGCTACATGTAAACAATCTGAGCTTATTTCACAATGGAGCTATAACAAATTCTGAAATGGCAGTGTCTATGTGCTCTGTTTATACACCATGTTATTACCCCTCTTCTCCAGGCTATTACTGCGTGCCCGGGAACGTTGTGGCTGGAGATTTATCAACGGTGAAGACCCTCTGTCCCTCCGGATACTTCTGTCCTAATGGTACAGGCTACGATTGGCAGCCGTGCCCCTTGGGGACGTTTAGCAGTGTGACAGGACTAACACAAGAGAGTGAATGCTCACCCTGTACTGGAGGCTTTTACTGCTCAAGTAGGTGTTACTGTTATATAAAATATATCAGCTGATGTTTGCTTTAGAAACAAAAACTCGCACAACCAACATTCTAAATCTTAATTATTTTAAAGGACGTATATCAGGAAAATATGCTATAAATGTCTTAAAAAATAAGATTATTTTTAAAATAGATTAAAAGCGTCTCATTATCATTTAGACTTAGAATCCAAACAGTTTGGTATGTCAAATCCAATAAAACTGAAATAATCGATATTCAAACTAGAGTACAAAACTTGAAATCGACATTCGGTCTGTTTCTAAGATGAAATAAATTTAACTACGTGTAAAGCTGTATAATGGATAGTACTGAAATCAAAATGTTACCATGTGACTTGTTTATTACGTTACAAACTATATTGCGATTTTAAGCAGGAAATCTATTTTAATCTAACCTAGGCGTGAAGCCCAAGTTAGGAAATACATTTTCAGTATATTATTTTTGCATATTTAAATAGATATCCTTTTGGCAATATCGGGTCAGTGAGTAGTATTATATAAGCATGATATATTAGAAAAAAAATGTTTTAGCCAACATAATAATTATACTCGCAAGAAAATCACATTTTTTATTATGATTATTATTATAATTATTATACCATATTTATATAGCCTTCTTTTTCATATATAAAATACTTTCAAAAGTGCTTTACAAAACAAAAAGTACATACAGTGTATAAAACATAGATATATTCTAAAACATTAAAAAACCTACTTAAGAACAAATTGAACTTTGGGGTGGGGTGGGGGATGCATACATTTACAAAATGTCACAGGTAAAACAATACACTGCAGCCATGAAGTAAGTAAGATATGACATTGTTAACAGTTCAGTTAAAACATAACAAAAATAGCGAAATTAAAATTACAAACAGAACATTGAAGTACATAAAACTTATTTTCTATTCAGTAAAACACCTAATAAATCTAAAACATCCAAAAGTTCATTTTCTGTAATATTGTGTAAAAAAGTGCATTTTAAAAGTTTCTTCAAACATATTCAGTTATTATTCATATATATTCACATTTTTTACACCAAATAGAGCTTGTCAGTAACATGAAACTGGACTTTTGGTTTTCACCACCTGATGAAACTCTTTTAATACATTTAATTTAACACTATATTACCTGAATGTTTTGGGTAAAACAATTACATCAAGTTTTCCATTTTAATATTTTAAAAGCTGATTATACACATTAAACCGCAAAGCATATGTCATAATTAAACAACAGTTTACATGTGACTGAATAAGATTGTGCAAAAAATTGCTATTGGTATTTATAAGAACAGGTATTAGTGAGGAAATGAGCTTTTAATCATTTATTTTATTTCTTCAGGAGAAAATTTGACATCCCCTGACGGACCCTGCTGGGGAGGACACTACTGTACATCTGGGGCTGATAAGGCCAACCCAACCATGCTAAACAGTAACCAATGTCCAACCGGAACAACCCATCCAATTGTTGGTGACATTTGCCCAGAGGGTCACTACTGCCCAGAAGGTACAGACAATCCTATTGGCTGTCCTGCTGGCACCTACCAAGACCTGACCAATCAAGACCACTGTAAGGCATGTTTAGCTGGATACTTCTGCCTAGCCAATACAACAGACTATACCCCAAATGTCTGCCCGGCTGGTAACTATTGTCCGGAAAATACAACAGATTCCAATCAGTATCCTTGTCCACCACAGACTTTCAACTCTCTGACCGGTGGTCAGTCATTAGCAGACTGTGTGTGGTGTACACCAGGAATGTACTGTAGTGGTAGTGGAAATATCCAACCAACTGGAAACTGTTCTGCAGGCTTCTACTGTACCAACGGATCTGATTCTGCTACAGTAAGTATAAGGATTGTATTTTGGAAATAAATTTTTTAAGATTTTGATAAGATTTTTATTTAAATTATTTTAGTTTTAGAATAATGTTTGCTTTAATTAGATGATGTTTAAACTTGAAATATTCTTAAATAAATATATATTGAAAGTAGTTGGTTCATTAAGGAATTGTTTGTGGAATAAATTTTTATTTTTTCAAAGAATATTATGTATACAAACAACATAAGATGTTTTTGTACTTTCAGGTTAAGGCAGTGTTGAAATCGTTTTTACTTAATCATACATATTTACAGGTTAAACTGACCTTTATACCTGTGAAAGATTAACATATATAAAAATGTTAATCTCCAAATGTTACTGTCTAAAATGTCATATGTAGGAAAAAATTGATAAATTTTCATAAAAAACGGTGGTGTTATGCTTGTTATGAAGGTATGAGTACAAAAATCTTAAAAATACAAATTTATATTTAATTCGATTTTTGATTTTGATATTGATAGGAACTGGTGAAATTATAATATGTTTTACACTTGTCATAGATGACCACAAAAAGTATTAAAGAGGCTGCCTTTTAAACATTTACCAGAGTTGTGCCCCATTCCAAAAAAAAAAAAAAAAATTAAAAGTGCATAAATACATGGGGTATTTTCATTTCATGTTCATATGTAAATTTTAGGTCACCTGAGACTTTGTTTCAATTGATATGTCTTTGATAATAGTAAACTAAAACTATAAAGGATATTTTTTAAGTTCTTTAGCATAGAGCTTTGAGTTACTGAATTTCTGTCTGAAAAAATCTAGTTTAAAATAGTGTTGAAAATCGTTTATTACATGTTTTCAAGAATGGACGTGTATAATTCTTTTTATGTACATTTTATGCTTAGCCATTATTTCTGGTAATGTATACTGTAAAATATAAAATGTTCAGCGTTGTACTCCGTATTTTTGAAATTGTACCATTACTGTAAAATCCCCGCAAATGCCTAAAACTGGTTATAAGTCTTTGAGCAAAATTTGTCTAAGTAGTACGAACTTTTTCAAAATTGATGCAAAATTAATAGGTTCAAAAGGAAAACATCGCTGACATATATGGTGAATGTTGAATGAACTGTTGTGAACTTAACAATGTGTTTGTTATGTGTCTTAACATAGCTGCAGTATTTCAAGTAAAAAGTATTATTTTGTTTATACATATGTTTTTATTGTGACAGCTGGAATGATTTGTCAGTTAACCCATTGTGCTGTAACAATGCTTAGTATTTTGACACACAAACAATGTTGTATATGTTTAATGCTACACTCGGGTCCTGTTATAACGCGGTCCGATATAACACGAAATTCTATGGCTCCCAAATTTAAAATTGATATTTTCAACCAGATTTATTAAAAATTTGCGGTATAATAATTGATGAATTGATCGAAAGTCTCAACTAAATTACTAAGTGTTTGCAAGCTTGTTACGTTTTTTCAAACTGTGACCATGTGTTTGTGTATCAATTACACCTTGATAATTCAGACTGACATAATAACAAATTCTTACTGTTATATACAACATCGCTTTTAATTAATTTACATTGACAAACAATGGTCCGTCATATTTATCACACATTGTCATGTGTTTGTTTACAGTAGTTTGACCGGATATAGTATTGCCAAATAGTGTAGCACACTGCATCTTGGGATATGTATAATGCTGTTTTGCGTATATCACTGTTTCATTTCGTGAACTCCGGCAACCGTGTTACAGCAGGACATGAGTGTATATAATATAATGCATGACTTTAAACAGAGCCCCAGGTAATGTTTCTGTTCAGAGGGTAATTCACTCGTAAAATTGAAAATTAGGGGAAACACAAATCTGTGCTAGTGGTCGCCTCTATTGGGCAGCCACTTGTCTTAAACAGTCACAGTTTTAATTCACCATTTTTATAATTTTAATTTTACTTTTTATCGGCATGTATGTACCAGCCACCTGCCTAATTTTCTTGAGTGGCTGTTTAGGACAGGTTTGACTGTCTGCTACTCCCGGACTTTTGACTGTCCGGGTAAATATAAGATCTCCAACCCGCTGCAATCTGTAAATTGAACATTGATATTAGTTTCAATTTTATTTTGTAAAAAATATTTCGTACTTGCATTTTGTAACTTAAATTAGTAAATTTACTTTAATATTAAATACTTTCTACATAATAAAAATCATTTTCAAACAAGCTTTTTCAGAATAGTGATATTTTTGTATATATTTGTTAATATTTGGGAAAGAATGAAAGAAAATGACCCCAAATTTACCACCCATTTTATCCCACATCTCCTTACCTGGGTCTCTGTGATTTATTGTATGCTCATAAATGTTTGGTGCTTAAAACAATTGCCAGTGGCTAAAATAGTAGGTAAAGATTTGAGCTTGGGACCGATGGGTTTTGGGTTCAATCCTTTACAATAATTTAAAGAAAATCTATATTGAAATAACACCAATATATATGTGTACACTTTTTTATATGTCTGTTTAATCCGTTAAAAATGCCAATGAATTCATTTATTCCGCATTGTAACTATTTTTATCAATGAGTAGCACACCTTTTTTTTTTTCATGTTAAAAAAAAATGTATTAATTGAATAGCAATATTTTTTTTTTTGGTCTGTAATATCAGCCTTCTGAAAAAAAAAAAAGGTAATGCCCTTAGTGATTAATGGCGCTTCATATCGATTTAGGGCAATAACCAAATATCAACAATTGTACAATAAATCACAGTGGTTAGGTTAACTGATAATAATGTCTATTAGCCCCGATGGCATAAAAATGACCCCAATCAATCAATCAATCAATCATTTAATTTCATTTTTTTAATGAGGTTTAACACCATTTTTACCATAATATTATGGCATGCTAAATATGGCATAATCCAGTTTTACTAGTGGAGGAAGACCTTTGAATAAATCTCAGTAGAACCACCATCTTTCTGCATGTAAAATGCAAAAAAAATTTCACAAGTGATCTAGTGACCACTTACCTCTCACAGCTGAAGTTATGGGTAAGAGCCCAGCTTTGTCCAAAAAGTTTATTTGAGAAAGTTTGCCAGTTACTTGAGAGAGGATTGGTGGTTCTACTCATATTCATGGATATGACTCGGTGACACACTCCACCAATAAAACTGTAATGTGCTTAAAATTACATAAACACTATAATCAGGGGGGAAAAAATAATTGCATACAGCATGTGCATAAGGTAAACTGTCTTGTCTCTTATTTTCTTGTAGCCCACTGTCCAGGGCGGACGCTGCCTGGCTGGGACATATTGCCCTGCAGGGGCCACAGACCCAATCAACTGTACGCTAGGCAGTTACTGCAGCACAGATGAACTAGAGACCCCTGTTGGTGTCTGTGACGCTGGTTATTACTGTCCAGGTGGCGCTACCAGTCCCCAGGAATTGGAGTGCCCTGTCGGACATTACTGCCCCCAGGGTACTGGATTACCGGAGCCATGTAGAAATGGCACTTATGCTCCAACAACAAAACTCATAGCAGAAGTAGAGTGCACAGATTGTGACGGAGGATTTTACTGTAATGGTTCTGGACTCCCCGCAGTCAGTGGTGTATGCGACCCAGGTTAGTTTAATTACTAACAAACATAATTGTGGAAGATGGTGTTTAAAATGTAATTTTCTCATTTTCAAATCTTGATTTGTAATGTTTGCTAGCTTAAAGGTCACCAGGTCAAGGTCACTATTCTAAAAAGATATAAAAAAAAAAAAATTTCGATTCTGTAATTATAGCTATTTTACTGTTTAAATCTTCTTAAAGCTTAACATATCAATGCATTTATTGAGTAGTTCAGCCGGGCCTGATTAGCTCAGTCGTGAGCACATCTGACTATCAATCTAGGGGTCGTGAGTTCGAATCACTGCTCAGCCACAATCTCCATGATGATTGATATACCACATTGCAAGGATCCCAGGACACAGTGGTTAGGGTAACTGATCATCTGTTAGCCCTCGATGGCATAAAAATGATGCTAAATATTCAATCAACTACATTGCGTCTCATTGTTATTCGTCTCTCACTGCTGATTCAAGTGGACAAGTTATCAGTTACTTGCGGAGATGGAGTGTGTTCGAGTACTGGTTAACCTTCCAGGATTCCAGGAAACAGTGGTTATGTTAACTAATTGTCTGTTAGCCCTCGATGGCATAAAAATGATGCTTAATATTCAATCAATCAATCATTGAGTAGTTCAGTGTTTATTAATTTAAAATTAATATTCTCAGTTCATTCCTATGACAGTATATACTAGTATGTGGTTTGTTTTTCCAGTCACAAGGTCGGAATAAAGGTCAAGGGCTGTCATTAGAAGCTGGGGGCCGGGGTTTTCCCATGTATATTCTTACTTAAACACCCGGCTATTTTCAGCTGTGTTCCTTCTGTGTTTTTTTACAGAGGACCCCTAGAATTCCTTTCTACTTTTTATGCCCCCCCAAAAATTTTGTGGGTAGCATATAGTAATCGCAACTTCCGTCCGTCTGTCTGACCATCTGTCTGGGCACACAGATGGGTAGTTAAGTGTCTAGGGTTTAGGATTAGTAATTTTTATGGACAGTTGAAAAGCAGTTGAAAAACAATTACGTGGCTGTTTCTAGACACTTAAAAACAGCTTTTATGTGGCTTTTTAGCCACATTTAGCCACACAAGTAATAAGCTTGACGCAAAGAAGCCACTTAAATACCCATTCGTAGGAACATCTGTCCTTCCGTCCGGTATTTCGTTTCCGGCCTGTAACTTTGTCATACATAGATGGATTTTGTTGATACTTGCAACAAATGATCAACAGAACATGACGACGTGTCGCGAGTAAGACCCACACCTGTACCTCAAAGGTCAAGGTCACAATTTCAGTTTGTTTGACAACACTTTGAGTTTATGTGAGATTTCGTTTCTGGCCTGTCACTTTGTCATGCATAGATGAATTTTAATGATACTTGCTACAAATTAATAACATAACATCATGACATGTTGGGGGGCATGTGACACTTAACAGTGACATTTCTTGTTTCTTTCACCCTCCTACTTCAAAACTTAATGAAAGCCTAAAGTCGCATTGTAGAAATTCTGTATGAGTTTAATACACCGTTTACTTATACATATAGAAAAATGAACATGTCACAGGGTCGGAATAAATGTCCCATTGTTAGTATGATAAAGTTGAAATTTTGTATGAGTTAAATACACAATTTATTTATACATAGAAAAATAAATATGTAGAGAATTCGAAATTAAAAAAAGTTTACTGTTAAATATAAAACTGAACTCTTTAGTGATCTAGTGGTAGAGCGTCGTCAACCAAAGGTTATTGGTCTGATCACTGACTGCGTCATACCAAGAACCAAAGTCTTGAGAATGATGTTAAACACATTTGCCCAGTCACAAAAAAACTCTTCACACTATTGTAAAATGTATCTTCAGGTTTCTACTGTCCAGCTGGTCAGTCCCAGCCTGATCCATATGATTACCGATGCACGCCTGGCTACCACTGTCCATCCAATAGTGCGGTCCAGACCATCTGCCCGAACGGAGAATACCAGAACGATTATCAGCAGAGCACGTGCAAAGCATGTCCAGCAGGTTTGACAAGTTTTCTTGCTCATGGACTGGACATCAGACTTACACTCTTGTCCTGGATAGCTCGAATATGTTTGTCATTCCAAAAATTTTAACTTCTCATTACAAGAACATGTATATTGATTTCCATTTATCTCATGAAATACTTGGTATTATGTGTCGCAATAAGACGACTGCTGCGAAATAATACAAATACATTCAAACCTGTGTTAGTGGTCACCTCTATTAAGCAACCACTTGTGTTAGACAACCACATTTTATTTACAATTTTTATCATTTTAGTTCGGATCAACCTGTATTAGGCAGCCACCTGTCTCAAGGAGTAATATTTGGTATTTCCCTTGAGTGGCTGTTTAAGACCTGTTTTACGGTACTTTGTAGTAACAATAAAACATTTTATTACCTCCCATTAGTACCCACTTGAATGGCATTAATAAACCTCAACCTGGTGTATGGATTGACATGTCATTTCTGCGTTTGGAGTCAGGTACAGTAAATATAAAAATGTTATTTATTTTTCAAGGGAGAGGAAATCGGGGTACATCAGTCTTATAATTTTCTATAATGGTCATTTTGTGTACCGGTAAACAGTTTTATAATATCTGATTTTTGGAAGGCGCGTGTTGTGAGTTTTCTATAGCTGTCATTTGGAGTACAATTCTGTTCTGTAATTTTTGTTATACTGTTGACCGCAATTTCATTTCCTCAGACAAATAAAATAGTTCCAAAAGTTTCAAAATGCAATTGCCATAGTAGAGGATTTTATTTTATTGCAATTTTTTGTTTAATCAAACAGAGAGCAAAACACTTCAAATGTGTGGTAATCAAAGCATACAATTTCCACAAAAATGACATGAAATGCACATAATGCAGACTACCGCACTATGCGTTAAACTTTTCGTTGTCTTTTATGCATGGTGATGTCATCTGGGTAAACACCCATTGTGCTTTAACGATCCTATCCAAAAGTATCTGAAAATATTATTGCCAATTAAGTTCAGTTGTAAGCAGTTTTATATCGTTTACAAAGAGAAACACTGAAGTTTTGCTGATTTACGTCTCACTACACAGTTATGCCTCTTTTTTCCCCACGGTAACCATGATTCCTACGCTTAAAAAAAGGCCTATTAATTTGGTTTTAAAATATTTTTGAAATGGTTCATAGTGGTTGTGATTTCTTGCCGCAGATGAGTAGAGCAAAAGTTGGCATAGCATATACTGCAATAAGACATCACTGGTGTTAAAAAACTGACTTTTATAGGATTTCAACATATGCATGTATTAATAAGCATTTGAGGACTTCTTTTTTCAAAAATCTCAGGGTGTCACTGCACCCTCTTTTTAAAATAAACAACCTGGTCAACCTACCAGTTATTGTGCATTTTATGTGTGTATACATTCCTGCTATAAAAAAAAAAAAACTTAAAAAAAAAAAATTCTATGTGGAATTCTTTTTTTACCATGGAAATCCTAGACCTAATTTTATATAGAACAATGAACAAAATTCAACTGTGTAGTGAGACCTTAAATAACCTGTAGTAATGGGTTTGTAAATGTATTTTTACTACCGAATGTCTACTGTAGTTTTCAGTAGACACATAAAGAATTGGTTTCAAGGCTATTTTTGTTGTTATTTATTATTATTAATATTATTATTATTATTATTTTTATTATTATACCATATTAATATAGCACAATTTTCATATATAAAATATGCTCAAAAGTGCTTTACAAAAAAAAAAGTATATAGTACAGTGTATAAAACAAAGACATATTCTAAACATTAAAAGAGGGGAGGGGGGGGGTACATAAAACTTATTTTCCATTCCATTCCGTAAAACACCATATCAAAAACATCCAAAAGTTCAGTTTCTATAATATTATTGTTGACAGAGAAATGCACCAAAATGTTGCAGGTCGCCATATTTAGTAGAGAGCGCTCCAGTCAGCTTGGCTGTTTATTGATTTTTCAGCTTTTACATATGCATTCAGTTTGTGAAAAGTTGTAAATCAGTCGACGTTATTTCCAAAAAAGCGTCGCAAGTGCGTGTTGCAAGGAATAACAAATTGATTATTTCGAAATAATCAAAATAATATCTCGAAACATGAAGTCAATGTGGAAAAATATACAGCCAAACCTGTCTAAAGCAACCACCCAATGGAAAGATCAAATCTGACCCCATAAGGCAGGTGGCTGCTTAATACAGGTTGATTTTAACTAAAACCTTAAACATGGTTAATAGAAAATGTGGCTGATTAAGACAAGTGGTTGCTCAATAAAGGTGACCACTAACACAGGTTTGACTGTAGTATGAAGCCAACAGTAAATAAACCCATTGTTAAATCAGTATATTATATTATGACAAGAAATTAAAGAAAGATGACATGATGACCAAAACTGTGAATGGTTAGACATTAACTAATTACCATGGTTTGTCGTCAAGCTCTGACTAAATCATAATATTAATGAATTTGTTCAAGAAGCAAAGCTTCCCTTAAGTTATTTAGGTCTTTGATTTATTTATTTTCATTTTCCTTTTAATATTTCAGGTTATTTCTGTGATAATGCCAATGGGCCAATTGGTAACCTTAGCAACTACGAGTGTCCGACTGGTCACTACTGTCCTGGATCTGTTGTCCGTTCCAATGAGTACCCATGTCCAGCCACAACCTACAACAATAAAACAATGATGACCGCTGCATCAGATTGCCAGGCTTGTATACCTGGTTCCTACTGTCAGAACACTGGACTGTCTGAGCCGGAAGGACTTTGTTTTGGAGGGTTTGTAGTTTAGTTTACTTTTTTTTTTTGACTCCTAAATCCATCCAAAATCCTGGTTAGCTCAGTCAGTAGTGCATCCAACTTTCAATCCAGGGGTTGCAGGTCAAATCCTCATCCAGCCACAGTGTCGATGACGAATGGGTGATTTACAACATTATTATTTGTCTCACCACTGATTCATTTAATGGGAAAGTTGTCAAACTATTTTTGCAGAAAATGGGTGTGCTCAGTACTGGTTAACCTTCTAGAATTTCAGGGAAAGAGTGGCTATCTTACCATCTGTTGGCCCTTGATTGGCATAAAAATTACAATAGATAGTTGAACAAAAATCCTTCCATGTTTCTATAAAGGAAGTTTATCCGGATTTTCCAAGTTCCAAACCTTTTTTTCCAAATATTATCACGACTGTCTATACTCACTTAGCCTGTATTGCAGCATCAATCTAAACATTTATGAATAAAATGTAAATGAATCATTATTCCAGCAAGCCGATACAGCTTGACCACCTTCATTTCAGCATTTTAGACAAATTCTAGGATTTAACAAATTCTGTAGTATTTAACCAATAGGATAGATTAAAATGAAATCACCTGACTCCCTGGATATGTCAAAACATACAATATTAAGTGGGAAATCTTATTTTGGCGCATAGGCCAAGACAGAACTCCCTTTTTCTATACAATTGTTTGACATGTTTGTTTAGATTGGTGCTGAATTATTACCACTGCTCGTCCCCTAATTTTTATGCTGCCTGACCCTTCTTTTATATTCATAAAAATTAACTATTTAAAAAAAAAAATATATATATAACTTTATAATTGCCTAAACTACAGACTTTAGAGCCAATATATCAAGAATAATCACTTTAAATGTTTAAAAAAGTTAAAATAACTGTTTAAACCAACTACAATGCATCAAAATCCAATGATGGAATACTATCATGTGTGGTATAAATTTTTAGCTCATTCAATTACCTTTCTAACCAGTATGTTTATTTTATTGTTTTGAATTTGTATAAAACGTACGACGCGTCTACGTGGATTAGGGGGTCAAGATAAAAAATACACAAATAGCCAAAGGGATGACACCTCTGCCCACCGTCATTAAGGCGTCAATACGCTGACGTTCTGATAGTCATAGTATATTCGCTGTTATAAATTTTCATGATCTACAGTGATATTCACACTATACATGTGTGAAAAAATGTAGAGAAAACAAGTTTGGCCACTTTTACTTATGTATATATATTCCACGTGGAAATCCTGCAAAATCGCAATTCGGGCTATTACTTAATAACTAGCCATTATGAGTTAGACTAATTTTTCGTTGTGGCTATAAACTGTGACGACCACTAATGTTTCAAATTTGACAACTTCTTTGTAGAAATAAAATAAGACTACAGTGTGGTCTAGTGGTAGAGCGTCCGCATGCATGCGGAAGGTCGTGGGTTCGATCCCCGGCCGGGTCATACCAAAGACTTTAAAAATGGTACTAGAAGCTTCCTGGCTTGGCGCTCAGCATTTAGAGGATAGTTCTAGGTCTGGTCAGCCTGGTGTCAGTATAATGTGACTGGGTGGGGTATCATACCACGTGTCTGCGGCATGATACTCCAGTGTGACAGCGCTCAGAATACTGTCTCAAGTAGACACAGTCGCGATATATCTGAAAAATTGTTGAAAGGGATGCTAAACACCATACAACAATAGAATTAAAATAATAAAAAAATAAAATGTGCACACTTTATTTTGCATTCGAGTATATATTTGATATCTGTTTGCAATAAAATAAACTCAGGAGCAGTTAATATAAACATAAAACTTTCTTCTTTCTAAAATAAAGAGTATATTAAACTTTGAGCCAATTGTTTATACAAGTAAATGTTTCAAATAAAAAGCCAACATTTCATTTGTGTAACCTACACAAATTTATATGCCTTTCAGCACACGGGGCCAAAATAAATGATTTTAAATATTTTTTTAAATCATCCAACCCTATGTTGTAAGTATTGGTAAAATTTTACTTCTAAAATGTTGAGCCAATACTTTTTTTCTAAATAAACATGTTGCTTTAATTGAAGAATGATTATATATTTGCAATAAATACACTAATTAATCTCTTACGTATATTTTACAGTTACTACTGTAACGGAAGCACCGAGTTGCCGACCCCGAGCTACGCTGTCTGTCCGATTGGTAATTACTGTCCGGAAGGAAGCTATCAGCCAACTCCGTGTCCTGCAGGTACCATAGCAACAGGGCAGGGTAATGCCAATCTCACAGACTGTGAGCCATGCAGCCCAGGAAACTACTGCACTGTCCTCAGTTCACAAAATGGTAAATATAATTACACTTTATAAGTGCAGGCTAAATTAGAAATGTTTTACATCATATTCATTATTCTGCTTTTATCTTTTTATAAACATAGTGTCTCATATTACATAGATTTTTCTGATATTGCACTGATACTACACTGGTATTCTCATATTGTGATGATTTTCTCATATTGTACTGATATCACAATGTTGTTTCATATTGTGATGATATTACACTAAATTCTACCGTTATCTTGATGTTCTTATATTGAACTGATACTTTACTGATATTCTTTAATGTTTTCTTATATTGTACTGATTTTCTATAGTGTAATGATATCATACTGTTCTTATATTGTAATGATATTCTCATATTGTAATGATATTCTCATATTGTATTGATATAACAGTGTTGTTCTCATATTGTAATGATATTCTCATATTGTACAGAGCTTGTGATATTACACAGACATTCTCTGTATTGTTCTGTGTTCAAGAGAGAGCATTAGTATATAAATCTAAAGAAGGCCATAAAGAATATAGGTAACTAACTTCCAAAAGAGTGAATTTAAATGGGTCATGGAGCCGGCTAGTTGTGCAGTGTGTAGAATGTTGCCGGCTCATGCTAAAGGTTGTAGGTTTGATCCCCAGCTCGTCCCATTTGCCTCTCCAAAACAATACTCAGTACTGGTTCTACCCAGGAAACAAACTTGAGAGCGGTTTATATCAGCTGTGAGCTTACTTCACAATCAGACTAATAAAATGGTATAAATTAAATGGCTCACCACAAAAACCAATTTAAAATCCATCTTTTCGGAAATTTAGACAAAAGATGTTCCTATGTCCTAATAGACGACCAGTGTTTAATACCATATTGAGAAGACTCCATCAGGATATGACTGTTGTCACATAACAAAAACAGGTTTTTAAGATGTTTAATCCTTTGCTCCGTAAGCATTTTCTTGGACTCTTCCAAATTGAAAACATTAATTCACCATGTATCAGCAATGGGTGAATTATGTTTATATTAACTGACAGTGTGGAAAACAGTTGAGGAAGTGTTCAGATTGCTCATTACGAGCAATCTGAACTCTTCCTGCACTGTTTTCAAAGGCCTTCTGTGATTGGTGCGGGACTATGGAGTAAAGGGTAAAAGAGTCATTTATCTATCATTTGGTTCACAACATGAATGAATATTTCATTTCTGAAACCCTTCTTCACCATTATTGTTATTCTTGCATCTATAAATAGTCGGCGGAAATACCTTGACCTTGAGTAAGTATAATGGACATGTCACTAAAATAAATGTATTAAAATGTGCGCTTTTTTTTTTGTAATCTTTTTTGTGTATGTATATTAATTATATTGCATGAAAAAAACAAACAATAACACTATGAGGTGATTATGGTATTACATAACTATATGCTGTGTGTTGATTTCATTGAAGTAACGTGTATGGGTAGGAGACCTTGTGTAAAAAATAATGCATCATGCTCTTCTGTGTGTCCTACTAAAAAATTGTGTTAATATGTTTGTAAAACATCACAGTATAGATATATGTACATTAAAAACTGATACATCGCAGTGTAGATATATGTACATTACAGAGTGACACATCACAGTGTAGATATATTTACATAACACAGTGACACATCACAGTGTAGATATGTGTACATTACAAAGTTACAAATCACAGTGTAGATATATGTACATTACAGAGTGACACATCACAGTATAGATATATGTACATTAAAAACTGATACATCACAGTGTAGATATATGTACATTAAAAACTGACACATCACAGTGTAGATATATGTACATTACAGAGTGACACATCACATTGTAGATACATTTACATAACAAAGTGACACATCACAGTGTAGATATGTGTATCTTACAGAGTGACACATCACAGTGTAGATATATGTACATTAAAAACTGATACATCACAGTGTAGATATATGTACATTACAGAGTGACACATCACAGTGTAGATATATGTACATTACAGAGTGACACATCACAGTGTAGATATATGTACATTAAAAACTGATACATCACAGTGTAGATATATGTACATTACAGAGTGACACATCACAGTATAGATACATTTACATAACAAAGTGACACATCACAGTGTAAATATGTGTACATTACAAAGTTACAAATCGCAGTGTAGATATGTGTACATTACAGAGTGACACATCACAGTGTAGATAAATGTACATTAAAAACTGATACATCACAGTGTAGATATATGTACATTACAGAGTGACACATCACAGTGTAGATATATGTACATTAAAAACTGATACATCACTGTAGATATATATACATTACAGAGTGACACATCACAATGTAGATACATTTACATAACAAAGTGACACATCACAGTGTAGGTATGTGTACATAACAAAGTTACAAATCACAATGTAGATATATGTACATAACAGAGTGACACATCACAGTGTAGATACATTTACATAACAAAGTGACACATCACAGTGTAGATACATTTACATAACAAAGTGACACATCACAGTGTAGATATGTGTACCTTACAAAGTTACACATCACAGTATAGATATATATACATTACAAAGTGTCACATCACATTGTAGATATATGTACATTACAAAGTGACACATCACAGTATAAATATATGTACATACAAGGTGACACATCACAGTGTAGATACATGTACATTACAAAGTGACACATCACAGTATAGATATATGTACATACAAGGTGACACATCACAGTGTAGATATATGTACATTACAAAGTGACACATCACAGTATAAATATATGTACATACAATGTGACACATCACAGTGTAGATATATGTACATTCAAAGTGACACAGCACAGTGTAGATATATGTACATTACAAAGTAACACATCACAGTATAGATACATGTACATTACAAAGTGACACATCACAGTTTAAATATATGAACATACAAGGTGACACATCACAGTTCAGATATATATACATTACAAAGTAACACATCACAGTATAGATATATGTACATTACAAAGTGACACATCACAGTATAGATATATTTAAATAAAAAGTGACACGTCACAGTATAAATATATGTACATAACAAAGTGACGCATCACAGTATAGATATATGTGTACATTACAAAGTGAAACATCACATTGTGTAGATATATGTTCATAACAAAGTTACACATCACAGTATAGATAATTATTTTACGTACATTACAAAATGACACATCACAGTATAGATATATGTACATGAAGCTTGATAAGTAACATCACGTGGCATGATTATGTACATCACAAAGTATTATTAGTACACCACACAGCATGATTATGTACACCACACAGCATGATTATGTACACCACACAGCATAATTATGTACACCACACAGCATGATTATGTACACCACACAGCATGATTATTTACACCACACAGCATAATTATGTACACCACACAGCATGATTATGTACACCACACAGCATAATTATGTACACCACATAGCATGATTATATACAACACACAGCATGATTATTTACACCACACAGCATAATTATGTACACCACACAGCATGATTATTTACACCACACAGCATGATTATGTACACACACATGGCATGATTATGTACACCACACAGCATAATTATGTACACCACACAGCATAATTATGTACACCACACAGCATGATTATGTACACACACATGGCATGATTATGTACACCACAGGGCATGATTATCTACACCACATAGCATGATTATGTACACCACACAGCATGATTATATATACCACAAAGCATGATTATTTACACCACACAGCATAATTATGTACACCACACAGCATAATTATGTACACCACACAGTTTGATTCTGTACACCACACAGCATGATTATGTACACACCACATGGCATAATTATGTACACCACACAGCATGATTATGTACACCACACAGCATAATTATGTACACCACATGGCATGATTATATACAACACACAGCATGATTATGTACACCACACAGCATAATTATGTGAACCACACAGCATGATTATGTACACCACACAGCATGATTATTTACACCACACAGCATAATTATGTACACCACACAGCATGATTATTTACACCACACAGCATGATTATGTACACACACATGGCATAATTATGTACACCACACAGCATAATTATGTACACCACACAGCATGATTATGTACACACACATGGCATGATTATCTACACTACATGGCATGATTATCTACACCACATAGCATGATTATGTACACCACACAGCATGATTATATATACCACACAGCATGATTATTTACACCACACAGCATAATTATGTACACCACACAGTATGATTATGTACACCACACAGCATGATTATGTACACACCACATGGCATAATTATGTACACCACACAGCATGATTATGTACACCACACAGCATAATTATGTACGCCACACAGCATAATTATGTACGCCACACAGCATGATTATGTACACCACACAGCATGATTATATACACACCACATGGCATAATTATGTACACCACACGGCATGATTATGTACACACACATGGCATGATTATCTACACTACATGGCATGATTATCTACACCACATAGCATGATTATGTACACCACACAGCATGATTATATACACGACACAGCATGATTATTTACACCACACAGTATAATTATGTACACCACACAGCATAATTATGTACACCACACAGCATGATTATGTACACACATGGCATGATTATCTACACCACATAGCATGATTATGTACACCACACAGCATGATTATATACACACCACATAACATGATTATGTACAACACACAGCATGATTATCTATTCCACTCGGCATGATTATGTACACCACATAACATGATTATGTACACCACACAGCATGATTATGTACACCACAAAGCATGATTATGTACACCACACGGCATGATTATGTACACCACACAGCATGATTATGTACTACACACAGCATGATTATGTACAACACACAGCATGATTATGTACAACACATGGTATGATTATCTATTCCACACAGCATGGTTATGTACACCACATAACATGATTATGTACAACACACGGTATGATTATGTACACCACATAGCATGATTATTTACACCACACGGCATGATTATGTACACCACACAGCATGATTATGTACACCACACAGCATGATTATGTACACCATGTGGCATGATTATGTACACCACACGGCATGATTATGTACAACACATGGTATGATAATCTATTCCACACAGCATGATTATGTACACCACATAACATGATTATGTACAACACATGGTATGATTATGTACACCACATAGCATGATTATGTACACCACACGGCATGATTATGTACACCACACAGCATGATTATTTACACCACACAGCATGATTATGTACACCACACAGCATGATTATGTACACCACACAGCATGATTATATACACCACACAGCATGATTATGTACACCTTGTGGCATGATTATGTACACCACACAGCATGATTATTTACGCCACACAGCATGATAATGTACACCACACAGCATGATTATGTACACCATGTGGCATGATTATGTACACCACACAGCATGATTATGTACACCATGTGGCATGATTATCTACACCACACAGCATAATAATGTACACCACATAGCATAATTATGTACACCAAACAGCTAGATTATAAAATTACATCACACAGCATGATTACATGTATGTATAATATAAAAAACTGTTTTAATCATAAATATATGTTCGTGTTTTGTTTACTTGTGTGTATCTGTCGGACTTTAAATTTTGTATTGATATGGTTGACTATCAGTTAATTGCTTGTGTGAGTTCACTTACCATATCTGAAATTGCCATGTAAATAACTTAATGAAAACAACAAAAACGTCAAAGAAATGCTATGAACATTGACATCATCAGGTAAGACACAATGTATGAAATATTCATTCCAAGTGGTAATTATACATGGGTACAACATATTTCAGAAAAGTTGCCACAGGTCAGAGAGAGCCATTGTTTTTACTCATTCTTGTTGATAGAACACACATTTTATGAATTTTATTATCGTAAATTATAAGGTAGACCAGGAGATAAGATAATTTTTGAATTAACACATTTTGTAACACTTTCTACATCAAAGAGCCCTTGAAGTGTTCCTGTATTTTTTTGCATGTAACAGCTTATAATTGGTATTGTTCCAGGGTACCAAATAAATGATGGCATGAATGGGGTCACAGTAGCTTAAAATATACATGTATTATGTCATACGAGGCAACAAATTGAGTTTAAAATATGATTTTCTGAAACTCTGTAGCTTTGCAGGCTTGAAGGTTCTAGGTTCATTCACAACCACGCCATTTCCACTTATACAAGATATTCCGACTAATCTGTTATTGTTTTCCCCAGGTTATAGTCTTCCATGCGATGCCGGCTATATATGCCTGACGGGTTCCAGTGTGAGCAATCCCACTGATGGTGTCACAGGCTATCCTAGTCCCCCAGGTTTTTACAGCGAGGAAGGCGCTGTCCAGGAAACTGCCTGTTCCAGGGGTACTTATGCCCAAAGCTACGCTCAAGGTAAATTGATTATTGTTAAATATAAATGTTAATGTTGGTGTTGCTAGTTTTGCTGATAATGGTAGCTATTATGGGGATAATGGTGAAGGTGATGAGGGAGAGAAGGATTGTAGTGAGCAGGATAGTGATGATAATGATGACGGTGGTGGTGAAGAAGATGAAGATGATAGTGATGATGATGGTAGTGGTGATGATGATGATTGTGGTGGTAATGATGAGGATGGCGATGATAGACGTGATGAGGATGAAGATGATAGTGGTGATGATGATTGTGGTGATGATGAAGATTGTGGTGGTAATGATGAGGATGGCGATGATAGACGTGATGAGGATGAAGATGATAGTGGTGATGATGATGATTGTGGTGATGATGAAGATGATATTGATGATGATGGTGGTGGTGATGATGAGGATGAAGATGATAGTGATGATGATGATGATTGTGGTGATGATGAAGATGATATTGATGATGATAGTGGTGGTGATGATGAGGATGAAGATGATAGTGATGATGATGATGATTGTGGTGGTAATGATGAGGATGGCGATGATAGACGTGATGAGGATGAATATAATAGTGGTGATGATGATGATTGTGGTGATGATGAAGATGATTGTGGTGATGATGATGATTGTGGTGGTAATGATGAGGATGGCGATGATAGAAGTGATGAGGATGAAGATGATAGTGGTGATGATGATGATTGTGGTGATGATGAAGATGATAGTGGTGATGATGATGGTGGTGGTGGTGATGAGGATGATGAAGATGATAGTGGTGATGATGATGGTGATGAGGATGAAGATGATAGTGGTGATGATGATTGTGGTGGTGAGGATGAAGATGATAGTGGTGATGAGGATGATGATGGTGGAGATGATGAGAATGAAGATGATAGTGGTGATGATGAGGATGGTGGTGGTGATGATGATGATGATGGTGGTGATGATGATGAGGATGAAGATGATAGTTGTGATAATGATGATGGTGGTGGTGATGATTAGGATGGCCATGATAGTGGTGATGATGATGATGATGGTGGTCAGGATGAAGATGATAGTGGTGATGATGATGGTGATGGTGATGATGAGGATGGCGATGATAGTGATGATGAGGAGGATGAAGATGATGGTGGTCAGGATGAAGATGATAGTAGTGATGATGATGGTGGTGGTGATGACGAGGATGAAGATGGTAGTGGTGGTGGTGATGATGAGGATGGAGATGATAGTGGCGATCATCATGAGGAGGAGGAGATGATGATATGGTGATGATAATGATAACGGTGGTGGTGATGATGATGTTGATCATGATGGGGGAGGGGGGGGGGGGGGGGGGGGCAGATGATGATGGAGGTGATTATGATGATGGTGGCAGTGGTGATGATAATGATGTGGTGGTAATGATGATGGTTGTGATGCTGACGGTGGTGTTAGGTGGTGATGATAATGATGTGGTGGTAATGATGATGATAATGGTGGTGGTGGTGATGATGATGGTTGTGGTGGTGTCGATGATGGCAGTGGTGGTGGTGGTGATGATGGTGATGATAATGGTGGTGGTGAGGTGAGGTGAGGAGGAGGAGGATTGTTATGAGCAGGATATAGTGATAAGGATGATGATGAATGCATTGATGATGATGATGATGGTATTATTGATACCAGTTATATACATGTGTTCATGGTGGTAATTGCAGAGATTTACTGCTGCTTCTGATGATGGTGAGATAGTGATTGAATAATGATTGTATTTGTAGGCTTTTGCTATAGTTTGATGCTGTAAACAAAGTACACTGCTGAATCAGCAATATTGTGGTCCAAACACTCTCTGTAAGAAAGTTTGCCAGTTACTTGTGAAAGGACAGTGCTTTTCTGTGGTTCGTACAATTTCTGTAAGAAAGTTTGCCAGTTACTTGTGAAAGGACAGTGCTTCTCTGTGGTCCAAACACTTTCTGTAAGAAAGTTTGCCAGTTACTTGTGAAAGGACAGTGCTTCTCTGTGGTCCAAACACTTTCTGTAAGAAAGTTTGCCAGTTACTTGTGGAAGGACAGTGGCTCTCTGTGGTCCAAACACTTTCTGTAAGAAAGTTTGCCAGTTACTGGTAGAAGAACAATGGCTCTCTGTGGTCCAAACACTTTCTGTAGGAAAGTTTGCCAGTTACTTGTAGAAAAACAATGACTCTCTGTGGTCCAAACACTTTCTGTAAGAAAGTTTGTCAGTTACTTGTGGAAGGACAGTGGCTCTCTGTGGTTCTAACAATTTCTGTTAGAAAGTTTGCCAGTAACTTGTAGAAAAAACAATGGCTCTCTGTGGTCCAAACACTTTCTGTAAGAAAGTTTGTCAGTTACTTGCAAAAGGACAATGGCTCTCTGTGGTCCAAACACTTTCTGTAGGAAAGTTTGCCAGTTACTTGCAAAAGGACAATGGCTCTCTGTGGTCCAAACACTTTCAGTAGGAAAGTTTGCCAGTTACTTGCAAAAGGACAATGGCTCTCTGTGGTCCAAACACTTTCTGTAGGAAAGTTTGCCAGTTACTTGCAAAAGGACAATGGCTCTCTGTGGTCCAAGCTCTTTCTGTAGGAAAGTTTGCAAGTTACTTGCAAAAGGACAATGGCTCTCTGTGGTCCAAACACTTTCTGTAGGAAAGTTTGCCAGTTACTTGCAAAAGGACAGTGGCTCTCTGTGGTCCAAACACTTTCTGTAGGAAAGTTTGCCAGTTACTTGTGGAAGGACAATGGCTCTGTGGTCCAAACACTTTCTGTTAGAAAGTTTACCAGTTACTTGCAAAAGGACATTGGCTCACTGTGGTCCAAACAATTTCTGTAGGAAAGTTTGCCAGTTACTTGCAAAAGGACAATGGCTCTCTGTGGTCCAAACACTTTCTGTTAGAAAGTTTGCCAGTTACTTGCAAAAGGACATTGGCTCTCTGTGGTCCAAACACTTTCTGTAAGAAAGTTTGCCAGTTACTTGCAAAAGGACAATGGCTGTCTGTGGTCCAAACACTTTCTGTTAAAATGTTTGCCAGTTACTTGCAAAAGGACATTGGCTCTCTGTGGTCCAAACTCTTTCTGTAAGAAAGTTTGCCAGTTACTTGCAAAAGAACAATGTCTCTCTGTGGTTCTAACTCTTTCTGTAAGAAATTTTGCCAGTTACTTGCAAAAGGACAATGGCTCTCTGTGGTCCAAACAATTTCTGTAGGAAAGTTTGCCAGTTACTTGCAAAAGGACAATGGCTCTCTGTGGTCCAAACACTTTCTGTAGGAAAGTTTGCCAGTTACTTGCAAAAGGACAATGGATCTCTGTGGTCCAAACACTTTCTGGAGGAAAGTTTGCCAGTTACTTGCCAAAGGACAATGGCTCTCTGGGGTCCAAACACTTTCTGTAGGAAAGTTTGCCAGTTACTTGCAAAAAGACAATGGCTCTCTGTGGTCCAAACACTTTCTTTTAGAAAGTTTGCCAGTTACTTGCAAAAGGACAATGGCTCTCTGTGGTCCAAACACTTTCTGTTAGAAAGTTTGCCAGTTACTTGCAAAATGACAATGACTCTGTGGTTCAAACACTTTCTGATAGAAAGTTTGCCAGTTACTTGCAAAAGGACAATGGCTCTCTGTGGTCCAAACACTTTCTGTAAGAAATTTTGCCAGTTACTTGCAAAAGGACAGTGGCTCTCTGTGGTCAAAACACTTTCAGTAGGAAAGTTTGCCAGTTACTTGCAAAAGGACAATGGCTCTCTGCGGTCCAAACACTTTCTGTAGGAAAGTTTGCCAGTTACTCTGTGGTCTTCCTCCACCAAAAACTAGATGCTATATAAAATCTATAATGTGTTGAAAATTGCCTTTAAACTGCATTAAAAAAAGAAAGTGTGATTGGTATTGTTTATTTGAATATTTATCATCATTTATTTGCCATAAGGGGCCAACAGATGATCAGTTGACCTTATTATATATATAATAACCACTCTGTCCTGGGATCCTGGAAGTAGCTGATAACTTTCTAAACTGAATAAGCGGTTAGAGGAGAATGATAATGAGACACAAATATCATATATCAGTCAACATGGAGACTGTGGCCAGATTGTAATTTAAACTCAAGACCCCAGTTTTGATAGACGCGCTACTAACTGAGCTCATGGAGTTCAGATTGCGGAAGGATAGTGGTTCTACTCAAATTCATTCTATGGTCTTCATCCACCAGTAAAACTTGATGCCATTATTATACAACCTGTGATGTGTTGAAAATTGTATTCAAATTGCATAAAAAAAGGAAAATATGATTGGTATTGTATTATTGTATTATATACTTTGATCTTGTCCATGGTATTGTGCATCTACTTTGCCTTCTTCTTGGTATTGTGCATCTACTTTTGCCTTTTTTATGGTATTGTGCATCTACTTTTGCCTTTTTTATGGTATTGTGCATCTACTTTGACATTTTTCATTCCATTGTGCATTTACTTTGACATTTTCCATTCCATTGTGCATCTACTTTGACATTTTCCATTCCATTGTGCATATACTTTGACCTTTTCTGCAGTATTGTGTATCTACTTGATGTTTCCCATGGTATTCACAGTGCATCTACTTTTGACCTTTTCCATGGCATTGTGCATCTACTTTGACCTTTTCCATTGACAGTTGCATGTGACGTGTGTGAGGCTGGTACCTCATGTCCAGACCTAGGTATGAATGCAACACTACCATGCCCTGCAGGGTTCTACTGTCTGAATGGTACAGATGACAACGGGGAACCATGTCCCACAGGTAAGATCTTAAAAAAATCAACATTGAGAAAGATAAACATTCCAATTTCTCAGCAAAAAATGTTTAGTTTGAATTTAGTTTGGTTACTTGTTTGAGGTGATTTATGCTCACCTGAGCCAAAGGCTCACAGGTGAGCTTTTGTTATCACCTGGTGTCTGTCGTCTGTCATTAACATTTAGCTTCTAACAACTTCTCTGAAACCACTGGGCCAGTTTTGATATAACTTCACAGAAATGTTCCTTGGGTGACCATCTACCAAGTTTGTTCAAGCCATCTTGATTCCTCAAAAACCATGGCTGCCAGGGGGAGGGGCAAGTTTAATAAGTAAAATTTAAAAAATCTTCTTGTCAGAAGCTACCGGCTAGATTTTTAAATAATTTCTCAGAAATGTTCCTTGGAAGAACCCTCACCAAGTTTGTTCAAATTGTAGTGGTTCATCAAAAACATGGCGGCCAGGGGATGGGGTTAGTTTACTATATAAGCTATAGTAAAAACTTCTTGTCAGAAACCACCTGATCAATTTTAAAATAATTTCGCAAAAATGTTCCTAGGGTGACCCTTAACCAAGTTTGTTCAAGCTGTTGTGATTTGTTAAAAAGCATGACCACTGCAGTGAGGTGTTAGTTTACTATAAAGGCAGCTATAGTAAAAACTTCAAAAGCCTTCTTATCAGAATCTACTGACCTGATTTTGATGTAGTTTCACTGACATTTACAATGGGTGAACCACTACCAAATTTGAACTCTTCTACATATCTGTTACATCTTCAAAACAAATCAAAATTCTAACTACTTGCCCATCTCGTTTTTCTGGAATTTTGAGTGTACATGTATTATATAATCTACTTAAGTTGGGTGACTCAAGGTGAGTCAGGTGAGCGACATAGGGCCATCTTGGCCTTCTTGTTTTTAATTTCTCAGCAAAAAATGTTATTTTATAGTATTGTGGTTACTTGTTTAGGGTGCTTTTTTTAATTCTCAACAAAAAATGTTAATTTTATGATTTGGTTGCTTGTTTAGGGTGTGTTTCTGCTCCACCAAAGGAGGGAAGCATATAGTCATCGCTTCGTGTGTGCATCCGTGTGTGCATCTCCAAGTTCTTGTCCGGGATATTTCTCTACAACCTCTGGTTGGAATTTTATGAAACTTGCTAGGATGCATCACTTCCAAGTGGAAATACGCAGATTGTCTTTGTGTTTCGGTTCGATGATGTTTCATGGAGTTATGACCCTCTGATTCTGTCTGAACAAATCCTTGTCTGCGCTATTTCTCTACAACCTCATGTTGGAATTTCATGAAACTTACTAGGATGCATCACTACCAAGTGGAGATTGGCATATTGTCTGTGTGTTGTGGTTTGATGATTTTTCACAGAGTTATGGCCCTTTGATTCTGTCTGTGACCAAATTCTTGTCCGCGCTATTTCTCTACAACCCCATGTTTGAATTTTATGAAACTAGCTATGATGCATCACTACCAAGTGGAGATGTGTATATTGTCTTTGTGTTACGGTTCGATGATTTTTTATGGAGTTATGGCCCTTTAATTGAATCTGTGACCAAATTCTTGTACACGCTATTTCTCTACAACCTCAGGCTGAAATTTTATGAAACTTGCTAGGATGCATCATTACCAAGTGCAGATGCGCATATTATCGTTGTGTTCTAATTCAATGATTTTTCATGGAGTTAGGGCCCTTTGATTCTGTCTGTGACCAAATTCTTGTCTGCACTATTTCTCTATAACCCCATGTTTGAATTTTATGAAACTTGCTAGGATGCATCATAATGATTTATTTCAAAGTATGTTGAACAATGTATTTTATCATGAAATTAAAAATAATGTATTGACTTCTCTTTAGAACTCTCACAGTTACTTCCCTCAATATTAATTGCATTACCATATGGTACAGAGTCAAACACTCACTTGGGGAAGCATCCATCGGTTCCTGTGATATTTTCTTGTTTTAATTTTCAGGAAAAAATGTTAATTTTATATTTAGTTTGGTTATTTGTTAAGGGTGTTTTTTTTAATTTTTCAGGAAAAAATGTTAACTTTTATTTAGTTAATTATTTGTTTAGAATGTATTTTTAATTTCTCAGAAAAAAAAGTTTATTTTATAGTTTTGTGGTTACTTGTTTAGGATATGTTTTTTATGCCCCCCTAAAATATTTTTGGGTGGCATACAGTAATTGCAGCATTCAACCGTCCTTACGTCCGGAATTTGGTGTCCAGCCTGTAACTTTGTCATGCATAGATGGATTTTGTTGATACTTGCTACAAATGATCAACATAACATGATGACGTGTTGCGAGTAAGACCAACTTTCCGTACCTCAAAGTTCAAGGTCACAATTTGAGTTTGTTTGACAACAATTTGAGTTTGTGTGAGATTTCGTGTCCGGCCTGTAACTTTGTCATGCAAAGATGAATTTTAATGATACTTGCTACAAATGATCAACATAACATGACGACGTGCCATGAGTAAGACCGGCACCCATACCTCAAAGGTCAAGGTCACAATTTGAGTTTGTTTGGCAACACTGCGTCTGTGTGAGATTTCCTGTCCGACCTGTAACCTTGTCATGTATAGATGGATTTTATAAATACTTTCTGCAGTCGATCAACATAACATGACAACGTGTTGCGAGTAAAACCCACACCCATACCTCAAAGGTCAAGGTCACACTTTCAGTTTGTTTGACAACACTTTCAGTCTGTTTGAGATTTCATGTCTGGCCCGTAATTTTGTCATGCATAGATGAATTTTGTTAATACTAGCTACAAAATATCAGCATAACATGACGATGTGTCCCGTGTTACACCCAGAATCCCACTTCAAAGGTCAAGGTCACAATTTAACTTTGTTTGATGACACTTTCAGTCTGATTGAGATTTCGTGTCCTGTCTTAAACTTTGTCACCTATGAATAAATTTTAAAAACACTTGGCTCAATGTATCAGCATGACATCACAATGTGGCACATGTAAGACCCACAGGCATACCTCAAAGGTCAATGTCACACTTTGAGTTTGTTTGACAACACTTTCAGTCTGTGTGAGATTTCTTGTCTGGTCTGTAACGAAGTCATCTATGGATAAATTTAAAAACACTTGTCTCAGTTGATCAACATGACATGATTAAGTGTTGCATGACCCAGAACCTTTCCTCAAAGGTCAAGGTCACACTTTTAATTTGTTTGATATTGCGTGTCTGGTCTGTGACTTTGTCTAACTTGGCTCAATTAATCGATGACATGATGACGTGTCATAAATAAGACCTAGACCTGTACCTCAAAAATCAAGGTCACACTTTTAAGTATGTACGACAACACTTTGAATCTGTTTGAGATTTAAAGTTTGTCCTTTAACTTTATCATACATGGATTGATTTCAAAAACAATTGGCTCAATTTATCAATTGATCTGTAACTTACATTAAAGGATTTTAAAATAGCAAGTGATCAGCATGTCATGATATGTTTCACCTGCATTTAACTGTTGAAATACCCAGACCATTACATTAGATGTCGAAGTAAAGGTTACACAACGGTCAAGGTCATGCTTTAATGTAAAAAAACATGAAATTACCTGTCTAGTCTGAAACATCAGTCCATTACTCCTTATATTCATGGATACATCGCTACATATTATATCATATATTGTTATTTTCACAGACCATTTGGGCGGCATGCAGCACTTAACAGTGACATTTCTTGTTTTATTTTATAAATATAATTTTAGTAGCAAACAATATTAATAACTGGTAGGTATCAAGAGGTCAATATTTTTTTATGATTATCGTATTAAAATGTTTTTAATATGTTGAGTAAAAAAAAAGATTTTAAATAAGGAAATTTATTTAATGCAAATTTAGAGTTTCCAAAACAGCAAACATTTACATGATTTGCAATACTACAACTGCCCATTTAGTGTGGTAAAATATGAAAATAGATTGTAAATACATGTAACTGTTTACAGGCTTAAACTGTTGTGGTAAATCTTTTAGCAGTTTTGAGGTGGACATTTGACATTTATAAAAATCAGGTTTTTATATAAATTTCAGATGCATCTTTTAAGTTTGATTAGGGTTTCACCTTGCAAATTGTCTTGCATTAAAAACATTGCAGTTGAAAGGGAAAAACATTCAAGTAAATTTGTTGTGATTCTTAAGCAACAATGTACAAATGTTCATCATGGTAATAGAACTTTTTTAGAACAGTGTTTGAACAGAAGAAGTCCCTGTATAACAGAAAAAGTAGTGTAGGGACAACTATACTAAGTTTTAAAGATCCATTGTGGAGCCGTTGTCCAATGGTAGAGCACAGGTCCCTTGATCAGACCAGGAATGGGGTGGTGGATTCAACTCTCCACAATGGCTATATGGCACATTATTCACAAATGCTTATTACTGCTTCTGTCCACGAATACCTCAAACTTTTTTTTTGTTTATAAGTTTTTTCATAATTGAGGTAAAATTGATGAATTTAAAACAAGTTTTACTTTTTGCAGGTACCTACAGTCCTAACGAAGGAGTGGACGCCCCAGGCAACTGTTTACCTTGTCTACCGGGACAGTACTGCGAGACCACCGGTCTTTCGGCTCCCACGGGTAACTGCACGGCAGGATATCTCTGCCTTGGTAGTGCTTCAGTGGCCACGCCTGACGATGGAGTTAATTCACCATGTGCAATTGCTCACTACTGTGTTGAAGGTATATGCCCTTTCTGCTTCTTAAAACACACTAAATTCCATTATTCACCTTAGATTTATTATTTGAGATTTTTTGTATGTGCATATATGTAAAATAAAACAATACCATTGTTCTTATTAATTACCTTTGACTACATGTTAAAAAAAAAAATAATGCAGTAATTTATAGATGGGTTTTAGTTAAAATATTGTAAATCAAGTTAATTTCTACAGGTTTTATATTACTGCGGTAATAGAAGAGCACAGATATTATTTTTCAGTAAAAGATTGATCTTGTTCACTTAAAACACACAAATATTTTGAGTAATATTAACTTTTTCATGCTCGCCATTTTAAGATTGGTGGAACGGCATTAAGTGTTACCCCTGACCTTCAAATAATACGTCTCTATCTGTTTGCCTGTTGGTCTATCACAGTATGTGCTTACTCTTTAAAATCCCATAAGCTTTTAACTTGGGGCGATGACTTGTAATTGGGGTTGGGGGTGGGGCATTTATGTTTTTGTGATAAATGCAGCCATCTAATATATACATATATATAGAACTACTTTCTACTACTTCCAATTGTTCAACATATTCCATGATTTTGTATATTTCAAGAACTACTTTCTACTATTTCCTTTAGTTCAACATTTTCCAAGATATTTGTATACTTCAAGAACTACTTTGTACTATTTCCAATTGTTCAACATATTCCATGATCTTTGTATATTTTAAAGAGCTACTTTCTACTATTTCCTTTAGTTCAACTTATTCTAAGATATTTGTATACTTCAAGAACTACTTTGTACTATTTCCGTTAGTTCAACATATTCCATGATCTTTGTATATTTCAAGAACTAATTGCTACTATTTCCGTTAGTTCAACATATTCCATGATATTTGTGTACTTCAAGAATTACTTTATACAATTTCCGTTAGTCCATGATATTTGTATACATGTACTTCAAGAACTACTTTCTACTATTTCCATCAGTTAAACGTATTCCATGATATTTGTATATTTCAAGAACTACTTTCTACTATTTCTGTTAGTTCAACATATTCAATGATATTTGTATATTTCAAGAACTACTTTCTACTATTTCTGTTAGTTCAACATATTCCACGATATTTGTATATTTCAAGAACTACTTTCTACTATTTCTGTTAGTTCAACATATTCAATGATATTTGTATATTTCAAGAACTACTTTCTACTATTTCTGTTAGTTCAACATATTCCATGATATTTGTATATTTGAAGAACTACTTTCAACTATTTCCGTTAGTTCGACATATTCCACGATATTTGTATATTTCAAGAACTACTTTCAACTATTTCCGTTAGTTCGACATATTCCACGATATTTGTATATTTCAAGAACTACTTTCAACTATTTCCGTTAGTTCGACATATTCCACGATATTTGTATATTTCAAGAACTACTTTCTACTATTTCCGTTAGTTCGACATATTCCACGATATTTGTATATTTCAAGAACTACTTTCTACTATTTCCGTTAGTTCGACATATTCCACGATATTTGTATATTTCAAGAACTACTTTCTACTATTTCCGTTAGTTCGACATATTCCATGATATTTGTATATTTCAAGTACTACTTTCTACTATTTCCGTTAGTTCGACATATTCCACGATATTTGTATATTTCAAGAACTACTTTCTACTATTTCTGTTAGTTCAGTATATTCCATGATATTTGTATACTTCAAGAACTACTTCTGTTTCCAATTGTTCAACATATTCCATGATCTTCCAGGTACAACTGCCGCAGTACAGTGCCCCAGAGGAACAATGAGAAATGAGACCCATGGCACAAGTGTTGCAGACTGCTATCCATGTACTGGAGGGAAATACTGTAACAGTCTTGCTGCGATACAGCCTGCCGGCGAATGTGCCGAGCGCTACTACTGCCCATCATCTGCAGACATAGAAGATCCAATGCCTGCTGCCTATCTTTGTCCATCTGGATTCTATTGTCCTGCAGTTTCTGCCGACCCAGTAGCTTGTGACCCGGGGACGTACCAACCAAATCAAGGGGAGATCAGCTGCCTGACCTGCCCCAAAGGCAAATATTGTCTTCAGAATACAACTACGCCTATAGACTGTCCAGCGTATTCGTACTGTCCGGAAGGTTCCGCATCACCAGTTCTCTGTCTGAACGGTACCTATACGGACTCGGCGACACTCAATCTTGAAAACTACACTGACTGCTCGGATTGCACAGCTGGTATGTAGAAGTGTTTTATTAGAAGTGTTTGTCTATTAAAGTGTCGTCCCTATTGATAGGGCCAGCCATAATGGGCTTACCAGATACACCTTTGTTGGACACAGTTACTTTCTGAAAGCTACCTTGCAAGGCATACCGCTGTTAGACATTTGGTACCCCTCAATTTAACTAGCTGCTGGTTGGGCAACCGGTCGCATCAGAGAAAAAGTGATTAGACCGAGATTCAAGCAATCAACCTCCCGCTTTCAAGGCAGATGCTTCAACCACCAGGCAATGGAAGACAGTTGTTTTATTTTCATTCTCCCATACATGTACATGACAATACGTTTATTCAATTTCAACTGACATAAGTAATAGTTTTGTATGATAATCATATATAGATATATAAATAGATACAATAATGTTTAATTTTTAGTACACAATGTTGTTCTTTGTTCTTATTGGGCCCGGTTAGCTCAGTCTTTAGTGCGTCTGACTATCAATCCTGGGGTGTTGAGTTTGAATCTCTGCCTGGCAACAGTCTCCATGATAGTTGATATACCACATTGTGTCTCATTATCATTCATCTCTAGGTTTACTGATTGTCTGTTAGTCCTTGATGGCATAAAATAAATAAATCATTGTTCTTATTGATTTTAGTGATAAACAGTGAATCACAATAAGAAACAGAATATATAGGCAACAAAACAAATTGTATTTTTTCTCAGAGTTTACAGATTTCTTTTCTACAGAAAATTACATATTTTAGATACTTACATATGGTGCTATATTATTATAACATTAAAAGACAACAAATAAAGGTTTAAATTGATTTTTTCTCTCCAAAATAATTAAAGCAAAAAAAAGAAGAACCCACCCAAACAAAAAATAACAAAAACAATCTCATATTCTTTTTTTTTCTTTTTTTTCCTTTTTTAAAGGCGAAATTGTTATTTACATTTTTCAATTTTAAACGTGGAATGTTCAAATATAATTCACTGAGAACTGCATGTAGCAGTTAGAGAATTAAGATACTAGTTATTTTGATATTCACATACCTACATACATTTTGTGACACAGGGAGATCTAGAAGGGGGACAGGCAGTCAGAATCCCTTTCATTCTATTCTTTCAAAAATATTCGAAGAATTACACAATTCAATGGACATTTTGAAACACATTGTCAGTACTTGGACCAATTCAGAAATCTGAATTTTTCAACCAACACTCTTTGTTGTTTACAATGCAGAACAATGGCCTCACTGGGATTAAATAAAAAATAGGATTAAAAATAGGAATGAAAAAAGTTTTGTGTAATATTGAATCCTAAAAATGAAATTGTCCTAATATTTTACCTCTAGCTGTGTCAAAAATGTTGTGGATTTTGCTGACCCTTCCTTTCTATTGACAGGTCACTCACGCCAGGCATCTCATCCAATATGATGTTCACCACAATACATACTCATACAATATAATCCCATATTGTATAAAACACTGTAAAATAACCTTATATTCTATAAATATAAACTCTACTGTTAAATTGATTTACCCCTCTGTAATTTGTATTTATCTTACAATAATTTTTCAGGCAAGTACTGTGTTGGCGGAATGATAGCCGGCGATTGTTCCGCTGGTTTTATCTGTTACATTGGCATGGGAGTGCCTGATCCAGATGACTCGTACATGCCAAACGGTGGACCCTGTCCCTATGGATACTACTGTACTGCAGGTATTACCACACCCGCTACCTGTCCAAGTCTACAATTTATTGATAAAACCGGCGCAGTGTCTCAATCTGAGTGCCAACCGTGTCCTGGAGGTCGTATTTGTCCGGCTAACTCAACTGTGTCAGAACCTTGCTGGGCTGGCTACTACTGTCAAGTGACCAACGACCCGACAAAGTGTCCGGTGGCAACTTACAATAATGAAACGGGTATGAGTGACCTGAGTGGGTGTCTGCCTTGTCCGGCTGGTTACTACTGCGATGAAGAAGGCATTGCTGACTATACAACCAAACCATGCCCACTTGGCTATTACTGTGTCAATGCCTCGACTACACCAGAACCATGTCCGACGGGATCTTACAGGTCAGTATTATCTTCTTGGGAAACAGATGATTCTTATTTGTACATGCATTCTTTATTCTAATTCATCTGCTGGTAACCATGTATATATCAATGTGGAGCGCATGGAAAAGCATCAAATCCATGATCGGAGGGTCTAGGGTTCAATTCTCTGCCACGGCCATGTGTGGTGTCCTAAGAAAGACACTTTATCTGCATATGCTCAGTATTGGTTCTATGCAGGAAGACCTCAAGCACGATTTTTCTAAGTTGTAAGGATTTGTTTCACAACCAAGGTAAAATAAATAAGTTTATGTTTACATATTAAGTTCCTCTACTGCACCCTGAACCATGTCTGATTTGGTTTAACAGTCATTTTTATCTTCTGTATGTACAAGATTGTCTTTTTTTACTCTGGGTAAAACTTTGTACAATCACAGGACAACATATCTCATAGTTTAAACTTATTTATTTTACTTGATTGTCAAACAAGTTCTTACGAATTAGGCAAATCAGTCTCGAAGTCTTCCTGGCTAGGATCGGTACAAAGCATATGCGGAAAAGTGTCTTGCTCAAGGACACCACACATAACTGTGGCGGAGAACGGAACCCACAACCCTCTGATCATGGGATCAGTGCTCTACCACTGGACCAAGTGCTCCATGTCTCATGCAAGACACATAAATGTAAAATCATTGAAAACAAGTATTTTAGTTTGGAGGGTGAGGTGATGGTAGGGGGGGGGGGGGGGGGGGGGGGTATTTGAAACATAGTGATTTGGCTTATTGTAGTATATAATAGCAGGCCAAACAATAAGTCATTGTTGATTGATTAGTAATTTATAAGGAAACTCAACATTGTGGCTAAAGTCTGAGCAAAAAATTTGGCGGTCTCGTTTTTTGCACATATTGTAATCCCTTCAATTTAATTTCCTTACAGGCCTCACAACACAGTTGAATTTTGTTCTTTGTTCTATATAAAATAAGGTCTAGGATTTCCATGGTAAAAAATTAATTCCACATAGAAACTTTTTGTAATATTTTGTAAACCCACATAAAAATGCACAATAATTGATAGGTTGACCACGTTGTTTTTTTTTTTAAAAGAGGGTGCAGTGATACTCTGAGACTTTTTGAAAAAAGAAGTTCTCAAATACTCATAAATTCATGCATATGTTGAAATCCTATAAAAGTCACTTTTTTAACACCCGTGATGTCTTATTGTAGTGTATGCCATACCAACTTTTGCTCTACTCATCTGCAGCAAGAAATCACAACAACTATGAACCATTTTGAAAATATTTCAAAACCAAATTACATAGGCCTTGTTTTTAAGCATAAGAATCATATTACCGTGGGGAAAATATGGGCGTAACTGAGACATACAACATCGTTTTTGATTTTTTGTCTAATATATGTGAGAATGGCTTTTATTGTTTCATGTTCATTACTACAATCACAGTTTATAGTTTTGTATGTTTTGTATTTTGTAGGGATGTGATATCAGCAGGGAGTGTGTCAGAATGTTACCTGTGTCCCGGCGGGTCCTACTGCCCCTACACTAACATGACCTATGCTGGATATCCGTGTGAAGATGGACAATACTGCCCAGAGGGTGCCACCATACCTCGAGCCTGTAAAGCTGGTAAGTTTGAATGTGATAAAATTTTGATTGATAAATCATTAAATGTTTACACAATAAATCGTTACATATTTACATTAAAAAAAATCATCAACATTTTTAGCTCTACTGGCCAAAGTCTCACTGAGTGTTGTCAAAGTTTGCAGGTTGGATCCCCAGCTCAATCTATGCCTCTCATAAACAACTCTCAGTACTGGTTCTACCCAGGAATGGTTCTGTCGAGTCGTTCATATAACTGAGTTTTTCTTCACAATCGTGCTAATATAAATATGTACAAACTAAATATTTTGGGGAAATTCGAAGACAAAATTAAGAGTGAAAAGCTGTGTGCATTTTTTTTTTTTTTTATTGCTTGTCATCTTATTTTAAACCATTATTTACTCATGAGTTGAAACTTAGATGTTTACAGTCCTACTTTCTCAGCCAATAAAATCACCCAGAATTTTCAAAATAGAATGCCATAGTTATGCCCCCGCCATTTTCAGTGGGTGGTGTATAGTATCTTTACTGTCTGTACGTACGTCCCGTACGTACGTAAATGGTTTCTGACTGATATGTTTAGTTTTAATGAACAGATTTAAACTAATTTTGGTGTGTGACTTCACATTCAAGTAATACAGCTCAAGTTCATATTTCGTTCCGGTCTGATGATTTTTAATAGAGTTACGCCCCTTTTTGGACAAAGATTATTGACTAATGTCAAGAAATTTGTTTTCGCTCGATATCTCTTGAAGGATTGAATGGATTTGATTCATATTTTGTAAAAAGATGTATAGTGATAAACTACAGCTCCAGTTTGATTTAGTTACGTGTTCTGGGCTATGATTGGGTGATAGTTTCCGACCTCTAAAGTCTTTATTTATGAACTAATTTTGATGAAAACTTATATTTGGCTTTATATCAACAAGACCCAGGTCAAGTTCGACAATAGATGGAATTGGTGCATATTAATTAGATGATCTGGACTCTGATTAGCTGACCGTTTCCAACCTCTAAAATCTTTATTGATGGATCGATTTTGATGAAACTTGATATTTGGCTTAATTGATATCTACAATGTAGTTTCAAAGCAGGGGCATAGTTTAACATAGAATGTCAACGACCGTCAGTAGATGTTGACCTACTTCCTCAGCCAAGGAAATTGCTCCAGGAATGAGAAATAGATCAACATCAAAGCCAGTAAGAAATTACATTGACTTTTCTACTGGCATACCTTTACAAAATTATGTCTGATAGCCCTCTACCATATTTGTTGATTGATTGAATTATGACTCTTTTTTTCAGGATACTATTGCAACAACTCAGAGTCGCAAATCTCATGTCCGCCTGCATTCTACTGTCCAGAGAACTCTACTGACCCCACCAAATGTCCATCAGGTCATTACTGCACAGGAAACTTTTTCGACACGTGCAACTGTACAGATGCAGGTCAGTTATCATATTAATTTGTGGTTGACAATTTCCATTAACTCTTTACTCCATATGCATTTTAACTGGACTCTTCCAAACTCAAAAGCCACACATAGTCAATTTCCATGAATAGAAACATTTTACATATCTATTCTGATAGAGTAGAAAACAGTGCATAACCTGTTCTGATTGCTCGTTAGGTATCTTCATTAGAGGTGTTGAAAGGTGTCCATATGAAATAAAGGGTTAAATCATATTTCCTCAATCATCCCTCATATCACTTGTATAATAAAAAGTTTTATCACATAAATTATGGTGTAATAAACCTGACATATTTTTGATATTAACCAAGCAGATTATCACTCAGTTCTCTTGCGTAAAATGCTGAAGTACTTTCCAACTTGTCCAAACTTATAAATGATGCCGATTTGATATAAAATGACATCATTTCATACATTATGTCATACATAATATAATATTGTGCAATTTTCCTCATTCTTTATAGAGGTGATCTGAAAAATAAATGGTAAATGTACCAATAACCTGAGTTATGTTATAAAAAGAGTCTTACATTCGTACTCATCTACTATTGAATTTAGGGGTCTTCCATGGTCTTAGGTCGTAGGTTTGAGTCTCAATCGCTCAAAATAAAACATAATGTCAGAAAGTTTGCCAGTTATTTGCAGAAGGACAGTAATTCTACTCAGATTCATTCTGTGGTCTTCCTCCACCAGTAAAACAGGATAGGCCATTAAAATTTATAAAACCTAAAATGTGGTTAAAATTGCTTTAAACCCTATTTTAAAAACAAACTCAGAGCCTTAAAATGTTGGTATCAAGTTCACTTGCGTCTTGATATAACGTGGTTCCTCTGATCCAAAGAATCAGACCAAGATAAAGACAGAACCACATTACAGAGCCTTTTTTCTAGAAATAAGGAAGAGGCCCAGGCCTTCAAGGTTGTGGAAAAAACCAGCATGGTTGAGGGGAAATTGGGAATTTATTTTAAGGCTTAATTAGCTGGAAAATAAAGCTGTAAGTAATACTGTTAAGATCATGTTGTAACCAATAATTATCAGATATTACAATAATACTTCATATCAAGGTGTATTATTAGACATATAATTACCAGATGTACATGTATTATTGGAGACATAATTACATTATGTATTATTGGAGATATAATTACCTGATATATTATTGGAGATAGTATTACCTGGTGTATTATAAGAGATATAATTACCTGGTGTATTATTGGAGATAGTGTTACCTGGTGTATTATTGGAAATATTATAAGCTTGTGTATTATTGGAGATAATATGACATGGTATATTATTGGAGATATTATTACCTGATGTATTATTGGAGATATTATTACCTGATGTATTATTGGAAATATCATTACCTGGTGTATAATTTGAGATTTTATTACCTGGTGCGTTATTGGACACATTATTACCTGGTGTGTTATTGGAGATATAATTACCTGGTGTATTATAGGAGATTTATGACCTTGTATTTATTTGGAGATATTATTACCTTGTGTATTATTGGAGATAATGTGACCGGGTGTAAAATTTGATATATCATTACCTAGTGTAAAATTTGAGATAGTATGGTGTGGTGGATTATTGGAGATATCCTTACTTTATAGGTAATATTATGACTTTTTACAGGAGCTATAGAACCAGTCCAATGTCCCCCTGGTTTCGGAGAAATGATCGGTGCCAACCGCAGTTCTTTCGATGATACATGCGAACCATGTCGTGCGGGAAAGTATAGTGCTTCAGATGGCAGTGGTTGCCTCCCTTGTCGCGCAGGAGTTGTCTGTCTTTCTCAGGCAACAACAGACAACCCAGTTACTAACACTAGCTCAGAAGCTGCTATATTTGGTGTGAATGGAACCAGATCATACCTCTGTCCACCTGGTAAGTTATCATACCTCTGTCCATCCGGTAAGTTATCATACCTCTGTCCACCTGGTAAGTTATCATACCTCTGTTCAACTGGTAAGTTACCATACCTCTGTCCACCTGGTAGGTTATCATACCTCTGTCCACCTGGTAGGTTATCATACCTCTGTCCACCTGGTAGGTTATCATACCTCTGTCCACCTGGTAAGTTATCATACCTCTGTCCACCTGGTAGGTTATCATACCTCTGTCCACCTGGTAAGTTATCATACCTCTGTCCAACTGGTAAGTTACCATACCTCTGTCCACCTGGTAGGTTATCATACCTCAGTCCACCTGGTAATTTATCATACCTATGTCCATCTGTTAAGTTATCATACCTCTGTCCAACTGGTAAGTTATCATACCTCTGTCCACCTGGTAAGTTATCATACCTCTGTCCAACTGGTAAGTTATCATACCTCTGTCCACCTGGTAAGTTAAAGTGTGAGGTCCAGTGGTAGAGCAACAGCCCCATGATTGGGGGGTCGTGGCTTTGATGGCTATGTGTGGTGTGAATGGAACCAGATCATACCTCTGTCCACCTGGTAAGTTATCATACCTCTGTCCATCTGGTAAGTTATCATACCTCTGTCCACCTGTTAAGTTATCATACCTCTGTCCACCTGGTAAGTTATCATACCTCTGTCAAACTGGTAAGTTATCATACCTCTGTCCACCTGGTAAGTTATCATACCTCTGTCCACCTGGTAAGTTATCATACCTCTGTCCAACTGGTAGGTTATCATACCTCTGTCCACCTGGTAAGTTAAAGTGTGAGGTCCAGTGGTAGAGCAACAGCCCCATGATTGGAGGGTCGTGGCTTTGATGGCTATGTGTGGTGTGAATGGAACCAGATCATACCTCCGTCCACCTGGAAAGTTAACCCTTTACTCCATAGATATGCGTTTTCCCGCACCAATCACAGAAGGCTTTGAAAACAGTGCAGGAAGAGTTCAGATTGCACTGTTTTCCACTCTGTCAGTTAATATAAACATAATTCACCCAATAATTCAAAAGCGTTCTATATAAGGTGTCCAAAGGCGTCTATATTAGAGGTGTCCAATGTCATCTATATGAAGTAAATGGTTAAAGTGTGAGGTCCAGTGGTAGAGCAACAGCCCCATGATTGGAGGGTCGTGGCTTTGATGGCTATATGTAGTGTCCTAGAGCAAAACATTTTTCTGCATATGCTTAGTACTGGTTCTGCACAGGAAGAATTTGAGGGTGATTTGTATAAATTATAATAACTAAATACTGCGCACTCTAGTAAGTATAATACATGTAACATGGAAATAAGCTTTCAGGCTTTATGGGCAATCCAAGGTTATTTCACACTTTTGATTATGTATGCCCAATGTTGCATCAATTCAATACTTCTTGAGATTTTCCACTCATTTCATTTAAGTAACCATAGTTTCTATGGTATATTTTATTTTGATAGACCAATAATTGTTTTACATTGGATTCTGCCAAAACATTAATATTTAATTAAAATTGCATTCAGTGATATTGAATTCAGTTGAAACTCATTATCTCAATATCAGTTGAGTCGAAATTCCCGAAGTGTCGATATTTTTTTCCATCCCCAACTTTTCCCCTTCTTTGTGTATGTAAATAAAATCCTTTTTACTCGATATTGTCTGATATTTCGAATATCTCGATCCCAGTCTCAGTTCACAATTGATCATTTCATACCTTTAATGGAATGTTTGTCTCGATATAATTATTGTTGACCTAATATTGTGTGTTTTTCCAAGCCTTGTGAAAATCTGCGCATGCAATTTTTCACAGTTTGTTTAAGACGCGACACTAATTACCAGTAAACGGCAAAGGTGTCAGTTTTAATGACAGACAGAATGTTGCACACATCGTGTCATTGAATTGGGTGATTACATGTAAATTGTTTAAATATCATTTGATTTATCAACCAGCCTCAACTTATATCTCACACTGCCAAGAAATTCAAAGAATGACCCGGATATCAGCATTTATCACGACAGTGTAATTCTAATGCACTGATCGTAATATAAAAGTGAAAGTACAATTAGCATGTGATGAAAATAAATATTGATCTTGAGATAAAATCTATATCGATATTCGGATATCTCGAGTTTTTTTGGTAGTCCCTCCAATATTGAGATAATGAGATTGCAATACTTAATTTTTATATAGTATGGTTGATAGTTCTATAATTACCATTTACTAATTTTTCTTCATTTTATTTGTAATTGGGTATGTATATTTAATGTCATTTGTATATGTTTGTTTTAACCTGAATAAACATCAATCAGTCAATCAATCACTCGTGTTTTAAGACAAAGTTTTTATGCAGAATACATGGACATTAATTCTGTAATATTTTTAACATTTAATTTAGCACATGAATTCAAATAATATTGCCATACAAAGTAATATTTCCTCTATGCAATTTGCCAAAGTTTGTATAGATATCCAATACGGGTTGGTAGCAACATCGCTAGAAAACAATGGCTACCTGAAGCAGTTCAGTGATGTCAATGCTGAACATTTAACCAGCCATTTCTACATGACCTTCAGCTTCAAACTCGTCACATTGTTACACAATTCAAGGAAGTATAGTATAAAGACTCGCAAGACAGATGTGTGAAAAGACGCATGAATTGTATCTCAATCTATGATGGGCACTTGGAGAAGATGTGATTTGGCTGGTTTAATGTTGTGCACGGTCATTCAATATTATACAGTAAAACTGTGTAAGTGGCCACCTCTGTTAAGCAGCCACAAATTTTGCTATTTCCAATTTCTATGTTTTCAGAGCAAATTAACCTGTATTAAGCAACCACCTGTTTTAAAGGGCCCCTTTTGCTCCTTCCCTTAACTGGCTGCTTTATGACATTTCAGGCTATTATTGTCCCGAGGGATCTGCCTATGCAACCGGATGTCCGGTGGGCACCGCCCGAGATGAGGAAGGCCAAGAATCTGTGTCTGATTGTTACGCATGCCCCGTCAATCACTTCAATCATAAAACAGGACAATTAGGATGTTTCTCATGTGGAGCGGAGGCTTTCCAGCCTGCAACAGGCCAAACTTCATGCACATGTAATGGGAACGGAAGAGATTTCCAGGTATTAATATATAATATGCTCGAGTCCCTCTCACTAGGAATTTTTCAAAAAACTTCTCTACAACCGATCAGTCTAATTTGATACAGCTTATCCCAATGAGTATGGGTTTAAATTTTGTACAAATCAATGGTCTTGTATTGATAGGGGCTCTGTAAAGGGGTTTTGAGTTTTACATAGGAATACTAAAATAATTGGAAAACAGAAAATTCTCCTTTTTTTTATTTCATTTATGACTTTTTTTATTCAGTTTGAGTTTTGAAGCATCTATTAGTCATAACAAGTAGGATTTTCTTTCTAAACGGAAGTGGGGTCAAAAACCGATGAAATTGAACATTGTCATAAATCTTATTCTCAACAACCAATCAGTCAAATGTGTTCATATTTGATATACATTATCCCTGTGGTTAAGAGTTTTAAGTTTGTACAAATGAAGGGGCACTGGGATGTATAGAGGCCCTGTAAGAGGTCTTTGAGTTTTACATAGGAATACTATTGGAAAATGGAAAATTCTCGTTTTTCTTCCATTTGTGTAGATATGTTGTTTAATTTGAGATCTAAAGCATTGATTAGTAACAATAAATGTGATTTTGTTCAATAAAGAGGATTGAATTTCCATAAGGGGCCATGGGATGGGTGGGGAAGTAAGGTTAAAATTGGAATTTTCACAAAGCTTCCTCTTAATAACCTTTCATATTTAATATAAATTATCCTTACATCAGCTAGGATTAAAGAGTCTGCCTATCAAGAGGCTGGGATATATTGGGGCCCTGTAATGTGTTTTTTTTACTTTTTTATAGGAATATTATAGGGAAAACTGATTATTTTCATTTTCGCATCCGTATGTGTACAAAAAAACTTCTTTTTAAAATCTTAAGCATTTCTGCTCAAAACACATCCCTTAGAGTGGGTGATTGAAGTTCTGACAATTCAAGGGGCTGAGTTGTATAAGGGTTCTGTACAGGGACTTTATTTGTTTAATGGATGAATGGTATGGGAATTTAAAGTATTTCCTTTTCATTGCAATTAAGTTTTTGTTCAGTATAGGTGTGGTGGGGGTGTTTATTCATATGCTGTTTAAAGGACCCGAAAAGAGGGTAAATGTTGTGATTTTTCAAAAAGTGCTATGGCCACTATGAGTCAGTAGAGTGTCCTCAGGCCCTCTTGGGGCTCTTAATGTTTTTAATGCATTAGATAAATTATTGAAATTTGTTTGAGGTAATTTCACTGTTTAAAATAAAGAAATTTTAAATTGTAATTTCTCTGTTTTCCATCCTAAAATGAAAAATGATTGCTTTTTTTCCGCCAGTAAACTATCAAATAAATTTCACATGTTAAACACTGAATGCTGACATTGGCATGGCATACCACTTTATAGATCACTCGATAAAATAGAAACAATATTTTACTGAAGTCAAGCTTTTATTCTCTGTACCTCGTACAGGAAAGTGACCGAATGTGCCCATGTTCAGCTGGTTTCCTAGAAGTGACCGGAGATACGGATTGTTCAAAACAAGTTTTTGATCTGTGTAGAAATGGAAATTATAGATACCAGGATGGTAGATGTATGTCATACGGCGAGATGGTCAGTTTCTGTACAAACACGGTGAGTATAATTTACATGTAACCCACTGGGTGATCAAGACCTGGCGGGGTTGGGCCATCATCTCACCTCCCAACTGCCCTTTATAATCCACTAGAGGAGGGCTGGAGGGGCAAAATCTCCTCTCCCAGATTCAACATTATCCACTGGAGGGGTGGAGGGGCAAAATTTCCTCTCCCAGCTTCAACATTATCCACTGGAGGAGGGGGTAAAATCTCCTCTCCCAGCTTCAACATTATCCACTGGAGGAGGGGTGGAGGGGCAAAATCTCTTCTCTCAGCTTCCACATTTTCCACTGGAGGAGGGGCAAAATCTCTTCTCCCAGCTTCCACATTATCAACTGGAGGATCCAGGATTGGGGATTTGGGCAAAATCTCTCCCAGCTACCACATTCTCCACTGGAGGAACCAGGATTGGGGATTTGGGCACAGTCTCCTCTACCAGCTGCCCCATTATCCATAAGATGATCCAGAGCTGGTGGATTTGGACACAGGTCCCACTCTCAGCAGCCCCATTATCCACTGCAGGATCCAGAGCTGGGGGTTTAAGCACATTGCCTTCTCACAGCTGCCCAATTGTCCACTGGAAGATCCAGAGTTGGGAGATTTGGGCATCATGATGGTACCCCTCTCACAGCTGCCCCATTTCTACTGCAGGATCCAGAGCTGGGGGTTTGGGGCACAATTTCCTCTACCAGCTGCCCCATTATCCACAGAATGTTCCGGAACTGGGGGTTTTGGGCACATTCCCATCTCCAAGCTGCCCCATTATCCACTGGAAGATCCAGAGCTGGGGGATTTGGGCACCATCCCCTCTCACAGCTGCCCCATTATCTACTGGAGGTTCCAGAGCTAGGGCTTTGGGGCACATTGCCCTCTCCCTGCTGCCCCATTATCCACTAGAGAATCCAGAGCTGGGGATTTGGGGCATCATCCCCAGTGTTTTCCCCACACTTATGAAATTGAAAAAAAAAGGTAATTTTAACTCATTGAAAGTAGGTTAACCCTACCTAAAATCCTGATCCTCACCATTCTTGAATATGTAATCAATATTTTATTGTCATGACCAACACTTCAATCAATCAAGAAGAAATGTAATTTATTATGCACAATGTGTGGCCTAGGGAATTTACTAATGCAATAAAATTTTATTATACCAGTGTGTGACACTGGTAAATTGACAGTTGTAATCTATTTTACAGATGTGTGACCCTGGGAAATTTACTGTTGTAATTTATTATACAGGTGTGTGACTCTGGGGAATTTGTTGGTGTAGATGAAACTTTGGGTGTTTGTCTCTGTAGCGTGGATGATTTGGAGTTTTTGTGCAACCTTGAGTGTCGCAAAGCCCAGATAGAGATAATACAGTTTGTGTGTGCTGAACCCCCGCTAGAGCCTTACCTGGAAATCTCAGATGGAAATGGTAATTCTCAGGTGAGATGTATTTTATGCTGATAATAATTGAAATGACTTATAAGGTTGAAATTTATTTATTCACATTCATAATTATATACTTCCATTTTCAGTTGCAGTCAGTCTAAATGAACTATATGGACAAAATAAGCATTTCATTTCCCAATGAAAAATGTTTGCAGCTGGACAAACCTAAAAAAGCTAAATAGGACCAGTTTTCATTTCATTGGTGGAATGATCTTATATTGCTGGTTCACCATCACGTCACGAGTTTGATGTGATGTTTGCGTGAAATCATTCAATGTGTTGACAACGTCGCTGTTCAGTGATGACATTGGCTTTACAATTCAATGCGTGTCATCTGCTTTTTAATATAAAAAAACATTCAGCTAGTTTAATGGTTTAAACTTATTTATTTTACTTCAATTGTGAAACAACTTAAACAGAGTCTTCCTGGGTAGAACCAGTACTAAGCATATGTGGAAAAGTGTCTTGATCAAGGACACCACATATAGCTGTGAAGAAGAATCAAACCCACGACTCTCCGATCATGAGTTCTGTGCGCTACCACTAGACCATGTGCTCCACTTTAGTTTAATGTTCATGAAGCACAAATTTTAATCCTCAAATCAAATAAATATTTACCCCTTTTATGAAAGTGTAGACCCATATATTAATTTTTAAGTATAATACCTGAAACTTTGTAGTTAAAGAAATTCATGACAGTTTTCATAGAACTAGTGTCACGCTGATTTTGAAAATACTAGTAAAATCATTTTTAAACATACAAGTTTGTTTGATTGATTGATTATATATTTGGCATCATTTTTATGCCATTGAGGGCCAACAGACAATCAGTTAACCTAACTACTTTTTTCCCCCAGGATCCTTAAATGTTAACTAGTACGCGAGCACACCCTATCTCTGCATGTTACTTTCTCAATTGAATCAGCGGTGAGAGGCAAATGATAATGAGACAAAATATCAGTCATCACAGATACTGTTGCTTGGTGTGGATTCGAACTCACTACCCCTGGATCGATAGTAAGATATGCTGCTGACTCAGCTAATCGGTGGAATCAGTCGTTTTTCCGAGTTCTGTGGAATTTTCATGCCCCTGTTGTTTAGCACCCCACACACTGGTATGTCTGTCGCAGTTTATTCGATGATCCTCCAAGGCCAAGTGGTCTATGATGTCATCTCAAGATCACTTTCCTCTCACCACTTAGGTCGTCAGTTTGAGTCACGCTTGATCAAAAAAACGGATGTGAGAAGTTTGCCAGTTAGTTGTGGAAGGACAGCTGAATTCAACTCAGATTCATTTTTAGGTCTTCCTCCACCAATAAAACTGGAAATGCCATATATAGCCTGAAATGTGTTGATATGGCGTTAAACCCTTTTAAGAAATACACACAAAAAAACCCACTTAATTGTCAGCTCTACTGTCAAATTCCTTAACAGATTTTCACCAAACTTGCTGGGGAGTATCCGAGTATGTAGTCTTATTGGTCATGTCATTGTTGATTTTGGGTCCATTAATTTAGTTTATTTGGATGAAATCAGTTGCCTGTGAAATATGAATGGTTAAGTTGACAGTCATAATTCTTCACATGCTATTTCTTCAACATTTTGTCAGGAGATGCAAGTTTCCTATCTTTCTCTATTTTGGTCCTTATTTTTATCAGTGCATTATTTAAAATTTAGTTATAATGGAATGGGCGCTTGAAGCAAAATTGGCAATGTAATGACTTAAAAGACATTTTGTCTTCGCGATTCTTGTGCCTGAGAAATTAAGAGCTGTGTTAACCCTTTACTCCATAGTTACGTGTTTTCCCGCACCAATCACAGAAGGCCTTTGAAAACAGTGCAGGAAGAGTTCAGATTGCTCGTGACGAGCAATCTGAACACTTCCTGCACTGTTTTCCACTCTGTCAGTTAATATAATCATAATTCATCCATTGCTGATATGTGGTGAATTAATGCTTTCAATATTAGAGGTGTCCAAAGGCGTCTTTATGAAGTAAAGGGTCAAGCAGTTGGGCATTATTTATGTCTGAATGATTATAATGGTCATATTTCTATGTACATATGAGAACATTGGAACATTTTCATGAGCTCTATTAAGTTTGGATGGCAATGGATACTGTTGGATGAAGATAATAGTTTGAAGATGCATGTTGATACACTGGAAAAAAGTTGGCAGAATTGTTCAATATGAACCACCGAAGTTATGAGAAAATAGTCAGGCCAACCCCATGTTTTTTGTCTTGCATAGTTGGACCAGCAGAGGACTAAACATGGAAACAAGACATTTTAGAACCATTGGCAATATGTTCAGTCTTCCAGAAGTGCATTTCTCTATATGTTGAACAGAGCAAAATTTGTTGCTGTGTGAGATTTATCTGATAGTTTCTGCTCAAAAAAGAGAGCGACTTATCCCCAAAATGGAAAAGATGTTGTTTTAATGCTATTTTCAACTCATTTCAGGTTATATTATTATGGCATTTCCAGTTTTATTGGTTGAGGAAGACCTCAGAATGAATCTTGAGTAGAACCACCTTCCTTCCTGCAAAAAACTTACAAACTTTTTCACATAAGTTTTTTTGAACAAGCCAGACTCGGACTTGTGATCTTAACAGTGAGAAGTAAGTGATCTTGAGACAGCCGTCTAGGCTAGACCTCTCAGCCATGAAGGACCCTTCAAGAATCGAAACTTTGATTTCAATAATTTTAATGAATGTGGAGTGGACCAAAAACAAGATAAGGATATTAGGAATTAATTGCTAGATTATCATCCAATTTTTTTCTTAAAAATGGGGAGGGGGTGGGAGAGGATTTTACTTTCTATTTTTAACATTTTTGATGTTTTTTATAAAAATCCTTTTTTTTTTCTTTTTTTTTTTTTTTTTTATGAAAATAAAAAGGGTCTTACATTATAACATTTTTATAATTTCATCAACAGAAGCAATATGTGGTGTCTAGCCTGACAGCATTAATCAATTCTGCGAACAGTTTAACAACAGACCAGTGCGACCTGTTCGATGGATCGTCCTATGGCGTAAACATGATTGTTATGGATGAACGAGGATTTTTGGGTAAAAAAACACCATTTATTTTAAAAAAAAATTGTACATTCCAAAATGCTAAATTTACATTGTTATGTTTAACATGAGTCTTTTTAACTTGGTTTCTATTAGTTGTTGAAACATGGTTTCTGGTTTCTAGTATATATTTTAACATGGTCTCTGGTTTCTATTAGTTGTTTAAACAGGGTTTCTGGTTTCTATTAGTTGTTTAAACTGGGTTTCTAGTTTCTATTAGTTGTTTAAACATGGTTTCTATTAGTTGTTTAAACAGGGTTTCTGTTAGTTATCTGAAAGGGGCCAGGTGGGGTCACAAAATGTTTAAAATTGAACATTGTCATAAATCAGAAAAAGTTCAATAAGGAGAATTGACTTTCTATAAGGGCAGGGTGGAATAAGGAGAATTGACTTTCTATAAGTGGCAGGATGGGTAAAAAAAGGGTTAAAATAGAAAATTTTCAAAAATCTTCTTCTCAAAAACTGGTCAGTCATATTTGTTCATATTTGATATAAATTATTTTCAAAAATCCTGATATATTCCCTTTTATTAGCACAGTTGTATTTATTTTAGGTGTTTATAACCCTGGTCACGCTGAGGTTATCGCCGTATTCGATGCAAATATCAAGGACAACATCACTGGTAACGCTACCCAGGACAGCACAAGTACCTACTTGCGCCGACGCTTACTTGCCACCACCACGTTTAACGGATCGACATTCAGCGGCATTCAGAATCCCGTCGCTTGTCTGAAGTACGGCGAATTTATGTTGTTTGCCGTGAATAATGCAAACTACCCAATTTATGACAGGTGAGATTATATAATTTATTATTGTCAACTTTGTGAAGAGGCCTTAAAAAATAAACTTCCTTGCTTTTGGTTATTTTCTGTAATGTAAAATATTTAATTGCTCGATATCAGCGGCATTCAGAACCCAACAATTTGTCTGGTTTATTTCGTTTGCCATGAATAACTCGACCTATCTGAGTAATGACAGGTGTGATACATACATAATTCTCGGCTGTAAAATAAACCAGGTATGATTGTTTTCTAGTGGTGTAACGATTCATCAATGCATTAATAGACCACAGTTCACCTTTCCGCTGATGTGTGTATCGGGTGTTAAATGAACTTCCAATACATCAGGATGCAATGCATTCTATAGACCTGCATGATGTATCGATACGATTGTCAAATATCGTGTATCCAATTCCATTCTTGATGAAACAACAAGTAGCTAATAAAAACTTACACACAAAAAAGAACAGGTTTTTAAAAAAGCAAAATGAAGTTTTAGATATATATTGGCTTAACACATGACGAATATTACGGACAGCATATAATTGTTGTCATCAGGTCTCCTTTCAATCAGGTACTATCCCACTATGTTTATTTCGTCACTCTCGCAGTTATGCTGTGTAATAAGTTCTGTTGTTCTCTGTTAATAAAGATAATTTTAAGTTACAAACAAGCATAGTTATTACATAGTTATTACATAGTATCGTGATGGGCATTACATCACGACTTAAATATTGCAACACACATCGCCTTTTATTTTCACAGGCTTTTGTTTCGTGATATGTATCGTTCTGAAAATGAAGTATCGCGATGTGCATTGCAGATGAAAAAATGCCAATGCCGAACCCTATTGTTTTCAGTGTTGTGGAATTAATTGGTTAATCAGTTTGATTGTTCCCTTATCAAAAACTTATATACAATCATATAATATAACAATTCTTGATATCTTGTGTTACCTTAGTGACATTGTGAACCCTTCTGGGTTTGATAGCCACCTAGATCTTTCTTTTTTATGGCTCCCTCAAATTTTTGGGGTGACATATAGTAATCGCAGCATCTGTCTTTCTGTCCATTATTTTGTGTCCGTCCTGTAACTTTGTCATGCATAGATGGATTTTGCTAATACTTGCTACAAATGATCAACATAACATGATGACATGTAGCGAGTAAGACACACACCTGTACCTCAAAGGTCAAGGTCATATTTTGAGTTTGTTTGACAACACTTTGAATCTGTGTGAGATTTCATGTACAGCCTGTAACTTTGTCATGCATAGATGGATTTTGCTAACACTTGCTACAAATGATCAACATAACATGATGACATGTAGCGAGTAAGACACACACTCGTACCTCAAAGGTCAAGGTCACATTTTGATTTTGTTTGACAAAACTTTGAATCTGTGTGAGATTTTGTGTCTGGCCTGTAACTTTGTCGTATATCGCGCATCCCTTCTCGAAGATCTTAAAAGTTGGGGAAAAAAAACGCGCATAATATGTGAGCAGAAACGGTAGATGGATTTTATAAATACTTGCCACAAATAATAAAACTAACAGGAAGGCGTTTCACACGTAAACCGAGACTTCCACTTCAAATATCACAATTTAACTTTGTTTGACCCTTTCAGTCTGTTTAAGATTTTGTGTCAGGTCTGTACTTTTGTCACCTATTGATAAATTTCAAAAAAACACTTGGCTCAGTTCATCGGTATGACATGACGTGTCGCGCATAAGACCCAAACACATACCTCAAAGGTCAAGGTCACACTGAGTTGTTTAACAACACTTTGAGTCTGTGTGAGATTTCGTGTCCGGCCTGTAACATTGTCATACATAGATGGATTTTATAAACACTTGCTACAAATGATAAGCATAACATGGCGACATGTCGCGCATAAACCAAGACTCCGACTTCAAAGGTCAAGGTCACAATTTTAACATTGTTTGACGACAATTTCAGTTTGTTTGAGATTTTGTGTCCGGTTTGTAACTTTTTCACCTATGGATAAATTTCAAAAACACTTGGCTCAGTTGATCAACATGACATGATGAAGTGTCGCATGTAATACCCAAAATCTTACCTCAAAGGTCAAGGTCACACTTTCAATTTGTTTGATGTCTGATCTGTAACTTTGTTTGACATGGAAGGATTTTAAAATAGCTTGACACAAGTGAGCAACATATCATGATGATGTGTCTCCTGCATTTACCTGTAGAAATACCCAGACCATTACATCAGATGTCAAGGTCAAAGTTATACAAAGGTCAAAGTCACACTTTAATGTAAATAAAAAATGAAATTGTGTGTCTTATTCTGAAAAGTCAGTCCATGACTCTTGATATTCATGGATACAATGTAAACTATTATTATAGAATATATTGTTATTTACACAGACCATTTGGGGGGCATGCGACACTTACCAGTGACATTTCTTGTTTGTTTGTTTATTAAATCTATTTTATTTTTTCAGTACTAGTATTGTTTTGTCATCTAATCACCATCACTGCAAACTGCATGGTAAAGTATGGTAACACGATCGATTAAAAATTCATTGAAATATATTTCAGAAATAACCTCTTCAACACCAACGCTGCATTTGACTATGGTGGGTTCCGACTTCTGGCAGAAGCCCAGGCTCAGTCCAGCACATCGACCACCCTCTTCTCGTACCAGTTCAATGACCCTGGCACTTATGTATTCTACTCGAGCGCAAATCAGTACAAAAAGATGGTAAGTAATTTGAGATTCAGATGGTTAATTCTTTCCCAAGACTGTTTTGGTGGGGACGAGACAATGTCATTCATAAAGTTACCCTAAGGGATAGAATTTTCTATGATTCTATTGCATACCAAACACAGTAAATGAATATTTTGAATTGATTTAACATTATATTATATTTTTTACCAAAATCAATTTCAAGACTAGAAATTATATAATTTTTGAGTCTCACTCTGTCCAAAACCTTTATGTGCATAATTTTGCCAGTTACTTGCGGAAACTTTCCAAAAGGAAGGTGGGTCTACTGGGATTCCTTCTGAGGTCTTCCTTCACCAATAAAACTGAATATGCCATATATAAGCTTGAAAATAATGTTAAACCCCATTAAAATAAAATACATTTGATTTCATTGTATCTTCATGATCCACCAAGTTTCTAAATCTGTCTTTTGTATAGCATGTGAGAAGTCATGAATTCTTAAGTGAATCCTACTCATATAAAGTTATCAGTTCATATATGTAAATTGTCCGTCCAGTCCAGATGTGTTGCATGTAAATCCATAGTATATAAGTCAAGGTCGGCACCAAATTTATTGGTTTGGCAGAGGCCTTGATATTGTGTCTATTGATTGCATTGTAGCTAGGCACATTCATCGTAGTCTGGTCTGTACATTTATAGTTTATGTCTTGGTTAGTCACAAATAATTATCTCTATATATATATGTTGTTATTGTGAATTTAATTATCTCCCTTTATATATATATATGTTATAATTTACAATGTATAATTTATTTTAGCTGAATTGATTGCGAAGTTCGCTCATAGTTTATGTGACTTGCTCAAGGTTTCTTGGTAAAACCAATAAAAGTTTCTTGGTAAAACCAATACTGTCCAGGTTTCAAGTATCCAAAGAGAGGGTGGTAGTGATTGTTGGCCACTCGCGCTACAGGTTGCTGGTTTGATCCCCAACTTGACTAATAAGCCTCTCAAAAAGAGAGACTTTATTATTCTGCCCAGGAAGAGGGTTTGAGAACGTTTCATACAAGCTCTGAGTTTACCCTTCACTTCATAAAGATGCCTTTGGACACCTCTAATATAGATGCCTTTTGATACCACTAATATAGAAGGCTTTTGTTTATCTGTGATTGGTGTGGGAAAACGTGTATCTATGGAGTAAAGGGTTAACTTCAAAATCTAGCTCAAATAGATTAAAATAAATTAAAATATATTAAAGATTGTTTTAGCTTTTTATGCCCCCCCCCCCCCCAAAATATTTTGGGTGGCATATAGTAATCGCAGCGTCCGTCCGTCCATCTGTCCATCTGTCCGGGCAAACAAATGGGTAGTTAAGTGTCTAGGGTTTAGGGTTAGTAATTTTTATGGACAGTTGAAAAGCAGTTGAAAAATAATTACGTGGCTGTTTCTAGCCACTTAAAAACAGCATTTATGTTGCTTTTTTTCTCTTACGTGGCTAAAATTATCTAAAATTAAGCCACACAAGTAATAAGATTGACACAAAGAAGCCACTTAAATACCCATTCGTGAGAACTTCCGTCCATCCATCCGTCCTTCCGTCCGTCCGGGCAAACAAATAGGTAGATAAGTGTCTAGGGTTTAGGGTTAGTAATTTTTATGGACAGTTGAAAAGCAGTTGAAAAATAATTAAGTGGCTGTTTCTAGCCACTTAAAAACAGCATTTATGTGGCTTTTTTTCTCTTACGTGGCTAAAATTATCTAAAATCTAGCCACACAAGTAATAAGATTGACGCAAAGAAGCCTCTTAAATACCCATTCGTGAGAATGTCCGTCCTTCCGTCAGGTATTTCGTTTCCGGCCTGTAACTTTGTCATGCATAGATGGATTTTGTTGATACTTGCAACACTTTGAGTTTATGTGAGATTTTGTTTCTGGCCTGTAACTTTGTCATGCATAGATGAATTTTAATGATACTTGCTACAAATGATCAAAATTACATCATGACATGTTGGGGGGCATGTGACACTTAACAGTGACATTGCTTGTTTATCATATTACTTTTTCAGTATATCACGGTTATGCAACAGAACACGCAGTGTACAAATACCGGTCCGTTCTTCCCAGCTACAAGTTCCAACTTCATATCCACTGGAGTTGGAGTAAACCAGAACATTCTGCAGGAACCTGATTGGCCGGTTATTTTTATCCTACTTGGGTCTGGAGCGGCAATTATCATTCTGATGATATTGGCTTTGGTATGTTCAAATATTTGTTGTCATTTTTTATTTCCATTTCTACAAATACATTACAAAATGTTCTTATTCTGCCTGGTAGCAAAATGGCATAACCAATATCACGCACAACACATGGTTGTACTTTCAATGATTTATTCAAGTGATGTGATGATAGTGAAGCTGGTAAAAAGCTGAAAGTAAACAAAAAACAAACTAAGAACAATGAACTATTTGAGTATGAAACCTATTTCATAAAAATATGAAGAAGTTTCGAACACACTCTAGTACGAAGTCATTTCAATATCTTCTATGTTTGCAATAAAAGTATTCCAAAAACAAAATTAACATGATGCTGATTATACATTAGAGTCATTATTTTTACAATGATATAACTATTTAAGTCACGTACATTGTGTAGCTACGCAGTTTTACAAGATTATTCGTGGAACACAAACTTAAAATTCTCATGTCGGAACGACGTGCATCGAACATTTTTTTATTTTACTGAAGAGTTCTCAAGGTGAATAACTCTGAACAATATGTCCACAGTAAGAATCACTTTTGTTGTAAAAATCAAATCGCGCACAAAGGTATAAGGGAAGTAACTCACTTAAACATTTTAATACTTCACAGTTTCAAAAATTTAATTGCTAGAATGTTTAACATTTACACAAATAATAGTTTCATATGAATATAATTATGCATAAATTTATTTGTATAGTGCTTCATTTTGAGTATAAAAATTATTGGTTTCCATTGTATTGCATTTAAATAAGAGGTGATAATATTATAAGAAAGCAAAAAAAAAAAACATACAATGCCATATAACAGGAAATAATAAAGTTTTTATGCCCCCACCCCCATTACCCCCTGCTATGTGCTGGGGGTGAAGGGGTGGGAAAGCCTATAAAGTTGCCCTTGTCTGTCAATATGTTTGTCCACACAGACAATTGGGTATTTCAGTTCCTAGGGTTCAGTAACTGATAAAAATTTGTGGCTGTTTCTAGACACTTAAAAAGTGCTTTTATGTGGCTAAAATCTGTTATGTGGCTAAAATTTAACCCTACAATGAATCAGCTTGGTGCAAAGAAGCCATTTGAATACCCATTTGTTAGAATGCTTGTATGTCAAATTTTCTTGTGAGCACTACCCATACAATTGTAGATTTTCACCAACTCGCTCGAGAGTATCAATATGAAGTCCAGATGAGCATATTATTGTTGTGTTCTGGTTTATACACTTTGGACAGAGTTATTGCCCTTTATCTAATTTTTCAATTGTAAATCTGTGACATTTTTTTGCCTACTGTTCTCCTCCCAAACATCCCAACTGACTTTTGGGCACTCCAAGGCACAAGTAGGTGCTCTTGTGGACATTTAGAGAGCAAGCTTTTAACTGTGTGTCAAATAGAATGCCTATACAAGTTGTTTAACTTTTTGGGATTAGGCAGAGTGGTAAAAAATGTACTAAGGAGCACCTATATAGACATTGTAAAACCCAGTTGTGCATGTCATTAAAGTGTTCCAGGTAATTGACCTTTGGGTAAGTTGCCAATCTTCAATTATATCAAGGACTTATATAGAAGGAGAGGAGGCATGTTTTCTATCCTTCTATATAAGTCCTTACTGATACCAACAACTATTATTCTTTGTTTTGTTTTTCTTTCCTGCAGTTTTTGTTCAGGAAGTATGGCTGGTTGAAGTCCAGCTACTTGTTCCCATTCTATCGAGTGGTGACTTCCAAGTACGACTTTGACAATTACGCCAGCAAGGGGTCCACTGTCTATCCAGTCAGAAAATATCACAGGAACGTTCATGCTCTGCAGTCCGGACCTGGAGCAATGCCGTACTTACCCCCACAGATCCAACATGGTAAAATTTATTTTTAATTTAAAAAAAACAACTATTTATCCCTATCACTTGATCACAAGTTTTTTGTAATGGTCAAATTAGATGATTGATGTTGGAGCTCTTGAATTGTCTAAAGTTATTTGACTGTGTGAACTCTAGCACTTGTAATTTTCACTGGGTACCCTTTAAACTTATCCAGTAGTTATATAAAAAATATACTAGCTTGAACTGGCCAGATCTGATAATTAATGTTAGATCTTTGGCTAATTTATGAGAGTCATCAATTTTTTTAACTGCCCAAATCTGATTATCAGTGTCAGAGTTATGGCCCTTGAAACATTAAAAAATGCACTATTTGACCTTGTTTGAGCTCTAGCACCCGCATTTTTCATTTGATCCTCACTAAACGTGCACAGTAGTTATATAACAATATTATCTCGGACAAGTTCTTGAATTGGCCAAATCAGATTATTAATGTCAGAGTTATGGCCCTTGAAACAAAAAAAAAATGCACTATTTGACCTTATGTGCACTCTAGCACTCACATTATTCATTTGATTCTCACCAAACTTACACAGTAATTATATAAGCATAATATCTTGGACAAGTTTTTGAACTGGCCAAATCAGATCATTAATGTCAAAGTTATGGCCGTTTAAACATTAAAAAATGCAATACTTGACATAATATGTATGTGCTCTAGCACCCTCATTTTTTATTTGATCTTCATCATCAAACTTAAACAGAAGTTATAGAAGCATAATAACTAGAACATGTTTACATTTATTATGTTACCATAATATATTGAACAAGTTCTTGAACTGGCAACTGATAAATATTATCAGAGTTATGCCCCTTGAATTACGTGTATTTTATGTAATATCTCTTGAAAACAAACTGTTGAGCTGTCTGAGATTGTCCAAAATTGACTTCTTGGGCATGGTCTCCCATAATGCCACAGGTTTAGTGGTTTTGTGCTATCAGGGCTCTCATGTTCATTTCAATTTTGCATTGTACTAATAGACAGAGCCATATATGCCATGTTGTTTTTCCCAGCAACTGTTAAAAATACCTCGGTGTCCTTGGTGGCCAAGTGATCTACATAAGGCACAGTCTGAAGAGCACTTCGGTTGAAACATTTTATGCTACTGAATTTGAGGTCTGCCACTGCAGCAAATAAAACTAATCACCATTTATACCATGTTATGAGTTCAATAACTTTCTTTCAAGGGGCCGAGTGGTCTAAGGCCCCTTCTCAAAATCACTTACCTCTCACCGCTAAGGTCGTAGGTTTGAGTTCCGCTCGCTCCAGAGTACTTTATGTGAGAAAGTTTGCCAGTTACTTGCAGAAGGACGTTGGTTCTACTCAGTTTGAATCAGTCTCTGAGGTCTTCCTCCACGAATAAAACTGGATACGCCATATATAACCTGATATGTGTCATACGTAGAATTAAACCCAATTCAAAAAAAAAAGATCTTCCAACAGTTTTTCATTATAACCTTGCATTGTGATAGACATGTTGTCGCCTAGTTATTCAGAGCCATCTTTATTTTTTCTTATTTTCCTCTTCTCACAACTCTTCAAACACATCTTGCACCAGAATATAATATAGATTACTACAATTTCCTCACTAGATGGCGTTGGTAGCACAGAAGAACGTGAAGCAGACGACTTCTGGGATTATGACAGACAAGTTGACCTTGAGGGTTTCAGTTCCAACCGTGTGTACGATACGCTCGCCAGGCAGTCGAGGAATGTAACCCAAACTCTTGGACAACAGAAGGATGAAGTGAAGCAGATGTACGGAAAGGTCGCCGCCCAGACTGATTCTCTCAAGGGATTGTGGGCAGCCAAGATGAATCTGAAGAGTACCGCGGTGTTGGCAACGGAGGAAGATTTGGCTGAGTACAACAGAAAGTTAGATTTCTTGGAACGTGAGCTGCAGCGACGAAAAGAGGTTGGACACAGATTTGAAGCTATACTTAACAAACAACAGGCCCTGGCCGTGGAAGATGAGAAGTGCAGGGAAGACCACCAGGTAATGCTTCATCTCCTTTGTTTAGTACATGTATAATTCTTAATCAAGACATGAATTTATTAAACTTTTCCAACTTGTTTAATAAATTCTATATTAAATAAGCACTCATATAAGATCCTCTATTTATTTATTCAAATTTACATACATACAAAATGTTTAAACCTTCCATTACATAATACATAAAGTTTTATAATGACTTCACTTTAAATCGAATGTTTCTGCGGATATAGCTGGAATCTTATGCCTGTCAAAAAAGTGGATATTGCTTCCCGTTATTTTTTTCATACATTTCATTTTAAGACAAAAATCTGAAGAATGAAATATTTGTCTATACTGTCAAACCTGTATAAATAGTCACCTCTATTAAGCAGCCAATTGTATTAAGCAGCCACATTTATGTTTACCATTTCTATGCTTTCAGTGCAGATTAACCTGTATTAAGCAACAACCTGTCTAAAGAAGCCACATTTGCTCCTTCCTTTGACTGACTGTTTAAGACAGGTTTAATAGTAGCTTCAATTTTACTAACACATTGTGTATAAAAAGTACAAACAGGCACAGGTGCATTTTTCAGGGCTTTAAATGTCCTGTTGCATAGTTGGGCATCAAACATGTGTGCGAACTATAAATGAATAAAAACATTGACTGTTATTCTGTTGAAAGAGATGCTAAACAACAAAAGATATAATTATGATTTATGAATTTTTACTCCAGGTGAGTTACCAGGCATCTCTCCGAGAGGCCCATAGGTCACTGTTGGACCACACGGAGAAGATGCAGCGGGGACAGATGGTCGATTCCAACGGACAGTTTGACCACACCTCCCACAAGGCCATGGATGCCCGCGTGTCAACTCTCATGCAGAAAATGTCTTCTGACCTGACTGAGGAAAGTAAACGTCTTGGCTGTTGGGGCGTGCTTGGACAGGGCACTGGTGCCCAGGTTTTAGCAGGAAAAACTCCAGTGACCAGGGATGAACTTTTCGGTGAGTGTTTTAAATTTTTACCTTCCTTAAACGTCTCACTACACAGTTACGCCCCTTTTTTTCCCTCAGTAACATGATTCTTATGTTTAAAACAAGGCCTATGTAATTTGGTTTTGAAATATTTTCAAAATGGTTCATAGTAGTTATGATTTCTTGCTGCAGATGAGTAGAGCAAATGTTGGTATAGTATATACTGCAATAAGACATCACTGGTGTTAAAAAAGTGACTTTTATAGGATTTCAACACATGCATGTAATTATGAATATTTGAGGACTTCTTTTTTTTGAAAATCTCAGTGTCACTGCACCCTCTTTTAAAAAAAACAAACATGGTCAACCTACCAGTTATTATGCATTTTTATGTGGGTTTACATTCCTGCTATGAAAAAAAAATTACAAAAAATTTCTTTGTGGAATACTTTTTTTACAAGGGAAATCCTAGACCTTATTTTACATAGAACAAGGAACAAAATTTAACTGTGAAGTGAGACCTTAAAGAGGCCTTACCTATTGATTTCTGTTCATGAAATGATTCTAATCTAGGATGAATGTAGTCTGATAGGATGAAAATCATATAATTTGATTTATTTGTTTAAATATTTAGTGTCATTTTTATGCAATTAAGGACTCCAGATAATCAGTTAACCTAATCACTTTTTCCTGGGGTCCTGGAAGGTTAACCAGTACATGAGCACGCCCATCTCCACAAATAACTGATGAGTGTCTCACTTGAATCAGTCAGTGGTGAGAGATGAATAAGGTATATCAATCACCGTTGAGAATACTACAGCAACAATTGTTACTTTCTAAAAAAATATTTTTAAGCAGTGCCCCAGGTAATTTACCCCCTAAGTAGTAAAAAATTGCTAGATTATTATCCAAATTTTTCTTAAAAATAGGGAGGGCAGGAGGATTTTATTTTTAAAATTTTTGATGTTTTTTTTTTTTTTTTTTTTTTTTTTTTTTTTTTTTTTTTTTTTTTTTTATGAAAATAAAAAGGGTTGGTGCAGCATGAAAATAAGAGGGTGCGCAGTACATACATAATATTATTTAGGTTTAATAATTTACAAAGGTCTATAAGATATAAAGTCATACATTCTAAACAAAGTTTTTCATATTTCAGTATAGAAATTTTGTTTGAGAGGAGTAACTTAACCTCTACTTTTTAAGGACCGCGGCGTGGTCTAGTGGTAGAGCGTCCAATTCGCATGCGGAAGGTCATGGGTTCAATCCCCGGCCGGGTCATACCAAAGACTTTAAAAATGGTACTAGAAGCTTCCTCGCTCGACGCTCAGCATTTAGAGGAGAGTTCTAGGTCTGGTCAGCCCGGTGTCAGTATAATGTGACTGGGTTGGGTATCATACCATGTGTCTGCGGCATGATACTCCAGTGTGGCAGCGCTTAGAATACTGTCTCAAGTAGACACCGTCGCGATATGACTGAACAATTGTTGAAAGCGACGCTAAACACCATACAACAACAACAACTACTTTTTAAGGTAAGGGGTAAAGTTACCTCCAATTATGAAAACATTGGGGTACTTACCAAAACCATGAGGGTAAAATACTCCCAAAATCATCCCCTTATCTGGGCCACTGTTAAAGGTAATCTGTGAACAGTTGATGAAACCCTTTCTGGACATTGTCATTTTGTATATGTCATGTGGATAATATAATTAGTATAAATAGTATTAAGGGATAGTTGATGAAAATTTGCCATGTGTCGCTTTATTATAAAGCATTTATAAATTGTAGGAAAATCTTCGAGCCTAGTTGAAACTGACAAAGTCACTGGTCTAATGAAAGCACGCAGTGGCACCCAGATGTTACTTTCTGATGGCAAGGTCGTGCCAGTCCCTGCCAGTAACTTCATACACCCACAGACCGGCAATGTTCTTCCCATACAAGGCAACGTGGCATTTGATCCACTGCAGTCGAGGCTCGTGTTTGTTGTGGATTCAGCAACAGGTTTGTAGATAAGTCCATATATCTGATAGATGACTCCTTAGCAGCACAGAACACAGGTTTGTAGATAAGTCCGTATATCTGATAGATGGATTCCTTAGCAGCACAGAATGCAGGTTTGTAGATAAGTCCATATATCTGATAAATGGATTCCTTAGCAGCACAGAACACAGGTTTGTAGATAAGTCCGTATATCTGATAGATGGATTCCTTAGCAGCACAGAACGCAGGTTTGTAGATAGGTCCGTATATCTGATAGGTGGATTCCTTAGCAGCACAGAACGCAGGTTTGTAGATAAGTGCTCCGTATATCTGATAGATGGATCCTTAGCAGCAGAGAACGCAGGTTTGTAGATAAGTCCGTATATCTGATAAGTGGATTCCTTAGCAGCAGAGAACGCAGGTTTGTAGATAGGTCCGTATATCTGATAGATGGATCCTTAGCAGCACAGAACGCAGGTTTGTAGATAAGTCCGTATATCTGACAGATGGATCCTTAGCAGCACAGAACACAGGTTTGTAGATAAGTTCCTATATCTGATAGATGGATCCTTAGCAGCACAGAACACAGGTTTGTAGATAAGTCCGTATATCTGATAAATGGATTCCTTAGCAGCACAGAACGCAGGTTTGTAGATAAGTCCGTATGTCCGATAGATGGATCCTTAGCAGCACAGAACTAAGGTTTGTAGATAAGTCCGTATATCTGATAGATGGATCCCTAGCAGCAGAGAACGCAGGTTTGTAGATAAGTCTGTATATCTGATAGATGGATCCTTAGCAGCAGAGAACGCAGGTTTGTAGATAAGTCCGTATATCTGATAGATGGATCCTTAGCAGCACAGAACTAAGGTTTGTAGATAAGTCCGTATATCTGATAGATGGATCCTTAGCAGCACAGAATGCAGGTTTGTAGATAAGTCCGTATATCTGATAGATGGATCCTTAGCAGCACAGAACGCAGGTTTGTAGATAAGTCCATATATCTGATAGATGGTTCCTTAGCAGCAGAGAACGCAGGCTTGTAGATAAGTCCATATATCTGATAGATGGAGTCCTTAGCAGCACAGAACTAAGGTTTGTAGATAAGTCCGTATATCTGACAGATGGAGTCCTTAGCAGCACAGAACGCAGGTTTGTAGATAAGTCCGTATATCTGACATGAATTCCTTAGCAGCACAGAATGCAGGTTTGTAGATAAGTCCGTATATCTGACAGATGGATTCCTTAGCAGCAGAGAACGCAGGTTTGTAGATAGGTCCGTATATCTTATAGGTGGATTCCTTAGCAGCACAGAATGCAGGTTTGTAGATAGGTCCGTATATCTGACAGATGGATTCCTTAGTAGCACAGAATGCAGGTTTGTAGATAAGTCCATATATCTGACAGATGGATTCCTTAGCAGCACAGAACGCAGGTTTGTAGATAAGTCTGTATATCTGACAGATGGATTCCTTAGCAGCAGAGAATGCAGGTTTGTAGATAAGTCTGTATATCTGACAGATGGATTCCTTAGCAGCAGAGAACACAACCTAGGAATAAAAATAAGCAGACCTGGTTTTACTGAGTCTGTTCATGAGAAATTTTGAAATATGCAACAATTCTGACGTACTGGACAAGTTGATCTGTATTTTTACTGGGGCTAATTATTTCTATCTCACCCATAGGACAAGATAAGATTCTCACACGGTGACATTGGAACCTATTACATGACGTCTAAAATTAAAAGACATAAAATTAATGCGTTTGGTATACAAGAAGAACAAGAAGAACAATATTTCATAACTTTTTCAGTTTGGATAGAAAATCCTGTCTCTTGGGACAACTGTTTTCCCCAGTGACTTGATCATGTTCATAAAACAATTATCCCTTGGGATGGGATTTTCTATCCAACCGAAAAAGCCATAAATGATACTTCTTTTTTTTGCATACCAAGATGTGTTGTATTTGCACGCCCCCTTGCGCCAGCTTGATAATTAAATAAGTAGTACCTTACTTCCACACAACACTGAATGTGTTCTAAGACCACAAAGTACCAGAACTTGTAACTATAGCTAACGATAAGCAAACTTTTATTTTAAGACAATTTTATGATTTAAGCTAAACTGTATGTATATATCATATACAATCTCAGTGTTTAGAAAACTGGGCGCTACATTGCATTATATAAAATGCATGACAAATGACAGCTGGTATTGAACCAATGTTGCTAGTATTTCTCTCAGAATGGATAGTTATCATTCAAGCTCGATGTAATTTCAAACTCTGATTGCATGTATTGTGTAACAAGAGATAAAATTTTAATATAACTGGTAAACAAAATCCTTCATGTATGATCTCTTTAACTAAAATGTCTTTATAATTTCATTATTGTCATAAAATTCATATATATTTGTATATTTAACTTTTTTCTTTTTTCTTTTTTCCTATCAGGTGAAGCCTCGAAATCAGAGAATCCGTTCATTCCGTTTGTACCATACCCGACTCGTAATGGACAGCCAATCAAAACAAAACTCCAACCCCTCCAACATTCTAGTGATCTTAAATTTGGTGGCCCGATGTCTGACCCGGAAACCAGCTTGCATGTGCCCATACTTGCTATGACTCTTCATCCCCAGACTGGGGCTGTCTTACCAATCGGTGGTACTCATATTGACATTGTGACAGGCCTGCCTACACCCATAGAACTAGGGTCATTGATGGTGGACCCCAACTCAGCCCTTCCAGTTCCTGTCCTGGCAGTAACCTTGGACCCAGAATCTGGTTTGTGGCTTAATTTTGTAATCGTTTTTTTTCTTTTTTAATTGATTGATTGTTGAATAATTAGAGTCATTTTTATGCCATCGAGGGCTAACAGACAATCAGTTAACTTAACCACTTTTTCCTGGGATCCAGGAAGATTAACCAGAACTCAAACACTCCCCATCTCCACAAATAACTAATAACTTTTCCACTTGAACTGGCGGTCAGAGACTTATGATAATGTGACGCAATGTCGTATATCAATCATCATCAAGACTGTAACCAGGCTCGGAATCAAACTCACGACCCCTAGATTGATAGTCGGATGTGCTGCTGACTGAGTTAATCAGGCCGGGCTTTCCTATTTAGATGTTGTATTATATTTTACACTTGGTATGATTGTTTTTTGGTTGGAATGTACCATTTTGAACTCAACTTTTGAAGAAAAAAGGAGCTATTGGAAACACTTTTCGGCATATCTACTACTTATACATCAATCAAACTCATTACCACTAACAGTATAGGCACAAGGGGGGTAACTCTATTATAAGCAGATTTATTGCCCCTTTTTCACTTAGCGATTTTGATTAAATTGTTTATTTAGAAGCTTAAATCTCATCTCATAGAACACAAGGAATTTATTTGAAAATTAAAGAAAAAACTCAGAGGAGAGTGGGATATAATAAGAATATATAATAGTTAGAATTATGTCCCTTTTATACTGGAAAAGTTAGATAGCATGTTCTTATTTCAGTAACCTCAAGTTGTACTGCATTCAATTTTTGAGATGGACTTTTTATTAGCTCACTAGGACGAATGTCCAGGAGAGCTATTACCATGACCCCGTCGTCGCCTGTAGATACCCAGGTTAAACTTTTAAACTTGCGTTAAAGTTATGGTGTTTGCCTCTAATCTCAATCTTTGCATGGGTGGTGAGTTTTATCCCATAGGTGAGCTTTATTGTCTTCTGACAGCTCTTGTTTTCCAATTTTATGACATCTGATGACTATTATTATTTTGAGACAAACTTCAAAAAGTCAAGCTGTCCTCTCGCAGCTCTTGTTCAGCTAAAATGTTCTATTTCAACTGATAGAGCTGATAAGCCTGTTTGCTTACTCTGCACAAATGGGAGGAGCCAGAGCCAGTTGCTGCACAACATATGGTGGTCGGGTTAGGAGATTAAATCTGCAACCCATCTAATCTTGTGTTACTGTCTCATTCAAACATTATGCATTTTATTATACAATCATTTATTCTAGGTGAGGTGGTTCCAGTAGGTGGTGTGCTTGCCAACAACTCTCCCATAATTCCTGGCGACTCTTTCACCGATCCTCTAAGTGGTAAAACAGTCAGGGTTCACGGTGGCCATCTTAGTAAAACGCAGGTGGAGCCCTCTGCTGGCGGTTTCCAGGGATTACTCGACTCCAACGTCATGGCATGTGAAGCTCGCGTCAATGATGCTGTTAGAGCCTACAAGGAAGTTTTGTCAGGTATGAACTAGAAATAGAGTTAAAACTATTTATAGATTTTATCTATTTTTAGAAGTGAACTACTTGCAGATCGGAGAGCAATCGTAAGCTTTTACAAGCCTCTTCGACCCTTAAGCTGATTAGAGATTTATAAAATTTATCAATTATCTATTATAAGCTACATCATAACGATATTACCTTTATCAGTTTCATAATATTTATCAATCACCATTTGCCAAATCAACTTTATTAAGTTGCATTCTACCAATACATTTCCCATATCAGTTTGGTTTGCTAACTTTGGCTCACATATTTTCCTGGGCGCTGGCTCAACCTCAAATTAGCACACAGTAAACAATAAATTTAGGGACCAGGGAATGAACGTGTTCGGTGTTTAACCATGCTGAACTCAGCCAATGTCTCTACAAAAGTGATGTCACAGGCACTTTGAAAAACACAACTTCTAAAATCCAAAAATACTGTAATGGCAGTGAAAAGAAGTTTACATTAATTACATTTTCTGCAAAATAATAAAAAAAAAATCACATTAGAATTTGAACATTTATCGAAGTTGCCATTTAAAGTTTGACTTTTAGACGGAAAAGTTTGGTGAATTTGGCCTCAGTGTCCAACATCCTGCCAAGCTCCAGTTTCACCAATATATTTGATAAAAATTAAAGACCTATATCAAAGAAAACCATCCAGGTGATTATTTAAGACTGGTTCTAAAAAACTGCATTTGGTTTCATTGACACTGATTAGAAAGTTTTAAGTAATTAATTAAGTTAATTATATGTATTTAAGTAAGTAAAACTTACAAAATGTTGGTGAAGCAGGAGCATGTACAACACGGAACTTATTGGTTATAAACTTTTCTGATCATATACTGTATCCATTATCTTTGGCCAGGTTCTACAGATGGCAACTTTAACATACGCCAAGAGGAAGCTGCCCTAGATTCTGCCGTCAAGGAGCTGGAGCAATCGCGCATCAAGATGAAGACTCATTTACTACGTGCCCAGCAGGACATCAAGAGACGACAAGAGCGAGCCAGTATTCTAGCCTTGACCGGCGGTTCCCCAGGTAAACACATAAACGTGAAGCCAGTCTTACGTTGTGTTGTGACATCTGGCAGCCTGTCTGTAAACTAAATTGCTCAGACAAACTACAGTCAACCCTGTCTTAAGCAGCCAGTCGAGGGAAGATGTAAAAGTGGCCTTTTAAGACAGGTCGTTGCTTAATATAAGTGATTTGCACTGAAAGTATACAAATGGGGTATAGGAAATGTTGCTGCTTAAGACAAATGGCTGCTTAATGAGGTGACCACTTACACATCTTTAACTGTACTCCTGAACTGCTGGTTTTATAAGCTCGCTGGGACAAAGTCCAAGGAGAGCTATTGTCATGACCCTGGCGTTGGCGGCAGCAGCGTCGTCACCGTCATCTGTAGACACCCAGGTTAAACCTTTGCATTTAAGTTTAACATATCTATGCAACCACTCATTTGATGTGAATGAAACTTTGCATGTGTGTTCACCATCATCAATGGAACACACACAGACAAGAACCGTAACTCTGGATTGCATTTTGGCACAGTTATGGCCCTTTTTGGACTTACACACCCAGAGGCAAGCTTTGTTGTCTTCTGACAACTGTTGTTATAATGCATGACAGGAATATTACAATAGTATGTGTTCAGGACTTTTTAAAATTAGCTAAAAACATTTTTTTCTAATAAATCATTTCTATGATATGACTGGCCCCATATTGCCGTAAGGATATCTATTTGAACATGCTGAAATAATATGTTGAAAGGGGATTTTCTAATTTGGCCTATGTGCCCAGGTTAGGTAAACTTTTACTGTGATTGTGAAACAAATTATTACAACTTATACATGTCACGCTCGAAGTCTTCCTGGGTAGAACCAGTACTAAGCATACGCGGGAAAAGTGTCTTGCTCAAGGACACCACACATAGCCGTTAAAGAGGATCACTCATATTAGATTAAAATAAATGTTCAGCTTAAAATTACAACATGTTTGTGACGTACTCAATGAGTCTCATGAATTCATTTTGATTTTGATTTGTTTCATCATACTGGTTTACATACTGTAGAATAGGGATTTCATTTCAAGTTCACCACTCGGACTGAAATATAGTTTTTGTCACATTTTGATACCCTTTATGCCATAGATATGTATTCTCCAGTACAAATTATAGAAGGCCTTTGAAAACAGTGCAGGAATTGTTCAGATTACTCGTTACGTGTTTTCCACTCTTGTCAGTAAATATAAAAACAATTCACCCATTGCTCATAAGTGGTGAATTAATGCTTTCAATTTGGAAGAGTTCCAAGACAATGCTTATGGAGCAATGGGTTAATACATTGTTGTTTTTTTTTGGGGTGGGTGGGGGGGGGAACATTTATGTTATCAATTCCTACAAATACATTGTACACTGATCAAATCTTGGGTTTACCACACTAACTTGTTGACCTCACCTTTTGATTCTTTTTTAAAGAAACCAACTTGTAATATATAATTTCAGGAATGTATGAGTTCTTTAAAACGGGACAGCTGTTGCCCATACTGGTGGGAACCAACATGTCGGATGGGTCAGGGTCTGGACAGGAAGTGCCCATTCTTGGTGCCGCGAAGCATGGAGAAACAGGCATGATAGTCCCTCTGGGAGGAACCATGGAAGACCCTGAAGGAGATGGTAATGTTACTATCTTTTTTCTTGGAGGATGGTAGATTTTTTTTTGTTTTAAGTTTGTTTGTTTTTTTCACTTACCTTTTGGAGCATGTTTAGCTTGCACAGCTAGGATCACATGTTCATTTCTGGATCTTCCTTCAAATGTTACAAATACAGACGCTACTTGATTTTAAATTGTTTCATTTCACATCTGTTGTAAAGCTTGTTTTTATAACTTACAAAAGTCATGCTGGAATTCTTGTTTTATGGAACTAGTAATAAGCATATGCAGATAAAGTGTCTTGCTTAAAGCAACACATCCACGTTTAAACTTTTTTAAAAAGTTTTTCAATTGAGTTGTGAGCACATTTCCCATACATAAATATATGGTCAGTGAGCTGTATATCTGCTAACAAACACTATCCAGAACGCTTTAGAATTATAAAAAAAAGATGTCCAAATTAAAAAGCGTGACAAACGCTTTATAAATTATTTTTAAATTGCCGAGGATTCCAACTTGGCTTCAAATTGAATTATGCGAGTCTTATTAAAAAACTTCACATTTTAGTGCGTAGTGTACTTTACCTGCCTTGAAAGTCATTTTGACAATTTTTTATGACTCGGGTGAGTTACACGCTTGTTTTATAAAGTGTTAGTCACGCATTATAATTTGGGCATCATTTTGTTTGGGATTGTGTTTATATGCTCATATACAGCTAATTGATCATATGTTTGTATGGGAAATGTGCTCATAACTCAATTAATTTTTTTTTTTTTAAAGTTCAAACGTGGATGTGTTGCTTTAAGAAACACCACTCATAGCCATGATGGGGGATTGAACCTACAACCTTCCTATTCTGTACCCAATGCTTTATCACTAGCACCATGCAGTTCAGTAGATTGTTAGATTCAGATTGGGAGGTTTAGCATGTTAAAGGAAAATATTGTAATAAAGCCTGCATTCGTCTTTGGTGACTTTTGTTTTTGCATGTGTAAAATAGTTTAAATTTAAAATCGAGTAACATTTGTCACATTTTATCTATATATTTGCAGAATGCTATTCCAAACAAAATATGTATTTTTTCAGATTTGCAACAACATATACAATGGTGTTGTTTTTTTTTTTAAAGAATGGTTTAAAAACAACAGGATATTACTGGAGCGTTCATTTTTGCTGAGTTTGATCAATTTAATAATGATAAATGACAATGAATGTTCAATTTTATTTATCACGTAACTATTTCAGGTCTCGTCCCTATCAACATTGGTAAGAAGGCCATAGACCCAATCACTGGTGAACTAAGTCCTGTCATTGGTGTAAGACTCAACCCAGAAAACAACACTGTTGTTCCAGTTACACTATCGTCGGCAGCACACCGCAAACGTTCCCCGCCCCCTGGTGCCATGGCCATGCTTGAGGAAGAAATCCTGACGAGGAGAAGTTTCTGGCGAAGACAGAGACAGAAGGAGGAAGAACTGACCAGTGAGGAACACAAATTAGCTCTAACCCTTCTACAGGATATGGATAATGTCACGGTGAAATCCGTCCAGAAATCTTTAACACAGATCGACGCCAGTGCAAATGAGCTCGAGGAAGCAGGCAAGCGTGAAGTGCAGAGACGTGGAGCAGCGGAACATGATTACAGTGCAGTGCTGCCACCTGAGGTTATTGCCGTGCTTACAGACTGTGATATGCGCGAGTGCGAGATGGAAGAAAAACATGTAGCAACTCATGTGAGGTTTGCCGACACAATACGCAAATTCTTCAACAAACTTGAACAGGAAGAGAAGAAGTTTAAGGATAATATGGACAATATGACAGGTATTTCTTACATACCTGTAATTTATTATTTGCTGCTTTTTATTACATGCTTGTATTATACTAATTGCTGCTTTTTATTACATGCTGGTATTTTATTACATTCTCATAGTTTATTACATACTGGTATTGTTATTACATGCTGATATTTTATAACATTTTGGTATTTTACTACATGCTGGTATTGTACTACTTGCTGCTTTTTATTACATGTTGATATTGTACTACTTGCTGCTTTTTATTACATGCTGATATTGTATTACTTGCTGCTTTTTTATTACATGCTGATATTTTATTACATTCTCATAGTTTATTACATGCTTGTTATTTTATTACATGCTGATATTTTATAATATTTTGGTATTTTATTGCATGCTGATATTGTACTACTTGCTGCTTTTTATTATATGCTGGTATTTTACAACATTGTAGTGTTTTATTACATTATTGTGTTTAATTACATTCTGGTATTTTTATTACATGTTTGTGTTTTATTACATTCTGGTGTTTTATTACATGCTAGCATTTTATTACATTCTGATATAATATATCATACTTGTATTATAGTAATTGCTGCTTTTAAATACATTGTGGTATTCTATTAAATTCTGGTGTGTTATGACATAGTAATATTTTATTACACATTAGTATTTCATTACATTCTGCTATATTGTTACATTATTTCCTATTAAAAAAATATAAATATTAATCAACATGTTTTTCCAGGGGCTAATAATCCTGATGGTGAGAATGTGTTGATACAGAGGTATCGTCAAGCCAAGACTCGTCTGCTTGCCGACCTACAGGATCAGGTCATCTCTCGAATGGAAAATCTCGACGAGGCTCATTCATCTCTCGAATATGCACGACAACGCTCAGAACTCTGCTGCCAGGAGGCGAAGGTCGTGTTGACACATAGCTCTTTACTGGCAGGTGATTATGATGCTCAGTTGACAGGTGTGTACGGCGATGCAGATTCTGCGTCTTCCTCGACAAAAGAATCCGAATTAGTGCCATTACTGAAACAACTGATAGCGATGTTGGAATCTGGCGGGCCTTTCTATTTATCCACTGAACTGTTGAATATGATCAATTCTGCTGCTGGCGGCGGAAACGTTCACAACACACAAAATTACAATGTTGGAGGACAGGACGGTTATCCAACTGGTATCCAGCCTGGAGAGTCAACTGGTAGAGAAAAAGATGACTCCAACAGGGACAGGACTAAAAAACAGAAAGAAGTCCTAGCTACAGCAGCTGTTGTAGAAAAAGACTCCAAGAAGAAAAGGCTTAAATCTGCAGCAGGGGAAAAAATGGGAGAGGATGGTGGTAAATCTGGATCGTCATGGAAGGACTTGATAAGGAAACTGTTTGAGAGGCAAGCTTACGAGGCTGCCAAATTGGAAAATGACTTAAAATCAAATGAAATGAATTCTATGCAAGACACCCTGGATGAGTTTGAAAAGAAAAAGAGAAATATGATGGACGAAGCCAAAGAAGACTTGAGACAAAAATTAGAGAAAGTTGACAATGATAAAGAACGTGACAGAATTATGGCCGAGTATGCAGTTAACTTACAGCGTGTGAATGACGCATTTGACAAGCAGAAGCATCAGCAGTTGGAGAGTCTGCGTAAGAAACTGCTGGAAGAAAGGCGGAACAGAAAGAAGGAACTGTATCGTAAGCAGTGTGCAGAGGCCCAGGCACAAGGTGTTGGTATTGAAACAGTGCCGGATGTGAATCTACCCGGTTATGATGACCTGATGAGGGATCTGGTGAAACAACAGGAAGACCAAGAGAGGGCACTTGCAGAGATGCAGGCAGAAGGGGAACATGCTAGAGACAATGTACAGGTCAGTGTGAGTTACATGAAATATCTTGCACATCTTCAAAATGAATAAATTTGTACAGAAGTGTTTCCTTTCATTGAAAGTTCAGTTCACGCTGTACTATAGTGCCAAAAGGTTGATTTTTCTTCTGTTCAAAGAAAGATTTCCAGTTGAATACTGGAGGTCTTCTTCTATCAGAAAAATATTTAAGAATAAAACATTTTCATTATTTACAAAGGTCATGAAGTTTCCAGTGTTAACTGGATAATGAGATGCAATGCCAAGTGCTTCTTTCAAATACGGACTGTAAAACCTGACATGCAAACAAAATCATAGATGGCAACCTGACATTCCCTCATTTTAAATTATCAAAATCTCGGTTACTCTAATTAGAAATGCAAATATCAAAGTGAATTTTTTTTTCTTTTTTTTTTTTGTAATTCAACTTTTATTTCATCAATGTATCAATATTATTACATAAACGATACAAAGTGAAATCTAACTTGCTCTTTGTAAACAGGTTCAAGAGATAGATCCAGAGTTTGAGAAGAAGATCCGCGCTATGGACATTGACGACGATGTCAAAGAGGAGATGATCAAGAACACACGTAAAAGAAACCGTTCCCTGCAGAGCCAGATAGAGCAACTGAAGGACATGTTACGAAACAGAAAAGATAGAAAGAGGCCGGTGAAACTGTCGGACGAAGAAAAGCAAGGCTTATCAGAAGAAGAGCAGCGCAGGTTGATTGATGCCAGAGAATTGCAGACTGAATCAGACAGACAGCGGGAGGAACTGGCACTTCTTGAGGCGAGACGACTCATGGAAAAAGTAAGAAAACTGAAATGTTTTTTTAATTAGGATATCAGTAGAAAAAATTTTGGTAAATGTATTTTAAACTGAGCACTGAAAATATTTGAAACTTCTATATGTATTTGTGAACATAAGAAAATGAAAAAATCCAAAATTGCTTTACTTGGCACAATCTTCTATGCTACATGTGACATATTTTGACCACTGAAGCCGTCCTGTTAAACCAGTATATTATAAAAAAGACTTTGCTTTGCTGTTTACAATTAATGTAAACTTTGATCAGACACAAACAGCTAACGAAGGTTTAAATTCTTTTCATCACACATAGGGTTCATTGTGGCGTCTCTAGATCACTCCCCTTGCAAAAAAAAAGTTCACTTACCTCTCACCGCTTAATACGTGTTTTCCCGCACCAATCAGAAAATGCCTTTGAAAACAGTGCAGGAAGAGTTCAGATTGCTCATGACGAGCAATCAGGACACTTCCTGCACTGTTTTTCACCCTGTCAGTTAATATAAACATAATTCACCCAATCATTCAAAAGCCTTCTATATTAGGTGTCTAAAGGCGTCTATATAAGAGGTGTCCAAAGGCGTCTATATGAAGTAAAGGGTTAAAGGTCATAGGTTCGAGTCACACTCACTCCAAAAACATTATGTGAGAAAGTTTGCCAGTTACTTGTGGAAGGATGGTAGTTCTACTCAGTCTGACTGAGGCCTTTCTCCACCAGTTAAACTGGAAATGTGATATATGACCTAAAAAATGTTGAAAATGGCTTTACCCCATTCGTCACACATCACACAATATTTTGACCTCTGTTTCAGGAACAGCAGCGTCTTGACGCAGAACAGGCACTACGAGACAAGATGCGACACATGAGTGAGGATGAACGTGACAAGATCCTCGCGCAGTTCCAGTCAGAAATGGACAAGTTGATGAGTCGACAGGAAGACCAGAAGCAGTCACAGCGAGACAAGATCGTGGGCAAGCTCGCTGCCAGAAAGCGTCTGAGAGAGGAACTGGCTAAGGAAAGAGCAGTTGCCAAAGAGCTTGATAGAATAACAAAGAGACATGTGAGTAAAGATAAAATTAAATCTATAATCTGCAGTCGGTCTATAACATGCAGAGAGGTCCTCCGTGGCCGAGTGGTCTAAGGCGCCTTCCCAAGATCACTTGCCTCTCACCACTAAGGTCGTAGGTTTAAGCCCTACTTGCTTCAAAAACTTTAATGTGAGAAAGATTGCCAGTTACTTGCAATATACACATGTATTGTGAAGATAATTAAAAATTCCAGTTGATTGTTGACATTTACTCATAAACACATTTTCTAATTGGTAAGAATTTTATTTTCATTTCGGGGATTTAATTTATGATTTACAAGTACATATTTATAAATGTTATTTACAATTCTATAGGTCACACTCAGTTTAATTTCTCTTAAATTCTGTTTATAAAACATATTTATAAAAAAGTGTCAGTTTCATAGATTTTTTAGTTAAATTGATTATGCTATATAATGATTTTTGCATTTTTCATGTGCAAACAGGTGTCCAACGGTGACGGCGAGGTAGTTCTTGTTGTTTGTGTTGTTTTGTTTTTAAAATACATCTTTAATTAACATCAACTGATTGAAGGGGTTTAATAAATAAATGCATGTTGCATGACAGAAAGGTCTTCATTCACATATTGAATGTTCTGTAATGGCTAAAAAATTCTATGGGGGTCCTTTGTGGCTGAGTGGTCAAAGGTGCTTTCACAAGATCATTTACTACACCCATAATCCAAAGGTCGTAGGATAATAAAATATATGGGCAAGTAATAAAAACGGGGGCAAATGAAAATAAATCTAGCAATTAATTTATAATGGCCTAATTGTGTATGTTTGAAAATGGTGCAAAGGAACACCATAGGAAAAAAAAGTTTTATAATGGGAAAAATTGAATGACATCAATACTAAAGACTGCCAGTTACTTGCGGAAGGGTGGTGGTTCTACATGCCTTCATTATGGGTGTCTTCCGCCACCAATAAAATTGGATATACCATGTATAACCTGAAATGTGTTGAAAATGGCGTTTAACCCAATTTAAAAAAAAATCTTGTTCTGCGCTGTTATATCACAATTTATGTAATGAGTTAAATAGTATTTAAAGGCAATTTTTTATAATACGGTAATTTGATGTACAAGTGAGAAGTTGCACTGATGATGTGATGAAAGAACGTGTGATATTATAACTTCACAGTCACTTGGTGATATGACAACATTAACAAATGAGGGACTTCATGCAAAGCTCTTGTAACTCCTCCTAAATTAATTATAGGATTTAGTTAATTTTCATAAGAGTAACCCATTACTCCATAGATACGCGTTTTCCTGCACCAAATACAGAAGGCCTTTGAAAATAATGCAGGAAGAGTTCAGATTGCTCGTGACGAGCAATCTGAACACTTCCTGCACTGTTTTCCATTCTGTCAGTTAATATAAACATAATTCACCCATTGCTGATATGTGGTGAATTAATGCTTTCAATATAAGAGGTGTCCAAAGGCGTTTATATGAAGTAAAGGGTTTATATGCATGAGTAAATTTGGCCAAATCAGATCATACATAAGGTGACAGACAATTTGGTAGAGTATACACATGCATTAACTCCTGGAAAAATGATTGTAATTTTTGTAATTTTAAATTTCTGACAAAAAATATGTACCATGTACATTCAAATCTGTTTTAAGCAGCCAGTCAAGGGAAGGAATGAAAGTGACCTTGTACAACAGGTTGTTGCTTAGAACAGGTCAATTTGTTCTGAAAGAATATATATGGGTAGTAGCAAAATTAATGTGGTTGCTTAAGACAAGTGACTGCTCAGTAAAGGTGACTGCTTACACAGGTTTTACTGTATATTGTTTTTAACGTTTATAGTAAAAAAGGAGTTGGATTATTTTACACAGATTAATTTTTGCATTCATACAAAACTTAGTATAAATTCTGGTCTTGCATTGTCTCTACACTCTACCAATGAAATAAATAGAAAAATTGATTTGATCGCAGTATTTGAATTCTACAAAAATAACTGCAATGAATGGTATGGCCACAGGCTTTAAGAAGAGAATCCCTACTAAAAATTAAGTAAATACAATAGCTTTGCATTAAACCTTCAGTGTGTAAAAAATATGTATGATGTGGTGTGTGGGAAAAGCATAAATTTAACATGATCATCATAGAGTAAGTGTTTTTATCACATAATTACGATGTAGGAGAGTAATGAAGCCATGGCATGTCTTTTATATTACATTTCTGCTTCTCCGCTAACTCATCTCTCAGATGTAAATTGTTGATCTTAACTTTCCTACATGCCCAGATATTGTATGACGTTGATTTTTTGGCATGGTAAAATTTCATTAAATTGAGAGGTGAATACATCATATGATGATTAACAGAAATTAATATGTCTAAATTTTTCTCGTTTCTTATGGAGGTGACCTGGAAAATATACGCTTAATTTACTATTTTCTTGAAGTATGTGATAAATAGAATCCTTAATTTGTACTTATTCATTATTTAATTTATAAGATTTGTTGTCAAAAATGATATAATGCTCAATAGAGTCTTGCATAATATATATTAGCCAACTCGTTCAATAAATAAAACAATACAACAGTGCTCATGTAAGATCCTCTGTATAAATACATGTATAATAGTTTAATGTGCATGTTTTGTGATAAAAGGTCTTGATGTTTTATGTAAATGATGGGCTGTGCTGTGCGTAAATTCATGGGCTGTGTGTGTAATTACTTGGGCTATGTGTGTAATTACATGGGCTGTGTGTGTAAATACATGGGCTATGTGTGTAATTACATGGGCTATGTGTGTAAAAACAAAAGTTTTGTGTAAATACATAGGTTGTTTGTAAATATATGGGCTGTGTGTTAATGCATAGGCTACAAGGGAAAGAATAATTTTATTGCTGCTTAATACTTTCCTGAAAATTAATTATTTACATAACTTGAAAATAAAATTGACATATTTTACAAAATATTTTTAACAGTTATTTACTCTTAGTTTAATTTCACTACTTCCTGGATTTATAAAATGTTTATAATTTTTTACATGGATGATCTTAAATGTCCTGAAGATAAAACCTTTCAACTATTTACTATAGTTATGCCCCTTTCCAAAATAGAAATAAAATTAAGGTTCAACATGTAAAATTGAGTATTTAATTTCATACCTCTGGCATGTAGATAAATATTCTTCAAAAGCTATCTGAAAATTTGTCAAAATTGTTGTATGTCCCTTTACATGTTTTATATTAACCATATGCATTCAGACACCTAGACAGCAAAAACTTTAAGCTTTTGTCACTGTCCCATTACATAGGGTAAATACGGTAATTGTATATAAAGTCCAGCATATAATACGTATCTGATTTATATTGGTTGAATTCTAATGAAGTATATATTTAAGGTAAAAATAAATATATATTTGTTTCAGGTTATTGGTACTCTATCTACCCTAATATTTCGGTGCCTACTCTTTAAAAAAAAAAAACACAACATTTTTTAGAACAAAACCATGAAATATATTTACCGTATATATATATTTTTTGTCCTTGGATATTTCTAAGATTTTATTTACTACATGTATAATGTTGTATATTAAGCCAATTTGATTTGTTTCACTTCCATAAATTTAATTCAACAAATGTCATTCTGATGTTTGTGCAGGTATCCCAGGGTGACAGCGATACTGCAAATGTGATCATGGGCATCAACGCACAGGTCAATAGTGACAAACTCACGCCAGAGCAGCAGAAACTTCTGGATGAGCAGACGTTGCAGGCTGAAGCTGTTGAGGCGAGACAGCACAAGGAAGAACGCGAGATGAATCGTGACCTGAATGAGGAGATGGCAGTAGAAGAAATGGCCGTTGACACACAAATACAACAGGAGAAGAGACTGGTATGTAGTTTTAATTATTTCACCTTACATTATTTGACATAATAATGGAGGGTGCTCCGTCGCTGAGTGGTGTAAGGCATCCTCTCTCGATCACTTATCTCTCACTGCTGATAATATCAAAGATAATAAAGCAGTTACAAATAAAATTAACTTTATTTGGAAGGAAGCACTATAAATTTTCATGCGGAATACTTGGATTTTTACCTTTAAATTTGTGTCTGAGATATTATGATTGAAATCTAAGAAATACTGTATTTTTGGACAAAAGGACAGATTAAATATTAGAATACTTTGTTGTTACAAAGTTTATTAGATGAATTGACCTTGAAACATGAATGACCTTGAATGACTTTAACAGAAATGAATGAATCTTGAAAAACATGAATAACCTAAGACATGAATGACTTTGACACATGAATTGACCTTGACAGATATACAATATCACAAAAAACACTGATGACCTTAATGAGCATGAATGACCTTTGACCTATATAAATGATCTGGATGAATGTCAGTGACCTTGACCATCTTTTCACACTTTGTGTGAAGTGCTGATACTTACAATTTGAAGATAAGATTTAAATTTTAACAACAAAAATACAGATTTATTATTTTCATTCAAAAATCTTCCCCAGGGAAGTAAATATATCACATAAGTTAAAAAAAACAACAATGATGTTAAAATGGACATTACCTAGCTGTTACAATAAATTTTCAATTTTGATGAAGGCCAGGTGGCCGAAAATTATATGATGAGTGATTAATTTAAACTTATAGATTTTTACATTCTCTTTTTCAGGCTATCGGTGAACATAAGAACAAGTTTGATCGTGATATGTTGCTGAACAGACAGAACATGTCTGACGGTGATTACAAGAGATTGTTGGCGGAACACCAGCGAGAGATGGAAGCACTTGCGGCAAATATGGACAATGAGAAGGACAGACAGAAGAGAGCCATTAAAGATAGGGTGTGTACATTAGTATAGTAATAATATTTGAGCAGAAATTGCTAGATTGTATATAAAAACACTGTGTAATGGTGAAGTGTTTCGGATGAGGAAATCCAACCCTCGGGTTGGAGACGCATACAATGTCCAAGACGCTGCATAGTTAATTGACACACGTTGCCAACAATAGTTTATTCCAGTCCCAGATGTCACCTGAAACTGGTCGGTTAAACCGCAGTGAAAAAGCTGGGAATTCCATACCTGTCCACTACAGTAATGCACACAAGAGCGTTAATAATTTTAAAATAAATAACGAAAATGGTGGCTGGCTGTAAGTACAAGATAAAGCTTGTACAATAGTTTATATTCTGCCCATGATGCTATAAAAGAAATATAGTGAGAAAATTTATCAAAATTGAACTTTACTCTCGCAATTAGTAGGGCTTTTCCAATGTAAAAATGACTAACCAGCTTGGTCAAATTATTGCAAGATATAGCGAAACAGTGTGTCCCTAACTTTGCTTTTTATGGACCCAACCAGAAAGACCTTGATTTGTTGGTATACGGCCAGAGTTTTGGATTTGTTGTCTTCGGCTCATAGTCATTATATTGCTTAAATATATAACAACACTTTGTAGAGAATATTAAATAGAATTTGGGAGCAAAGTCAGAATAATGACGTCAACTCCTGTTTTTAGCTCGCCGGGACGAAGTCCAAGGAGAGCTATTGTCATGACCCCGGCGTCATCGGCGTTGTCGTTGGTGTCGTCTGTAGACACCCAGGTTAAACTTTTGCAATTAAGTTTCAGTTATCTATGCAACCATTCATTGGATGTCAATGAAACTTTGCATGTGTCTTTACCATCATCAATGGAACACACAGAGATAAGAACAATAACTCTGGATTGCATTTTGGCACAGTTATGGCCCTTTTTGGACTAAGACACACAGAGGCGAGCTTTGTTGTCTTCTGACAGCTCTAAGACTTGTTATGACATCTTTTTACCCAAGTGAGACTATAAGAATTTTATAAAGGTTCGAGGTTAGGAAAGAGAATCGTCTCGAGAGATAATTGTTTTTCCCAGGAAGAAGCTTATGAAACAAAGCAGTTATACATTTATCCCAAAGGACAGAATTATCTATCCAAACCGGAAAAGCCATGAATGATTTCTTTTCTTGCAAACCAAAAACATTGCTAAAAAATTATTCAATTTAATCTATCATTATGTTTTACCATGATCACTTTTAAGACATCAACTTATCATTTTTGTCCTGTATTTTTAATGCCATGTTACAAATGTTTCAAACATCATGAGCAGACCCTTGTTCCAAAACATTCATTCAAAGGAACGGAATTTTCTATCCGAACCTCAAACTCATGTAAGATTCTTATAATCTAGTATGCAAGAAAAGTCTGTATGGCTAAGAGTGTTATCTTGCAATTTCGTGATCAGAATAGCCATAAAGAGTTTGTTAGACTATAACGGGTAGATTGCCAACACTCTTCAAAAATCCAACCCAAATCCTGTTGATATTTTATCATTAATTTATAAAATTTATATTTCTGTTACAGATCCTGGACAGAAGGAAGAAGCGTAATGGCCAACTGGAGGAGAAACATCGCCTGGAGATGGAAGAAGAGATGACGAGACAACAACAGGAGAGAGACAAACTTAATGAAGAGATAGCACGCAAGGTGGAAGACAAAGAACTCAAGAAAAATGTTAAGGTCAGTATTTAGTACTACATGTTTATTTTACTTCTCAACAAATTTGTTCTTGCTTCTTGAATACTTTAGAATTTAATTGAGTTTTGACTGTTGACTTGAATATTCTTTAATCAATGCCATTGAAGTCATATGCAGTTTTACTGGAGCCAGTCTTAGATCATGGACACCTAGATGCTTTTCTAAGATTTAATTTAAGTATATACTTAAATATGTTGGTGAAACGGAAGTCCGGTGTCCTTTATGGTTGAATGGTCTAGGGCTTTGTTTAATGATCACTTAGGCGTAACAAAAAAGTTTTTGTTTCTGGTGCCCGACTGACCCTATTTTTTAACCTCAACCCTATTTTTTTATTACCAATTTTGCGAGAAAATAAGATCTTATTAATTTTCCTCTTTGCGTTCCTTCTAACACATTACATTATATATTTTTTAGAACTTGGGCGGAGAGAAGGCAGAGAATCTGATTTACACGGTTCTTCGTCAGCGCCATCTCAAGGAGGCCATACACCTGGAGGATCAGCTGGCACGTGAGATGGAGGCAGCACGGCGAAGGGCACATGCCGAGGTGGAACAGAGCAGACAGGCTGACAGGGAGAAGTTGTTACAAGCTTTCGAAAAGGTGAGTATATGATTTAATAATGGATGTTCATAATATGTAATTCAGATAATTTTATGAAAATTATGATATTTACAGTACTATTTAAAAAAAAAACTCAAATCATACTGCAACAGCGAATTAGTGAAAGAAGTTGATATTGGATGTTCATTAAAATTGAGGTACATTTGTGAAAATTATGGTATTTTTTAGCTCGCCGGGACGTCATCATCGTCTGTAGACACCCAGGTTAAACTTTTGTGTTTAAGTTTAAGATATCTGTGCAACCAGTCATTGGATGTGAATGAAACTTCGCATGTGTGTTCACCATCATCAATGGAACACACACAGACAAGAACCATAACTCTGGATTGCATTTTGGCACCATTATGGCACTCTTTGGACTTAGACACCGAAGGGCGAGCTTTGTTGTCTTCTGATTGATAACTATTGTTTTTTAAAAAATACAACACTAATTGTACTGAACAGTGATTTAGTGAAAGAGTGTCCTTTAATATCTCCAAACCCACAGATCAGCTAAACTCATGTTATAGATTTGAACCCAGCTCGACTCGGAGATTTGTGAAAGCGCAAATGTTGACCAGCAGTACAATTTTATTAGGACGATTGCTGTTCACAGATTCATGGGTTTGTTAGTTTGGGATCTAACCCATGACCCTATGACCTTGGGTCCTATGATCTAACACTTGACTACATGCTCCATCTGTAGTTTTCCTCTATTTATAAAAACTGGATTCAGTAAACAATATATTTTGTGTTAAAAAAATTTTGAAGTCCCATTTAAACTAACAAACTTCAATCATGGTTTTGGAATGAAGAAATGTATTTATTAACGTAACCTTTATTATTATTATTATATTAGTTTTTTGTCACAAGTTTAAAGCTGATATGCTTCCTCGCTTGAACCAGTACTGACTGTTGATTTTGAGAGGTTGACAGAGGAAGCTGGGGACCAAACCTGCAACCTCAAGCTTGAGTGGCCAACACTCTATCCACTACACTACCTCCCAGCTTTAAAACAATGTTTGAACCATAAGCAATCTCCATCTGATTTAGTCATGGCATTACTCTTACATCAATATACACGCTGGTTTCTTCTGGTACTGTGTTTAATGCTATGATATACCTTCTTCAGGAAATGATGGAATTGGTTGCCAACTCTAAGGGAATGTCAGATGAAGAATTAGCTGCCAGAAAACATGACTTGAAGAGAGAACAAAAGGTAAATATTGAAAACTTTAGAACTGCCTGAAAATAATTATATTCAATATATATTATTTTGAATTATTTTTACTATTATAATTATACATTCATGTACCCTTATTTGCCAAAATTAAAATCTAGTTTCCTCAATTTTTATTTACATTATTAAATGAAAAACTTTCTGTGAGAAAGTTTGCTTAATACTTGTGGAAAGATGGCGGATCTATTCAGATGTATGAACATTTATTAATATGTTTTTAGGGTCTGCCTCCACCAATAAAACTGGATGCCATATATAACATTGATCATTATGTTTCTAGGCTCTGCCTCCACCAATAAAACTGGATGCCATATATAACATTGATCATTATGTTTCTAGGCTCCGCCTCCACCAATAAAACTGGATGCCATATATAACATTGATCATTATGTTTCTAAGCTCCGCCTCCACCAATAAAACTGGATGCCATATATAACATTGATCATTATGTTTCTAGGCTCCGCCTCCACCAATAAAACTGGATGCCATATATAACATTGATCATTATGTTTCTAGGCTCCGCCTCCACCAATAAAACTGGATGCCATATATAACATTGATCATTATGTTTCTAGGCTCCGCCTCCACCAATAAAACTGGATGCCATATATAACATTGATCATTATGTTTCTAGGCTCCGCCTCCACCAATAAAACTGGATGCCATATATAACATTGATCATTATGTTTCTAGTGTCCGCCTTCACCAATAAAACTGGATGCCATATTCAACATTTAATGTGTTAAAAATGGCATGAAGCCCCATTAAAATAAAAGAAAGAAAAAGAAAACACAAAAAAAAGCAACAACATTATTATAAATAAAACAGTTCTCTGTGGCTGAGTGGTCTCAGGCCTCGTCTCAAGATCACTTATCTCTCACCACTAAGGTCTTTGGTTCGAGCCCAATCGGCTCTAAAAACTTTATGTGAAAATGTTTTCCAATTACTTGTGGAAGGACGGTGGTTCTTCTCAGATTCATTCTGAGGTCTCTCTCCACCAATAAAACTGGATATGTCATATATAACCTAAAATGTGTTGAAAACGGCGTTAAACCCCATTCAAAAAGATAAATGATAAAACATGATCACATAAAGCAATTATTAATAGCTGGAAAATATACTGAGTAACGATATGTATTTTTCTAACAAATATGTTAAATTGAGCAATTTTGTTGTTACAGAAGCAGAGAAGAGACTTTGACAAACTGACGACACAGCTGGTGGAACAAGCGGAGAAGGACATTATGCCAAAGGTTGAAGTCCAACAAACACACCAGAGGTTGGAGTTGAAGGAGAAGCAACTGTATGAGCTGTCTGACGCCATGCAGACTTACTCACCGTCAGACGAACTGAAGAAGAAGTACAAGGAAGACGCGAAATTGGCAGCATTGGAGGCGAAGAAATTTAGAGACGAGGTGTTACGCAAAATGCAGGAAGAGTTTGAGAGAAAGAAGAGAGAGGAGCTGGCAAAGGAAGAAGAAAAGAAGAGGAAATTGGAGGAACATTATAAGTAATTGTTTTGTTTTAATTTGCTTTATGTTATAAAAAAAAATGTTTTAATGTTTTGAGTGCATCGTTTTTCACATATTCATAATCACGTGTGACAAAAGTTTTATTTTATTGATTTTTATCAGTACATTGTATGATCATACAAAGATTTCCAAGCAAATTTCAAGTTTTTCTCATATTTTTAAAATTAGCATTATAAAAATATGAAAACATTAAGTTCCAGATACTAATACGTGGAGATTAATTTCTCCTTATGGTGCTATATTGATATGTATAAAGACTCCTTTGATGAGTGAACTTAGATATCAGTATTGCTGAGTGTCACTTTAAAAGGAATTTTGAATAATATTAGTTTGTTTATTTCAATATTTAGCATCATTTTTATGCCATCCGGGGCTTACAGACGATCAGTCTAACCACTGTCTCCTGGGGTCCCAGGAAGGTTTTAACCAGTACTCAAGCATGCAAGCACAGCCCATCTTCACAAGTAACTGATAACTTCCCCACTTGAACTAGTGAGAGAGGCTGACAGCAAGATACAATGTTGTATATAATTAATACAGGTTAATTAGCTCTAAAAGCTTAGAAATGGGAAATATCAAATGTGGCTTCTCAAGACAAGTGGCTGCTCAATAGAGGTGATTGCTTATACAGGTTTGGCTGAATTTGATATGAAAAAGGTTATTTTCTTCTATATGTAGTAAATTTGTCAATATAATCGTATTTTAATCTACAGGAAACTTCAAGCTGAGCTGGAAGAAGACCAGAGAAGAGAAGAACAAAGATTGAAAGAAAGAGAAGAGGAAAAACAACGGTTGAAACAAAAACAGTTAGACGAAAGAAGAAAGAACCAAATGGATGAAATAAACAAATCTAACATGAGTGAAGATGAGAAAAGGCGACTGTTGCGAGAACACAGTGAAAACATCGAGAAATTACAGGAGAATCTTATAGAGGAGCAGGGCAGGTTAGTAAAGGATTTTTTAACAAAATCTACATGTCAGAGGTACTTTGTGGGGAAAAGGACTGTAATTCCAACTCATATGTATACTGAGGCCTTCCTTTTCCTATCTGTATAATATGTTATGTGTTGAAAATAGTTTCAAACACCATTACAAAAAAGAAAACAAATCTACATCAGACTCTACTGCCAATATTTTGTCAGCTCAAGAAAAAAATTGTTCAGAAACCTTTTTACCTTCGCCATTAAAGGAATGATGAAGAGGTGTTAAGTGTCACCCCTGTCTGTCCGTATGTTCGCCCGTCCATCCGGAAAATTGGTTTCCGATCAATAACTTCTGAAGGGGTGATTGTATTCAACTAATATTTCATGTGTACCTGTATAATCATAAAATACTGGTCTTAATGTCAATGTCAGTCAAATTTTACAGGAGTTATGACCCCTTTTCTACTTAAATTTATAGTTAAATTTTTTTTTTCCGATTTTATTTATTCATCACTTTAAAACTTTAAAATATGTTAACACTACTCTGACTGGCTGTTTTCTATTGGACTTGTTTACAGCTGTTAAAAAATTATGGTACTATTTTTATACCCAATTCTTTTGAAATTTTATAACTAGATTTTTAACCAAAGATGGTACTTTGAGAATCAACTTATTGATAAACATTAGGTCCTACATGTACAGGGCCAAGTTGTCTAAGTCCTCATCTCGAGATTTCTCTCCTAACACTGCGGTCACAGGTCCAAGCCCAGCACAGTTCTAACACTTTATGTGAGAAAAGTTGCAACTTTTTTGCAGAAGGACGTTGGTTCTACTAGATGCATAAATACCGGGTACACATCTTGGATCTTCATCCTGCAGTAGTTTGAATCCCCCGTCCGGCAAAAGTCTCCGTGATGATTGATATACAACATTGTGTCTCATTATCATTCTTTCTCACCACTGATTCAAGTGAGAAAGTTATCAGTTACTTGTAGAGGGGTGTGCTTGAGTACTGGTTAATCCAAGGAAACAGTGGTTAGGTTTACTGATCGTATGTTAGCCCTCGATGGCATAAAATTACACTAAATATTCAATCAATCAATCAATCCTCCTCCAGTACAACTGGATGCCATATAGTTTGATATTTTTTTTCTATCTTGCAATCCGATGACTTATTGATAGAAAATACATTTCGTATTTGCAGATCAAAAGCAAATCTAGCTGCCAAACTTGAGGCCAGGAAGAAGAAACGCCATGGTGCAGAATACGCCAAACTTTCCAAACAAATGCAACTTGACGATGATGCAGAAAAACGGAAATACCTTGCTCAGAAACAACAAGAGAGTGCACTAATGGGAGAGAACTCTGCTAGCAAAACGACCACCTCGGATGTACTGATCGGTAATTTGCCAACTGGTGCAGTGAAGCCAAGCAGCCGAGAAGGAACACCAGGAAGTGTATCTGGGTACCAGTCTACCGGTAACCAGGAACAAGACTGGGTCAATTTGTTAATGGCATCACCACTCTTCAAACAGCTCAATGACCTTGAAAATATGCTTGAAAAATCGGATATGTCTGGTGAAGCAATGCGACCTCATGTCAAAGGTCAGTGCATGATGAAAGTTCTTATTTGTTTTAATATTATTAATTATCGCAGCTGTGTTCAGTGACCTCAGATATATTTACTATTTTTAATAAGTTTAACATTAAATGAAAATAAGACATGATTTGTTTGTACTACTTGGCTTTGTGGGAATGTTGCCTGCAGGGCCCTTTGAGGTGGGAATTTTCATGTAGTTTTCATGGAAAAGGGGAATTCTTTCTTGTACAGTTCTGATGGTCACAAGATACTAGTAACATGAAAAAAAAGTTAATAGAAAATTTTGGGTAGCTGTAATTTCAGTGGATAAAATTTAAAAGGACCACAGGAATCAAACATTGTTTTTCTAAGTTGTTTAACGTCGCTTTCAACATTTTTTCAGTGACATATCCCAGCTGTGTCTACTCGAGACAGTATTCTGAGTGCTGCCACACTGGAGTATCATGCCACAAACACATGGTATGATACCCCATTCAGTCATATTATACTGAAACTGGGTCAACAAACCCAGAACTATCCTCTAAATGCTGAGCCCCAAGCAAGAAAGCTTCTTGTACCATTTTTCAAGTCTTAGGTATGACCAAGCTGGGGGATCAAACCCACAACCTTCAGCATGCAAGGCAAACACACTCTACAACTATACCATGCTACAGTGATATGCATTTTTTAAGAATGTCCTCACCTCTCATACTGTACTGTATCTGCAGGTGGTGACTACAGCTGCCCATACATCGACATCAAGGACGCCCAGTGGACTTGCAAGGGTGATCTGTCGCCAGTTGACATCAACCAGATATCACCCAGTCAGTTTGTGGTCTATAGATTCGGAGTGTTTGTTATCCGCCTTTTACATCAACAGATTGGTAAGTCGCAGTATTCTCTAATACTTCAGTAAGAATAATGTTATTTTATTCCGAGCACATTTGTCTACCAACAGTTTTACAGCTTTATATAAATACATTGTTTGTAGCATGTATATAAATAATCTCACATTTATTATGAAAAGAAAAAAAATGTTTCACTTAAAAATTTGGCAATTGAAAAATAATTTTGAATGGAGAACAACATCAATGCAATTTTATATTGTTGCCAATTTAATAAATACTTCTAATGGGCATAATGTGTAATCATATCGATTGAGTGAATACTTAGCATAATTTTTATGTCATCGGGGACTAACAGACGATCAGTTAACCAAACCACTGTTTCCTGGGATACCAGAAGGTTGACCAGTACTCGAGCACACCCAATCTCCACAGTAACTGATAATTTTCCCTATTGAAATAGCGGTGAGAGAAGAATGATAATGAGACCCAATTTTGAATGATATACATCTAATCAATATAATCGCTGTCTCAAGATTACATGTTTTTTTTTATTAATTTAAATTTGTTTTATATAAGTTTACTGTTAGTAAGCAACAGTGAGTTTTGTCATGAAGATATTTCAAGAAGTTAAGATACTTAAGCCATTTCTTTTTTATGTTCTGCCGGGATTTGAACCCGGGTCTCCCACAGAAAGTGTAGATGTGTTTGCCAGTTACACCACAGAAATCGTTGTACTAAGATAATGGACTTAAATATTACATGCACCACGAACCCAATTTGTATATTGTGTGTTAAAGAAGTTACACAGCAGCAGTTGCTTACAGCTAGATACAGATAATAATATATAAGGATATAATACAATAATTTGAGGGTTGGGGAATTACAGCGAATTTGTGAGATCCATCTAGAATTTTCGGGAAGAGAACAACATTTGTAGAATTTACGAAAAGGGCATGTATGTTTCCTCCATTCTGGCTCAGGGACTGGGGGGGTACATTATCCCTTGTGGGTACGTACATATCCTGCCTCCTGGGAAGAGTATGTATGTATCCTCCTTCCTGGGTATGTATCATTCCTCCGGTGAAGGATACATATGTATCCTCCCTCCCGGGTAGTACATAGTATGTTTCCTCCCTCCTTTGTAAGGTACATACGTATACTCCCTCCTGGGTAGGGAATGTATGTATCCTCCCTCCCGGGAAAGGTTAATGTATGTATCCTCCCTCCCTCCCATGTAGGGTACATAATGTATCCTCCCTCCAGGGTAGAGTATATATATATCCTCCCTCCTGGGTAGGGTACGTACATATCCTCCCTCCTTGGTAGGAAATGTACATATCCTCCCTCCAGGTTAGGGTATATACGTATCATCCCTCCTGGGTAGGGAATGTATGTATTATCCCTCTTTCGTAGGGTATGTACGTATTCTCTCTCCCAGTTAGGTTACATAGCTTTCCTCCCTCCTGTGAAGGATATGTCGGTCGATACCAGGAAGGGTATGTATGTATCCTCTCTACTGGATAGGAAACATACATTTCCTATCTCCAGGGTAGGGTACGTACGCATACTCCCTTCTGGGTAGGGTAGGTATATTTCCTTCCTCCGGTGAAATATACATATGTACCCTACACATGAGGGAACATACGTTCCCTATCCAGGAGGGAGGATAAATATGTACCCTACCCAGGAGGGAGGATACAAATGTACCCTACCAAGGAAGGACTGAGCATACATACTTATCCTCCCTTCAGAGTAGGGTGTGTATGAATCTTCCCTCCCTCCCATGTAGGGTGCGTACGTATCCTCCCTCCTGGATAGGGAATGTACGTATCCTCCTTCCAGGGTAGGCTACATACGTATCCTTCCTCCCAGGTAGGGAACATATGTATCCTCCCTCCCGGGAAGGGTACATATCTATCTTTCCTCCTGGGTAGAGAATGTATGTATCATCCCTCCCGGGTAGGGAACATACATATCCTCCCTCCCGGGTCGTTAAGGATCCAGGAGGCAGGATACATATGTTACCGACCCGGGAGGAAGGATACATACATTCCCTACCCAGGAAGGAGTATACATACCCAGGAGGGAGGATACATACATTCCCTATCCAGGAGGATAGCTTTCCTCCCTCCCGTGAAGGATATGTATGTATCCTCCCTCCTCAGTAGGGAACGTACATATCTTACATCCAGGGTCAGTAACAGGAAGGGTACGTACATATCCTCCCTCCAGGGTCGGTAACAGGAAGGGTATGTATGTATCCTCCCTCCTTGGTAGGAAACGTACATATCCTCCCTCCAGGGTCGGTAACAGGAAGGGTATGTATGTATCCTCCCTCCCGGGTAGGTTACGTAGCTTTCCTCCCTCCCATGAAGGATATGTATGTACATACGTTCCCTACCCAGGAAGCAGTATATATACCCAGGAGGGAGGATACATACGTTCCCTACCCAGGAAGGAGGGAGCATGTATGTATCCTCCCTCTCTCCCATGGAATGTACGTATCCTCCCTCCAGGTAAGGGTACATACGTATCCTCCCTCCTGGGTAGGGAATGTATGTATCCTCCCTCCCATGTAGGGTATGTATGTATCCTCCCTCCTGGAAAGGGTACGTATGTATCCTCCCTCCTGGGTATGTTTACTCCCTCCTGGGTAGGGAATGTACGTATCCTCCCTCCAGGTTAAGGTACATACGTATCCTCCCTCCAGGGTAGAGTATACACGTATCCTTCCTCCTGGGTAGGGTACATACATATATCCTCCCTCCTAGGTAGGGAAAATACGTATCTCCCTCCAGGGTAGAGTATATACCTATCTTCCCTCCTGGTAAGGGTACATACGTATATCCTCCCTCCTAGGTAGGGAACGTACGTATCTCCCTCCAGGTTAGGGTACATATGTACCCTCCCTCCCGGGAAGGGAACATATGTATCCTCCCGCCTTGGTAGGGAACGTACATATCCTCCCTCCCAGGTCGGTAACAGGAAGGGTATGTATGTATCCTCCCTCCCAGGTAGGTAACAGAACCCAGGAGGGAGGATATGTACATATCCTACCCAGGAGGTAGGATAAATACGTACCCTATCCAGGAGGGAGGATACATCCCTACCCAGGAGGATAGCTTTCCTCCCTTCCATGAAGCATATGTATGTATCCTCCTCTCCTTGGTAGGGAACGTACATATCCTCCCTCCTCGGTATGATTACTTCCTCCTGGGTAGGGAATGTACGTATTCTCCCTCCAGGTTAGGGTACATACGTATCCTCCCCCCTGGGTAGGGAATGTATGTATCCTCCCTCCTGGAAAGGGAACATATGTTTCCTCCCTCCAGGGTAGAGTATATACGTATCCTCCCTCCTGGGTAGGGTACATATGTATCCTCCTTCCTAGGTAGGTAACGTACGTATCCTCCCTCCAGGTTAGGATTCATATGTATCCTCCCTCCAGGTAAGGGAACGTATGTATCCTCCCGCCTCGGTAGGGAATGTACATATCCTCCCTCTGAGGTCGGTAACAGGAAGGGTATGTATGTATCCTCCCTCCCGGGTAGGGTACGTACATATCCTACCTCCTGGGTAGGGTACGTACCTTTCCTTCCTCCAGTGAAGGATACATATGTACCTACCATGGAGGGAGGATACGTACATACCCTATCCAGGAGGGAGGATACATACATACCCTACCCAGGAGGATAGCTTTCCTCCCTCCCATAAAGGATATGTATGTATCCTCCCTCCTTCGTAGGGAACGTACATATCCTCCCTCCCAGGTCGGTAACAGGAAGGGTATGTATGTATCCTCCCTCCCGGGTAGGGTACGTACATATCCTACCTCCTGGTAAGGGTACGTATGTATACTCCCTTCTGGGTAGGGTACGTACCTTTCCTCCTGCCTTGGTAGGGAACGTACATATCCTCCCTCCCAGGTCGGTAACAGGAAGGGTACATATGTATCCTCCCTCCCGGGTAGGTAACATGTATCCTCCCTCCTCGGTATGTTTACTCCCTCCTAGGTAGGGAACGTACTTATCATCCCTCCATGTTAGGGTACATACGTATCCTCCTTCCTGGGTAGAGAGTGTATGTATCCTCCCTCCTTGGTAGGGAACATACATATCCTCCCTCCCAGGTATCCTCTTTCCAGGGTAGGTTACATACATATCCTCACTTCCAGGTAGGGTATGTATGTATCCTTCCTCCTGGGTAGAGAACGTACATATCCTCCCTCCTTGGTAGGGAATTTACATATCTTCCCTCCCGGGTTGGTAGAAGGGAGGGAGGATGAATATGTACCCTACCCAGGAGGGAGGATACATACATTACCGACCTGGGAGGGAGGATACATACATTCCCTATCCAAGAGGGAGGATAAATACGTACCCTACCCAGGAGGGAGGATACATACATACCCTACCCAGGAAGGAGGGAGCATACATACATATCCTCCCTCCAGGGTAGGGTATGTATGTATCCTCCCTCATGGGTAGGAAATGTATGTATCCTCCCTCCCAGGAAAGGAAGGGTACGTATCTATCCTCCCTACTGGGAAGGGTGTATGTATCCTTCCTCCTGGGTAAAGAACATACATATCCTTCCTCCTGGGTTGAGAACATACATATCCTCCCACCCGGGAAGGGAAGGTAACGTACCTATCCTCCCTACTGGGAAGGGTATGTATCCTTCCTCCTGGATAAAGAACATACATATCCTCCCTCCTGGGTAGGGTACATATGTATCCTCACTCCTGGGTAGGGTACATATGTATCCTCCCTCTCAGGTAAGGTACATATGTATCCTCCCGCCTTGGTAGGGAAGGAAAGGTACATATGTATCCTCCCTCTCAGGTAAGGTACATATGTATCCTCTCTCCTAGGTAGGGTACGTATGTATCCTCTCTCCTGGGTAGAGTATGTACACCCTTCCCAGGTAGGGTACGTAGTATCCTCCCTCCTGGGAAGGGTACATATGTATCCTCCCTCCTTGGAAGAGTATGTATGTATCCTCTCTCCTGGGTATATATCAATCCTCCGTTGAAGGATATATATGTATCCTCCCTCCCGAGTAGGGTAGATATGTTTCCTCCCCTCTTTGTAGGTAACATATGTATCATCCCTCCTGGGAAGAGTATGTATGTATCCTCTCTCCTGGGTATATATCAATCCTCCGTTGAAGGATATATATGTATCCTCCCTCCCGAGTAGGGTAGATATGTATCCTCCCCTCTTTGTAGGTAACATATGTATCATCCCTTCTGTTAAGGGTACATATGTATCCTCCCTCCTGGGTAGGGATTGTACATATTGTCCCTCCAAAGAAGGGTACATATGTTTCCTCCCTCCTTCGTAAGATACATACATATCCTCCCTCCTGGGTAGGGAATGTTTCTATCCTCCTTTCTGTAAATAATATATATGTATCCTCCCTCCCGGGTAGGGTAGGTATGTATCCTACTTCCAGGGTAGGTTACGTACATATCCTCACTTCCAGGTAGGGTATGTATGTATCCTCCCTCCCGGGAAGGGTAGGTATGTATCCTCCCTCCAAGGTAGGTTTCCGTACATATCCTCACTTTCAGGTAGGGTATGTATGTATCCTCCCTCCTGGATAGGATACATATGTATCCTCCCTCCTGGGAAGGGTACTTATGTATCCCCCATCATGAGTAGGGTATGTACGTATCCTCCTTTCTTGGTAGGGTACATACTTATCGTCCCTCCTGTATAGGATATATATGTATCCTCCCTCCTGGGTAGGGTACGTACCTATCCTCCCTCCAGTGAAATGTTAATGTATGTATTCTTCCTCCCATGTAGGGTACATATGTATCCTCCCTCCTGGGTACATATGTATCCTCCATCTGGAGTAGGGTATATATTTATCCTCCCTCCTGGGTAGGGTACATACCTATCCTTCCTCCTGGGTAGGGTAAATATGTATCCTCTCCTGGGGAGGATATGTACATACCTATTTAGTAGGTTGGATATGTATGTACAATTCCTGGGAGGGAGGATACATGTATAACCTTCTCAAGAAGGAGGATCCATACCCTACATGGGAGGGAGGATCCATACCTACCCTACATGGGAGGGAGGATCCATACCTACCCTACATGGGAGGGAGGATCCATAAGTACCCTACCCAGGAGGCATGTACATGCATATACGTATCCTCACTCCAAGGTTTAGTACATACATATCCTCTCCTGCGATGTGTACATACATAGCCTCCTTCTTGAGTTGGGTATGTACAAATCCTTCCTCCTGGGTAGGGTATGTATGTATCTTTCCTCCTGGGTAGAGTATGTACGTATCTTCCTCCTGGATAGTGTACATACGTATCTTTCCTCATGGGTAGAGTATGCACGTACCTCTCTCCCATGTGTATACCTCCAGGGATGGGTACATATATATATATAATCCCTTCTGTATCTTTCCTACTGAGAAGGTATGTACATATCCTCCCTTCTGAGTAGGTATGTACATATCCTCCCTTCTGAGTAGGTATGTACATATCCTCCCTTCTGAGTAGGTATGTTCATATCCTCCCTTCTGAGTAGGTATGTACATATCCTACCTTCTGAGTATGTATGTACATACCTCCCCTCTGAGTAGGTATGTACATATCCTCCCTTCTGAGTAGGTATGTACATATCCTCCCTTCTGAGTAGGTATGTACATATCCTTCCTTCTGAGTAAGTATGTACATATCCTTCCTTCTGAGTAGGTATGTACATATCCTCCCTTCTGAGAAGGTATGTACATATCCTCCCTCCTGAGTAGGTATGTACATATCCTTCCTTCTGAATAAATATGTAGGGTAGGGTAGGGTAGGGTAGGGTACATATGTATCGTCCTTCCAGAGAAGGGTATTATGCATTCTCTGTCCTGGGAAGGGCACACATGTTCCCTCCTACCAGGGTAGATAGGACATATGTATGGCAGTAAAAAGCAACAAATACACATGATTTTCTTTATTCATGAACGATAAACTTAGGTGGTATCAGTGTTAGTTGGAAGCAATTTTGTGATGAAATAACAGGTAAAATATTGAATTTTGATAATGATATTAATACTTCATCAATTGTTTTACAGGTACGCCAGAAGTTACTTTGTTACTTGCCTCAAACTTGCCAGCAAACAACTACGAAAGGAATGCATTTAGAAACTCTATATATTACGAGCACGCTCGAAACATTCTGTTTGTGAGAAAGGAGCGAATGGACTCCATTGGTGAATTTGTGGTGCTGATATTGCATGCTGTGTCTCATGTAAGAGTTGGCGAAATGACAGATGACGGAAATAGCCACTTCCTGCGTCAGTTCTACAAGGTTGGTTGGTTATATAATCAGTTTACATGACAATGTCATTATCAACATAATAAAAAAAGTCAACTGTAAATTTTCATATTATATTCTATGAGATGGAGTACCAGATATTTAAATTGTATACCAATTCAATTTAAACTATAATCTTAGTTATGAATTAAGATGTATTTAAACGACATTCACTATTCCAACTTTTTAAAGGTTATATTACATTTTGGTCGAGTTGTATACAATACAACTCAGCCTTGGCTCGATATACAGGTACCTTAATTATGAATATTATTTGAGTCTAAAACTCAAATATTTTTATTCATAATCGAGATGTGTTATATACGCATTTTACATCATTCATACTCAATATTTAAATTTGCTGAAAAGTCAAATTAAAATATTTCAACAAGTTGTATTGAATTGAAGTTGTGCTGGAGCGAGTGCACAAACACAATCACGCAGGAGCTTTATTTGATATCTAATATCATGATCATCTAGGTGTTTTTTCTAAGATATACATGTCGTTATACAAGTACACCATATCATATTTGACCCCCTTTTACAGTGTCTAAAGGTCGTCTGCCAGGACATGTTCTTCTCTAGAACACAACACTCTGCCACAGCCCAATCTCTGATTGGCTCACCAACAGTCAATAGCAGGCCAGCACTGGAACAGGCACTGGCTCCTCTTGCCAAGAAGACAGACGATAAAACCAATGTGATTGGTGAACTGATAGACATGAAGGTGGACGGACCAACCAAGATGGACTTCTCACCACAGGTAGAAGACATGAAATATTAGTTTGAAATGGTTAAATATAACTGATCTTCAGATGAGAGATAGATTTGTAAACTCCACCAGCCCACTTCACCCCACGCCCCCCATCTTTACACCATTGTTTAAACTTGTATCGGTCACAAACAAGCACAGACTACATGTACCTGTATGATGTTTTTTTCTTTTATGATATATTTAAGTTGTGGAGCAATTCGTAAGAGGTGGACAATTTAAATGCTAGGTAGATTAATCAATTGATACACATATTTATGTCTAATTGACAACCTTGTGCTAAAAAATATTTTTTGGAGAGTTAGATATTTGATATTTTCTATGTTCTGCGCATACCTTGAGTCGCCATCTTTTATCCATATTTGTTTTATTAAAAAATGTTTACCCGATTTGTTTTCTTAAAGAATAATTATTGTGCTTACAGCGAATGGGCCAGCGTGTAAATAACAGTGAAAACTTGATGAGTAACGCCCGTCTAAGACAGTATCTCGCATCAAAGGGAGGTTACCTAGCATCATCAGATTTCATTGCGAGTCGCATGGCAGAATTACGAGGCTCCAAGAGTCCATCATCAACCAGCAGACCTAGGTAAGGCCTATTTTAGACTTTCAGAAAGGAACACATAAATCTTGTACTACATCAAATAGAAGTAGCTGATTTGCTATCACTTACAAACAAAAGATTGAAAAACAAGCACAATTAAGGAAATAAAAACAAGTAACAAATATACTGATTTACCCTAGAACATTCACACCTGCATAACTACCAAGTTTCAACAAATTCTGTAGTCAATACACTTATGTACTCATGGTAGCACATATGGGGATTTAATTTTTCTAATATGGGTTTGAGCAAACATCAAGGATTGCTGTTTGCATGTTGCACATAAATAGGTCATTTTGTGCATGCAGAGATTAATATGAATGTGAGCTATCTTTTAACACATTAAAGTAAGTAAGTTATACCCTGGATTGATAGACAAGGCACAGTATTCAGAAATATGCATACCATGTGTTATGTATGTCTTTAAGATGAATATTACCTTCATAAATTTAGACACCCTTTTTGAAGAAAGAATTTTATTGTTTAGCTGTACTGAAAATGTACATACAGTGAAATACTCTACTTATAATAATATTTATTTGAAGTTGAATCACTGTAGCCGAAAAATAAAAAGTGATGATATTATCTCTTATTGGTTAATGTAGCAAATGTATTAAAATGACAAAATATAAATAAAAATCTTGCACACTTGGGTGCATGTCTGTTTATTATAATAGTATTTTATACTGTTAACTGAACATCTTTTTTTTTATTTTTTCAGTTCACATAGAAGAGCTCCGCCAGCCATCCGTACACCAAGAGACGTAGTCGACACACAGTTGGCAGATCTTCAATCTAAAAATGACATTCTGAACGAGGAGTTGGCTGAGGTTATGAAAATAGAGGCAGCTGTTCGCGAGGGTATCAGACAAATGGAGGGCAACCCTTCACAAAGGGACGGTGTTCAATCGGCCAGTGAACAATTAGAAAAGCAATTATTGCGGAAAAATGATCTGCTCAAAAGAATTTCGTCATTGGAGGCAGATATTCTTAAGAAGGAAAAAGAACTGAAATCAAAGAAAAAATAAGCAAACAATCACCAAATGCTTATATTACAAACAATTTATCTCATGCCTTTGTGAGCTTATATCAAAGAAAAAATTAATAAGTGATCAGATAGAATGAAATATTATCAATGAACTGAACAGTTCATCAAGAGAAGAATTAGATTACTGTATAGACACATGCAATAGTTTCTTCAAAAAAGATGTTGTTAATGAATAAGTTTTGATTTAAAAGATTTGCATGTTTATTTTAATATAAGATAAAGAAAAAAATCATGGATCATCATTTTTTTAATAATTCCGTGTGTAACAAATATAAGAATTAGATAATTTGAGAGTAAAATTAATAAATGTTTGTTGAAGTTTTTCGTGTTTTGATATTTCTATAATGAACAGATAATATTAAAATCTTTTCTTTTATGAACTATGATATATAATTAGTTTATAATGTGTGACAACAGATTGAATTAAAACCATATTTTATAATTTTATATAAATTCATGTCGAACAAATAATAACTTCAATATTTTTTCAACAAAATCCAGAATCAACAATGGAAAGAATGTATGATCCAGATTTTCAATAAAAAAATGTCCAGCCGTATGTTACATATGGCTTTATTGACCCCCTGCTTGATAGAGCTTCTAAAATACTGAAACTAACAATATAAATTATAGAAATTGTGATTCCTCGAGGTAAAGTTGCTTCCCTACATTAGAAACAATAAGGATACTTGTGTGGCGAGATATTTCCACCTGCTTTATAAATATAGATTGGTAAACTTAATTATAGATTAAAAATATTGGATTTTATGAACATTTGACTAAAAAAAAAACACCATCTACCCGAAAACAGTGTTCAGAGCACACATTTTTGTTAAAATAAAAGTTTTTACAAAATCCCATCAAACATCTTTGCCTCAAGTTCAACTAGAACATTTTTAAGATTATATTTGACTTGATAATTTAATTAGCTGTTCGTTATTGAAATATTTCTAGCAGTCATAATAAGTAAAATGGAAAATTTGTTAAATTGATGTAATAAATTGCTTATTCTCTTTTAACTTAAAAACTAATAAGGTGTTAACCCTATTGGCGTCCACACATCTTTACACAACATAAAGAGAAGTTTACTTTTTCATCATCTGGTCCATGTAAAAGGCTTAGTAACACAATCTCTGTAACTTTCCTATTGTCACATTGAGAATTTTATTATGCATGGAATATACTAATGACAAGTAACATCAACCCCTTTTATTAAAGATATTTTTTTTAGATTCAGTGTTTTCTTAATTGAGTAAACACAGTACATTTAATATTTTATCACAAATCAGAAATTTTAGAAGCTTTACCAATTGTTAAGGAATGCTGGTAATAGTTTCTTTTGGTCAATTTTATACTTTCGATTTTTTTATTTTCGAATTTATTTTTTTTTGTCTTTAATGTTTAATATGCAAAATTATGTACCATTTTAAGAGATTTAATAATAATATAGGCTAAAACAATGGATAGGTCATTTTTATGTTTGTTTGTTTGTCTTCGTGTACAACATGTCGTGTCGTATCCTATGCATTTATGAACCATTACTTTACATTTTTCTTGTTTAAAAATGCCATATTTTTGTCAGCAATATGTTAACTATCAGTTTAGAGGTATTTATTTATTACTTGATGTCCTTGTATTATTTTGACTTATTCTATATGTATTATAATTATTGTTGTATCGCAATTTGAAAAAATCAAACTCCGTCCCTTATAAATGCAATATATTTCTAAATGTTTACAAATTACATGCATTCCACAAATCCGTCCAAAGACAATAAAAACATCTTGCAATATATATATCAATCAAAAGACATTTCTTGTTTACCCTATTATCTTTTATTTCTATATTTAGTTTTTTGTAGGTCTTATTATTGAAAATAATCAATTTCTCTCCATTAAATAGAATACGTATCAACTAATTTGAGTACATTTTTTATACTTTATTAAATTAAATTTATCATTCCCACATCATGTAAATAGGTTTGGAAAAATGGTAGTAATAAAAATTATAAATGGCGATTTAAAATGGTAAATTTTCATTCTTTTATTTGCAATATTTTCACCAATTGTATCTTTCTACATTTAAATTATATTTTCACATATTGTAAAACTCATATTTCATACGTACATTACAGATCTCTCAAAAGATGTCTTGCGTCTTTAATATACATGTTTATAACTGTTCCATTATGTTCATGCTCGTTTCAAATTCATTCTTTTGTCTCATAGCATAAAAAATTGTCTTTGTAAGTATTATGCTTATTTCTGTTTAATGAAAAAAGTGTTAATTGCTCATTCTATCTCCATGTTATGATCCAGTAACATTCTCAATTCTTTAATCGTTTCAAAATAATCTGTATTTTGGTACCTAAATCTTATTTATGTAAGAAATACAAGTTTTTGCTAACAAAAAATAAACATTTACCTTCTTTTTTTTTTAAATTCGTTGCCACGAATGCAATTTATAAAGATTTGTTTTTTTGTAAGAACTTTTAAAGTTAATATTCTCTAACCATAGTAAATATTCTCTAACCATAGTAAATATTCTCTAACCATAGTAAATATTCTCTAACCAGTTGCCATAATTACATCAAATACACAGTTTAACTACTGTAATTACCCTTTTTTCATTAAATTTTTCATCTATTTTTTCTGTTTCTTCTCATTCAAACCTGTCCATTGTTTATAAAAAAAAATGTTTTTTATATAAGACAAGCAATTTGAATTGTGATAGCAAATACGGCCTATTTACACTTGTTTTTGTGCAATTTATTTTGGTAAATAAAATTCTAAAATCTCATGCAATGTTTTGTTATCAGTTTCAGCCGAGTAAATATTTATTAGAACATTTATGATCAGTTACATGTAACATAACCACTCTTTTCTAGGATCCTGGACGATTAACCAGCACTTGAGCACACCCATCTCTGCAAGTAACTGTAAACTTGCAGAGAGAGATGAATGGCAATGAGACACATGTCGTATATCATTCATCACATAGAATGACAATGGCATGCAATGTTGTATATCAATCATCACATAGAATGACAATGGCACACTATGGCGTATATAAATAAAACATCACATAGAATGACAATGGCATGCTATGTCTTATATCAATCGTCACATAGAATGACAACAGCATGCAATGTTGTATGTATATCAATCATCACATAGAATGACTATGTCATGCAGTGTTGTATATCAATCATCACATAGAATGACTATGGCACACTATGTCGTATATCAGTCAGTCATCACATAGAATGATCGTGGCATGCTATGTCTTATATCAATCATCACATAGAACGACAATGGCATGCAGTGTTGTATATCAATCATCACATAGAATGACTATGACACACTATGTTGTTTATCAATCATCACATAGAATGACTATGGCAAGCTATGTTGTTTATCAATTATCACATAGAATGACTATGGCACGCAATGTTGTATATCAATTTTCACATAGAATGACAATGGCATGCAGTGTTGTATATCAATCATCACATAGAATGACTATGACACACTATGTTGTTTATCAATCATCACATAGAATGACTATGACACACTATGTTGTTTATCAATCATCACATAGAATGACTATGGCAAGCTATGTTGTTTATCAATTATCACATAGAATGACTATGGCATGCAATGTTGTATATCAATTTTCACATAGAATGACAATGGCATGCAGTGTTGTATATCAATCATCACTTAGAACGACAATGGAATGCAATGTTGTATATCAATCATCACATAGAATGACTATGGCACACTATGTCGTTTATCAATCGTCACACAGAATGACTATGGAATCCTATGTCGTTTATCAATCATCACATAGAATGACAATGGCACACTATGTCATAATATATCAAGCATCACGTAGAATGACTATGGCACACTATGTTGTATAACAATCATCACACAGAATGACTATGGAATGACAAAAGCATGCAATGTTGTATATCAATCATCACATAGAATGACAATGGCATGCAATGTGGTATATCAATCATCACATAGAATGACAATGGCATGCAATGCCGTATATCAGTCATCACATAGAATGACAATGGCACACAATGTCATATATCAATCATCACATTGGCTGAGGCTGGGCTGGGATTCAAACTCAAAACCCCTGAATTGAGTCAGACGTGTAACCAATTGAACTAAAAAGACCTGACCAAATTAATGAACTTTGATTTTAATACAAAAAGGTTAAGTGGCATATTCCAGTTCAGGTTCACTCTCCACAAATTAACTTGCAGATTGAAAAAAAAACAGCAAATCAATGAAAAGACAGTAGTAATAAACATACATAACTGCAGCTGCAGTCTACTACATATTTATATGCTTACTATAAGATATTAGACCACATAAACAACAATATATAAATCATCACAAAGACTGTAGCTGGGAGGGGATTCGAAACTTGTAACCCCTGGGTTAATAGTCACACATGCTGCTAACTTTGTTTTAAGCATTGTATTACAAAGGGAAATAATAAAATTGGCACCATATAATTTTGTATTATATTATAAAGGGAGGTAATAAAATGGTTTTATTATACAATACTTTTTCTATGGAAATAATATCGTTATAGCAAGTTGTAAAGATTATCATTTTAAAGGAATATGTAGACTATATACATGAGTATATATATATGGAGATAATTATTTGTGAAGAACCAGACAAATGTACAGACTAGACTACAGTGAGCACGTCTAGCTACAATGCAAACCATAGAAACAATATCAAGGCATCTACCAAACTAATAGATTTGGTGTCAACCGTGACTTATATACTATCACTTTACATGCAACACATCTGGACTGGATGGACTATTTAAGTAAGCAAACGGATAGCTTTATATGAGTAGGAACCAGTTAAGCATTCATGACTACTCACATGCTATATAAAATACAGACATAGAAACCTGTTGGATATGAAGATAAAATGAAGTCATATGTATTTATTTCATAAAAGGGAGATAATCAAAATCCCAATAACAGAATTTCTGATTTTCTGGATCTTTTTAGAGGCACATTTACAATGTAGGATATATATATATACACATGCATATACATATATACATGTACACACCTTAGATAAAGGGAGGTAATAAACAAGATCTTGTAATTTTTGTAAATTATGCATCATACCCATAATCATTATCTTAAAAAGGGGGCAAAATTGGTATCATCTTATATAAATATATATTTAAAGATATAATACCAACAATAATTATGGAAGTATTTAAAGGCATATATACTTTACATAAAAAATAAAGGATCCATTCTTTAAGTATGCAAATAAGGTAAACAGTCACAAAGTAAATAAATATCTACGTTAATTACACAAACATTAATTTAAAAGTTTATTGTGAGTGATGCAATGATTAATTCTGGACAGTGAGCCTAGTAGGGTTTGCATGTTCAACCCCCCCACCCCCACTCTTCCAACTATACTGAACAAAAATGAAAACTTTACACTTTATATGTTTAAATATGTCTTTTGTTGACATACATATTACAAAACATGCTTTATATGGCTATCAGAATTTAATTGCGGATAATCATTATGCAATTATTTTTCGAAATTTAGGAAGTATTAATGCACCCGAGCACAAAAAACAATTTCCTTACTTTGCACGTGCACAACATCTGGTTTTTCACTTACAGGTTTTACACCGACAAGTAATCATTCGTTGCTTAGCACAGATAAGACTCGCCAAAGTAATCATTTTTTACCTGTAACATGTACTCATTGGCATGGCAGTGTTCATGCACAGACGATCATAAACTGTTTGAGATAAAAACGTGTTCCGATTCGTGCTTATCGGCACTACATTGGCCAGGTTCCGACAGCATGTCACCGAGCTGGTATGGGCATGACACCATTTGCAATACACGAGAAACCAGTGGCAATGTCTCTATAACCCCGAGTTTGAAACCTATAGAACACGTATGGAATGAATTGTATCGGTGGATCAGGTCCAAACATCAAATTAATACCATACACGATCTCCGGAATACACTTCTGTTGGAATGGCAACGTATTCCAAACATGCTCATTTAGAGTAACGTAAGTTCACAGAGATGACTTTTTCAGGAATGCATTCGTTAAAATGGAGTTCACACTGGTTACTGACATTTTAAAAGAATCAGTTATTGCACTTAGCCAGCACTTTATGCCTTTTTCCAAATGTTACATGATCATTTTCATTGTTCTGGAACTTTCATTTTGACCCTTCTTCACTTTAAATTGATCAGAAAAAAACACGCGATGTGTGATTTTTTTCCAGTTTTTTAAAATGAAACATTGATATAGCCGTAAAGCTTAGATGAAAACTTTTTTAGCCCTGAATATTTATTTATCAGCAACAAAGACACTTTTGAAGTCAATGTAAAGTTTTCACTTTTGCTGAGTATAGAAATACTTATCAGAATTTTGGATGAGACTTGAACAAAATCTAAGATCCCATGTATTGGTGCTTTACACTAGACATGTAAAAGAACCAGAGACGCTACAAAAGGGTCTTCTGTATCTGCACTATCCTCCAAAAATCTTTAAATTACTAATACTCTTTTTGAGACATCGGCCATATGGGAAACTGTGGCGACAATAAATAAAATTATCATCATCATTTAAAGTTCATTAGATGGTTACCCTGGGATTACTTGATGAAGGGGGCTTTTAACCTTAACTCACACACACAGTTCATTAGGTCAACTCTACAGTGCCAACCTGTGACGGACAGACAATGGAAACATGGAGATCAGAATAACTAATCTTGAGCTTTTCTGTAATGAGCTAAAAATTGTAGGTGCTTCAGTTGTACAGTAACAAGTAATGCAATTGTGGATGATTCAAGGGCCATAACTCTGATATTAATTGTCCAAGATGATCAGTTCAAAAACTCTTCCGAGGTATTTGTCAAATAACAACAGTGTAAGTTTGGTGAAAATCAAATGAAAACTGCGAGCACTAGAGTTCGAATAAAACCTGCCAGTACTAGAGTGCACACAGCATCAAATAATGCAATTTTTGACAATTCAATGGCCATAATTCATACAGTATTTATCCAATTATGCCAGTTAAATAACTAATCCAAGATATTATTATGGGTATATGACTTTTGCATATGTTTGGTTCAAATGCAAACTGCATTGTGCTATAGACTGTTTTGAAGATTCATGAATCATAACTCTGGCATGGTTTACCGGACTAGGCCAGTTCAAAAATGGTGATTAGCATTGCTTTCAACAATTTTTCAGTCCTATTGTCACGGTGTCTACACACAGGAGTATCTTGCCGCAGACACATGGTACGATACCTAACATGGTAGTCACATTCTACTGATAACAGGCCAACCCGGCCTACAGCTACCCTCTAAATGCTGAGGAGCAAGCGAGGAAGTTTCTAGTACCATTTTAAAGTCTTTAGTTGGACCCAGCTGGGGATTGAACCCACAACCTTCAACATGCACGGCCGATGCTCTACCATTGGTTCACTTCTTTTGTTAGTAAAGTTATAGAAAATCACTTGGGAAAATGATATAGTTTGTGAAAAACCTGCGATAGGTTCATGTGAACTATTTCAAAGTGCTCAGAGTTCATCAAACATATTTTAAAGTCATTAAGAGGTTATTGTCATCGCTCACACAAGGCCAACTTAACATACAGAATATATTTTCATGGGTATTTTCCTTGTGAAAAACATCAGCACTAAAATTACTAAACATTAAATAAATCATAAAATGATTCCAGGTCATATTTTGTAAAATTTTTAATGGTAGTAATGTTTTAAATTTTGCTTAAAGTTTGATAACCTCGTTTTATGGGTACATTAAACGTTGTGTCTATTCCAAGGTCAAACAGACCTACCAGTATACATTTTTATATCTGAATAAAATGACACTAAAACACTTTAAAAAAAACATTAAAGAGGTTATAGGTTATATTTTATAGATACATGCAATGTTGTTTTACATTTTTATGTAATACCTATAGAGCTATTATAGATATATGATAACGCTTGCGAGATATTTTATTTAATAAAAAAGTAATATAAAACTTTTTTTTATCAATTTGTACTTTTTTATTGATTTATAACCACAGTATTGAAGAGTTGTGGTAAAAATAATCATTGATGTAAACATTATAGTTCAACTTTGCTCCACTTTCATACTGTCCGTCATGCTAGAACAAATAGATGGTAAGTACCCTTACCCCAGAGATACTTGTGTCAGTTTTTGTTTTGCATAATAATAAATAACAGATGTATATAAGGAGTTTCTGTAAGAGATAAGAGTGAAGTCAACATTGTTACAATGACACACATCCCCAGAAAATATTGTGATAGCAATAATATATGTTGCATTGATTTGTGAAGCTTACTGTTTAATTCCAAAAAAAATATATTCCATCTTTTTTTTTTTTTGTGCAATTTTTTTTATTTTGTTCTCCAATACATTGCAATACATTACAATATTTCAATTTCAATTTACAGAACATATAGCATTTACACAAGTGTTTTTGCTTTAAATGACAACTGTATTTTTTTTTATAAAAAATGGCATGTTTTAGTAGTTTTATGATTATTACATCTTTTTTTTTTATAAGAAATGGCATGTATGAGTAGTTTTATGGTTATTACATCTTTTTTTCTATAAGAAATGGCATGTATGAGTAGTTTTATGGTTATGACATCTTTTTTTTCTATAAGAAATGGCATGTATGAGTAGTTTTATGATTATTACATCTTTTTTTCTATAAGAAATGGCATGTTTGAGTAGTTTTATGGTTATAACATCTTATTTTTTTTTATAAGAAATGGCATGTTTGAGTAGTTTTATGGTTATTACATCTTTTTTTTCTATAAGAAATGGCATGTTTGAGTAGTTTTATGGTTATAACATCTTTTTTTTATATAAGAAATGGCATGTTTGAGTAGTTTTATGGTTATAACATCTGGGTTTTTTTTTATAAGAAAAGGCATGTTTGAGTAGTTTTATGATTATTACATCTGTTGTTTTTTCTATAAGAAATGGCATGTATGAGTAGTTTTATGGTTATTACATCTTTTTTGCTATAAGAAATGGCATGTTTTAGTAGTTTTATGATTATTACATCTGTTGTTTTTTTTTATAAGAAATGGCATGTTTGAGTAGTTTTATGGTTAGTACATCTTTTTTTCTATAAAAAAAAAAAAATGGCATGTTTGAGTAATTTTATGATTATTACATCTTTTTTCTATAAGAAATGGCATGTATGAGTAGTTTTACGATTATTACATCTTTTTTTCTGTAAGAAATGGCATGTTTGAGTAGTTTTATGATTATTACATCTTTTTTTCTATAATAAATGGCATGTATGAGTAGTTTTACGATTATTACATCTTTTTTTTCTATAAGAAATGGCATGTTTGAGTAGTTTTATGATTACATTTTTTTTCTGTAAGATATGTTACAATTATAACCGTTAGTATTCCAGTGTATTTTAAAAAAAAACGAGTATGTTAAATCTGTAGAGTTGATCCAGTCAAAAATATAAAATATAATTTACAAATTATGCAAATTTATATCCAAAGCTTTTAAATTAAGATGTTCAATACCAAATGTTATTTACAGACTAAATTTGTTTTTATCCATGTTTTAAAAATATCTTTATATCATTATAGACACAATAACAATTAAAACTTTCAAAAGATGCGATTGATTGAATATTTAGTGTCATTTTTATGCTATCGAGGGCTAACAGACTATCAGTGGTGCGAGACAAATGATAATAAGACACAATGTCGTATATCAATCATCACAGAGACTGTAGGCGGGCAGGGATTCGAACTCACGAACCCTGGATTGATAGTCAGACGCGCTAACGACTGAGTAAAAGGTGCGAGAGTAACGTAACATAATTTAACTGTATATTATAACTTTGTTCAGATATGTCAGTGTGTGTATGTGTATTTATTTTGTTTTTTTATAATATTGTTTAGTTATTTATACTAAGTTTAAATTGAATCCCAAGTAAACTGTAGGAGGAGTTAATACCACAAAGTGCAAATATACATGTAATTATACTACACTCAAGAGATATAAAAACAAAACAATGGAAAAGATATGAAAATGAAACACAGGAAGAGATATGAAAACGCAACACATGAAGAGATTTGAAAACAAAACACAGGAAGAGATATGAAAACGTAACACATGAAGAGATATGAAAACACAACAAATGAAGATATATGAAAACGCAACACAGGAAGAGATATGAAAACACAACACAAGAAAAGATTTGAAAATACAACACAGGAAGAGATATGAAAACACAACACATGAAGAGATATGAAAACACAACACAAGAAAAGATTTGAAAATGAAACACAGGAAGAGATATGAAAATGCAACACAGGAAGAAATAAGAAAATGCAACACAGAAAGAAGATATATAAAAAAGCAACACAGGAAGAAAAAGATATATATGAAAACGCAACACAGCAAGAAGAGATATGAAAACACAACACAGGAAGAAATATGAAAACACAACACTGGAAGAGATATGAAAATTCAACACAGGAAAAGATATGAAAACACAACACAGGGAGAAATATGAAAACACAACACAGAAAGAGATATGAAAACACAACCAAGAAGAGATATGAAAAGTCAACAAAGGAAAAGATATGAAAACGCAACACAGAAAGAAATATGAAAACACAACACAGGAAGAGATATGAAAAGCAATACAGGAAAATATATGAAAAGCAATACAGGGTTAAGAGGAAACTTAATAGGAAATGAAAAAAGAAACATCAGTGCAAGAGGCATGAAATTATTGAGTAACATCTCAAGTCAACAACCAACAACATAAACAGACAATTGATGTGGGATATGGATATATGCACTCATTCTGAATATGTTAAGTTTTCATATCTCTTCCTATATTGTGTGTACTTCAATGATTGTAAAAGTGTAAGGTAGATAAAGGGGTGTTGAAAAAGCAAGGGGACTTTAAGCATTAATTCAGTTGGTTTCATGACTTGTAACAAAGCCATATGTAAAGCTTCAACCAAATACATTGAGTGGTTGGTGGGATATGGATTTGACGGTACTTGCATGCAAAACTTTAATAAAAAAAGTCAAACAAGGGCAAAATTTGTGATATACATGTATTCATGCAAGAGTTATCTTACTTAGTTTAAAATGAAGTAGGGTTGATGACTGGGAAGGCTTGTGTAAAATATCATTCAAATACATCGAGTGGTTGGTGAGATATGGACTTGTTGGTACAATATACTTGCTGAGCACTGAACACTGAACAAAGAAACTTTTAGTACCATTTTTCAAGTGTTTTGTAGGCCTATGACCCTGTTGGGGATGGAACCCATGACCTGATGCAAGTGAGGCAGATGCTCTACCACTAGACCACCGCTGTGGTATTTAGTAAAATAGTAATATAGGCAAAAATACAAATGGTACATACGAGTGTAAAACAGTGCACATGCAATCATGCTCTGACCTCTACTGGTGCTTGCTGAAAACAATGTTAACCAAGTACAGAAAGGTTGTATAGATATAAAAACCAAACTGGAGTCTAGATATCATAAAAGCGCAACCAAAATATTAACATACTTGGCATTTATATATTATGTTCACTTAATGAAATGAAAAACTTACATTTTACTGAAACGATCTCCCACCAATTATTATCTATGTAAATGGCCTATTTTTTATGAGACATAAAGTACAGAACAAAAAAGACATTAAAGATTGTTTATACATACTTATTTTTTCACCCGAGGAGAAATCAATTCCATCCCTGAGTTTATTAAACAATCAACCAGTCTTGTATAGTTTAAACGTAAATATCTTCAATGGAGCAGATCATAGTATACCAGTAATATATGTATATAATTCTAATCTATATACCAGTCATATATGTATATAATTTTAATCTATATACCAGTCTTTGAAAATAAGTATGATGGTTATTAATTTTGTCAATTAATGTCAATGTCAGTTAATGTCAATGTCAGTTAATGTTGTTAATGTCAATGTAAGTTAATGTCATTAATGTCAATGTTAGTTAATGTCAATGTCAGTTAATGTCAGTTAACGTCAGTTAATGCCATTAATGTCAATGTATTACTAAGTTAATATTAGTTAATGTCAATGTCAGTTATTGTCAATGTCAGTTAATGTCAATGTGAGCTAATGTCAATGTCAGTTAATGTCAATGTAAATTAATGTCAATGTCAGTTAATGTCATTAATGTCAATGTTGTTAATGTCAATGTCAGTTAATGTCAATGTCAGTTAATGTCAATGTAAGTTAATGTCAATGTAAGTTAATGTCAATGTCAGTTAATGTCAATGTCAGTTAATGTCATTAATGTCAAACTTAATTAATGTCAATCTAAGTTAATGTCAATGTAAGTTAATATCAATGTCAGTTATTGTCAATGTCAGTTAATGTCAATGTAAGCTAATGTCAATGTCAGTTTATACTGTTCTTGTTTATTTTGTTGTTGAGGACCTCAGGGAAGGTTGAACTTAGTCCAATTGAGCATTCTAGTAAAATAAAGTCATAATTGTTATTAGTATTATTATAATTATTTACTTTATTACTTTATAAATATTATCATTATTATTATTCAAGGACGTAGCTTGGCTCAAAATAATGTGTAGGCTTGATGACTGGGAAGTCTTGTGTGAAGTTTCAATGCAATATATGCAATCATTTCTGAGATATAGCTGAGATACTGAGATACGGCCTTGCACGCAAATCTTTAACCAAGGTTCGACAACATTGACACCAATGACGCCGAGCTGCCACTCGGGTGAGCAGAATAGCCCTTCTTATTTCTGGAATAGTCACGCTAAAAATCCTTACTTTATTGCATTATCTATTTAAAAAATCAACATGACAACAAAAAAATCCAAAAAAAATCAAATATTTATTAAAGATAAATAAAAGTCAATAAGTTCACTTAATTGGCAAGTACTAATTAGCTCAACAGATTAATTAAGTCGAATTATAACAGCACAAAACAAACGAAAAACACTGAAATCAACACCCATAAATCAAACACAAGCAGGCTTTCATCATTGAGTATGCAGCATGGATTAAAAAGAAAATGAGGATGAACTTGTCAAGACCGTCTGGGTCATGCTGTCTACGGTATTACATTAAAAATGGTTATTGCAATAATAAATGTAGCATGAACATGTACACACTTATTTATGATCTGACAAACTGATATAACTGAGAACAACCGGTTTTAATTGATATTAAACATTTTTACATTGATTGTGAATGCTTGCGACTTTTGTAAAAATAGGAGCACTGGCAATCTCTTTTTTCTTGTGTGTGTGTGTGGGGGGGGGGGGGGGGGGGGGAATTTCAACATTCACTTCACATTACTTGTTACACATGTTTTCTTTCTTTCTTCCTAATATATCACCAATCTATTCTGATTATCATGACAGGGTGGTGGCTTATAATATCATGCATATTTATCAAAAGTTAAGTACAGTATCTAAAAGTGAAATGGAAAAAATAAAAATGAATTCTCATTTTAGCATTAACTAATTGCAAATATGATATGAGAGGTGAGTTTATATACAACTCTAATGTTGTATGTCTAATTGAGCTTTGACTCAAAAGAATCTCCTGTAGTCATGACAACAGTAGATTTTGGAAAAGCATTCCACAGTGGTATGACTCTTGGGGGGGAAAAAAACGTTTAAAGGTCAGTTGTTCTTTTAGAGTATCTAGTCACTTTGTTAGTCATTTGGTCTCAGTCTCTATCAAGAGTCATAAATTGTCAAGCATGTTCCCACAATGATTAGTTTTACGCCATCCCCTACATGGTTACCAGATCACTGCATATACAGTATCCAGTTTAATTTAAGGAGAAGGACACAGATACACAATAGTAAAAACATGGTCAATCAACAAAAAATAACAAACTTCCTCACACAGTGTTTGGACGAAGCTGGGCTTGAAACCATGACCTCAGTGATGAGATGTAAGATATCTTGAACCCATGACATCAGTGATGAGATGTAAGTTATTTTGAGCCCATGACCTCAGTGATTAGATGTAAGATATCTTGAGTCCATGATGTCAGTGATGAGATGTAAGTTATCTTGAGCCCATGACCTCAGTGATGAGATGTAAGATATCTTGAGCCCATGACATCAGTGATGAGATGTAGGTTATCTTGAACCCATGACATCAGTGATGAGATGTAAGATATCTTGAACCCATGACATCAGTGATGAGATGTAAGTTATCTTGAGTCCATGACCTCAGTGATTAGATTTAAGTAATCTTGAGTCCATAACCTCAGTGATGAGATGTAGGTTATCTTGAGCCAATGACATCAGTGACGAGATGTAAGTTATCTTGAGCCCATGACTTCAGTGACGAGATGTAAGATATCTTGAGTCCATAACCTTAGTGATGAGATGTAGGTTATCTTGAGCCAATGACATCAGTGACGAGATGTAAGATATCTTGAACCCATGACATCAGTGATGAGATGTAAGTTATTTTGAGCCCATGACCTCAGTGACGAGATGTAAGATATCTTGAGCCCATGACATCAGTGATGAGATGTAAGTTATTTTGAGCCCATGACATCAGTGATGAGATGTAAGTTATTTTGAGTCCATGACCTCAGTGATTAGATGTAAGATATCTTGAGTCTATAACCTCAGTGATGAAATGTAAGATATCTTGAGTCCATAACCTCAGTGATGAGATGTAAGATATCTTGAACCCATGACATCAGTGATGAGATGTAAGTTATCTTGAACCCATGACCTCAGTGATGAGATGTAAGATATCTTGAGTCCATAACCTCAGTGATGAGATGTAAGATATCTTGAGTCCATAACCTCAGTGATGAGATGTAAGATATCTTGAGTCCATAACCTCAGTGATGAGATGTAAGATATCTTGAGTCCATAACCTCAGTGATGAGATGTAAGATATCTTGAGTCCATAACCTCAGTAATGAGATGTAAGATATCTTGAGCCCATGACTTCAGTGATGAGATGTAAGATATCTTGAGCCCATGACATCAGTGATGAGATGTAAGTTATTTTGAGCCCATGACATCAGTGATGAGATGTAAGTTATTTTGAGCCCATGACCTCAGTGATTAGATGTAAGATATATTGAGTCCATAACCTCAGTGATGAGATGTAAGATATCTTGAGCCCATGACATCAGTGATGAGATGTAAGTTATTTTGAGCCCATGACCTCAGTGATTAGATGTAAGATATCTTGAGTCCATAACCTCAGTGATGAAATGTAAGATATCTTGAGTCCATAACCTCAGTGATGAGATGTAAGATATCTTGAACCCATGACATCAGTGATGAGATGTAAGATATCTTGAGCCCATGACATCAGTGATGAGATGTAAGTTATCTTGAACCCATGACCTCAGTGATGAGATGTAAGATATCTTGAGTCCATAACCTCAGTGATGAGATGTAAGATATCTTGAGTCCATAACCTCAGTGATGAGATGTAAGATATCTTGAGCCAATGACTTCAGTGATGAGATGTAAGATATCTTGAGCCCATGACATCAGTGATGAGATGTAAGTTATTTTGAGCCCATGACATCAGTGATTAGATGTAAGTTATTTTGAGCCCATGACCTCAGTGATTAGATGTAAGATATCTTGAGTCCATAACCTCAGTGATGAGATGTAAGATATCTTGAGCCCATGACATCAGTGATGAGATGTAAGTTATTTTGAGCCCATGACCTCAGTGATTAGATGTAAGATATCTTGAGTCCATAACCTCAGTGATGAAATGTAAGATATCTTGAGTCCATAACCTCAGTGATGAGATGTAAGATATCTTGAACTCATGACATCAGTGATGAGATGTAAGATATCTTGAGCCCATGACATCAGTGATGAGATGTAAGTTATCTTGAACCCATGACCTCAGTGATGAGATGTAAGATATCTTGAGTCCATAACCTCAGTGATGAGATGTAAGATATCTTGAGTCCATAACCTCAGTAATGAGATGTAAGATATCTTGAGCCCATGACTTCAGTGATGAGATGTAAGATATCTTGAGCCCATGACATCAGTGATGAGATGTAAGATATCTTGAGCCCATGACATCAGTGATGAGATGTAAGTTATCTTGAACCAATGACATCAGTGACGAGATGTAAGATATCTTGAGTCCATAACCTCAGTGATGAGATGTAAGATATCTTGAGTCCATAACCTCAGTAATGAGATGTAAGACATCTTGAGCCCATGACTTCAGTGATGAGATGTAAGATATCTTGAGCCCATGACATCAGTGATGAGATGTAAGATATCTTGAGCCCATGACATCAGTGATGAGATGTAAGTTTTCTTGAACCAATGACATCAGTGACGAGATGTAAGATATCTTGAGTCCATAACCTCAGTGATGAGATGTAAGATATCTTGAGTCCATAACCTCAGTGATTAGATTTAAGTAATCTTGAGTCCATAACCTCAGTGATGAGATGTAGGTTATCTTGAGCCAATGACATCAGTGACGAGATGTAAGTTATCTTGAGCCCATGACTTCAGTGACGAGATGTAAGATATCTTGAGTCCATAACCTTAGTGATGAGATGTAGGTTATCTTGAGCCAATGACATCAGTGACGAGATGTAAGATATCTTGAACCCATGACATCAGTGATGAGATGTAAGTTATTTTGAGCCCATGACCTCAGTGACGAGATGTAAGATATCTTGAACCCATGACATCAGTGATGAGATGTAAGTTATTTTGAGCCCATGACATCAGTGATGAGATGTAAGTTATTTTGAGCCCATGACCTCAGTGATTAGATGTAAGATATCTTGAGTCCATAACCTCAGTGATGAGATGTAAGATATCTTGAGCCCATGACATCAGTGATGAGATGTAAGTTTTTTTGAGCCCATGACCTCAGTGATTAGATGTAAGATATCTTGAGTCCATAACCTCAGTGATGAAATGTAAGATATCTTGAGTCCATAACCTCAGTGATGAGATGTAAGATATCTTGAACCCATGACATCAGTGATGAGATGTAAGATATCTTGAGCCCATAACCTCAGTGATGAGATGTAAGATATCTTGAGCCCATGACATCAGTGATGAGATGTAAGTTTTTTTGAGCCCATGACCTCAGTGATTAGATGTAAGATATCTTGAGTCCATAACCTCGGTGATGAAATGTAAGATATCTTGAGTCCATAACCTCAGTGATGAGATGTAAGATATCTTGAACCCATGACATCAGTGATGAGATGTAAGATATCTTGAGTCCATAACCTCAGTGATTAGATGTAAGATATCTTGAGTCCATAACCTCAGTGATGAGATGTAAGATATCTTGAGCCCATGACATCAGTGATGAGATGTAAGTTTTTTTGAGCCCATGACCTCAGTGATTAGATGTAAGATATCTTGAGTCCATAACCTCAGTGATGAAATGTAAGATATCTTGAGTCCATAACCTCAGTGATGAGATGTAAGATATCTTGAACCCATGACATCAGTGATGAGATGTAAGATATCTTGAGCCCATAACCTCAGTGATGAGATGTAAGATATCTTGAGCCCATGACATCAGTGATGAGATGTAAGTTTTTTTGAGCCCATGACCTCAGTGATTAGATGTAAGATATCTTGAGTCCATAACCTCGGTGATGAAATGTAAGATATCTTGAGTCCATAACCTCAGTGATGAGATGTAAGATATCTTGAACCCATGACATCAGTGATGAGATGTAAGATATCTTGAGTCCATAACCTCAGTGATGAGATGTAAGATATCTTGAACCCATGACATCAGTGATGACATGTAAGTTATCTTGAGTCCATAACCTCAGTGATGAGATGTAAGATATCTTGAGTCCATAACCTCAGTGATGAGATGTAAGATATCTTGAGCCCATGACATCAGTGATGAGATGTAAGATATCTTGAGCCCATGACATCAGTGATGAGATGTAAGTTATCTTGAACCAATGACATCAGTGACAAGATGTAAGATATCTTGAGTCCATAACCTCAGTGATGAGATGTAAGATATCTTGAGTCCATGACATCAGTGATGAGATGTAAGATATCTTGAGTCCATAACCTCAGTGATGAGATGTAAGATATCTTGAGTCCATGACATCAGTGATGAGATGTAAGTTATCTTGAACCAATGACATCAGTGACGAGATGTAAGATATCTTGAGTCCATAACCTCAGTGATGAGATGTAAGATATCTTGAGTCCATAACCTCAGTGATGAGATGTAAGATATCTTGAGTCCATGACATCAGTGATGAGATGTAAGATATCTTGAGCCCATGACATCAGTGATGAGATGTAAGTTATCTTGAACCAATGACATCAGTGATGAAATGTAAGATATCTTGAGCCCTTGACCTCAGTGATGAGATGTAAGTTGCCTTGAGCCAATGACTTCAGTCACTATAGGATCACAGTGAGTGATTGCAACTTTAGGATCACAGTGAGTGGTGGCAAATATAGGATCACAGTGAGTGATTGCAACTTTAGAATCACAGTGAGTGGTGGCAAATATAGGATCACAGTGAGTGATTACAACTTTAGGATTACAGTGAGTGGTGGTAAATATAGGATCACAGTGAGTGATTGCAACTTTAGGATCACAGTGAGTGGTGGCAAATATAGGATCACAGTGAGTGGTGGCAAATATAGGATCACAGTGAGTGGTGGCAAATAAGTGGTGGCAAATATAGGATCACAGTGAGTGATGAAAACTATGGGATCACAGTTAGCGTTGGCAACAATAAGATAACTGTGAGTGATGGTAACTGCAGGATCAAAGTGAGCAGTGGCAACTATAGGATAACAGTGACTGATGGCAACTATAGGACCACAGTGAGTAATGTCAACTATAGGATCACAGTGAGTGGTGGCAACAATAGGATCAGAGTTTGTTTTTTTGGGGATAAATATATTTTATTCCATGTAAGACATAATACAATGTTATACAAAAATATTCAGGTATCAGTACAAACACTATAATTTTGAAACTAAACATATTACATGGTAACTGTATATAAGAGAACATTAATACAATGTCTTACAAGTAACATTTTTATGTATGAGTGTAAAGAGTTATAGCGGCAAAGAAGGTTTAGAAAAAGTATCAAGAGTGCAGAAAAAGATAAGAAATAGAATTTACGAGAAACTGTATGCATTATATTTTTCTTATTTTCTCTTACATATTTCCCCATTTAATTTCATGTGACCCGAGTTTGTTTTTGTTTATTGCAATAAGTCTTTCTATTTGCTTTGTTTTTTGTAAGTAATGTTTGAATGCTGCAGTACTGGGAATTGTTTTCGTGTATTTATCTTTAAAAATAAAATATTTAGCAAGTAAAATTATACAGTTTAGTAAGTTAAGTTTTGATGAGTTATATAACCCAAACGATATGTTATACAGTTTAGTAAGTTAAGTTTTGATGAGTTATATAACCCAAACGATATGTTTTGATAACAGATGTTAAAAGATTGATTGTTTGCAATACAAAAATTATGGACTTCTGTCCAAAAAGTTCTTACAAAATGACACTCCCAAAACAAATGTTTCATAGTTTCAGGATGTCTATCACAAAAATCACATAGACTTGAATTAACTAATTTACATTTAGATAAAAACTGGTTAGTAGGTAAAATTCTCATAATGTATTTGTATTGAAATGATCTTAGTTTTGTGTCTATTGTAATTTTGAAAGGTAGACAATGAATAGTTTTCCAGTTGAGGTTGTTGAATATTTCTTCCCATTGAAGATGAGGTTTTATTTCATTATCAATATTAATTAATTTAATTTGCATGTTATATAACATTTTAGTTGGAGAGTTGCATTTTCTCACTTGATGTAATAAAGGTGTTTTTTTCAATTTCTGGTATATTCTCTGTTCTCTGTTTTAATAATCTGTTTCCATTTTTTTGGTATGCTTCGGATAATAGTGAAATAGTTTAGAAATTCTGAATTACTTATATTGCACAATTGCTTTAATCTTTCAAAATTATAAAATGTCTTGTGTCTACAATCATATATATCATTTATTGTTTTAATTCCTAGCTGTAGCCATGCTTTGTAAAATAATAAATTGCCATTATGTTTTATGAAAGAATTATCCCATATGTACTGTTTTAGTAGATTAACATCTTCAATATTACAGTTAAAATTTATTTTTGACCATGATTCAATAATGTTACATAAAAACGGCGTTTCGTTGAACATAGAACAACTATCTTTAAAATTAAAATTACTCTCAAAGATGAAGTTTCCGCCATATTTTTCCAATGAAGACATGTATATATACTTCCATTCGCCATAATTGTTTACATCTGTTAATCGTTTAACCCAACTGGCCTTAATTGAATGTATAAAAAGCTCTATATCTATCATCTTCATACCACCGTTTTCAATATTTTGAATAATTGTTTTTCGCTTAATTTTGTCTGGTTTTCCCTCCCAAAGAAATTCAAACATTTTATTTTTTATTAGGTTTATAGTGTTCATGGTAGGTGATTCAAGCACTGTTAGTGGAAAAATAAGTTTGGGTAGTGCAAATGTTTTTATTACTGTGATTTTACCTAAAATCGATAATTTATGTTTTTTCCAGTTATTAAGGCAGTTTTGAAATTGTTCTATTTTTAAACTGTAGTTAAAATCTTTATTTTTATTTCTATCGTTTGTGAAAACAATTCCCAATGTTGTTGCTTTTTCATTAGTCCAAACAAATCTCTTATTTTTACAAAATATTTCAATAGAATTCTTTAAAGAGCCTACACAAAGAATAATTGATTTCTTTGAATTTAACTTTAAACCGGAAATGGAGCTACATGTAAACCTGTCAATTAATAATATTAAAGATTCAAATGAAGACTGATTTCCATTTAACAGAAAAGTGGCATCATCTGCAAAAGCAGTGTATTTTATAATGTTGTTGCATACCTTTACGCCTTCAATAGTATTAGTAATATTTACAGATTTATATAAGATTTTAATAGCTAATAAAAACAAATATGGAGACAATGGGCATCTTTGCCTAACTCCTCTTTTTATATTAAAAAACTCTGAGGCATAACCATTATTTGACACACAACTTTGTGCGTCATTATAAAATAATTTTATCCAGTCAATAAATTCGTTACCAAACTTAAAATATTGTAATGTTTTGAAAATAAAATTATGGTCAACACTGTTGAACGCTTTTTCAAAATCAGCAAAGAATATCAGTCCCAGTCTATTGTCGTTATTCAAATCATCAATGCATTCAAAAATTGTCCTTATGTTTTAACCAATGTAACGTCCTTTTAAGAATCCTGTCTGACTGTCATTGATAATGTCTGGTACATGTAATACAGTTTTCTTTCTGTTGGGTATGGCTTTTGTTGCAATTTTATAGTTGACATTTAATAGGCTTATTGGTCTCCAGTTTGTCAATAGTGAAATGTATTTGTCTTTTTTTTGATGAAGTGTTATTATTCCTTGCTTCTGCAGTGGTGTTAAAGTGCCCCGCATGTATGAGTAATTTATAGATTCAATGTAAAACTGTTTTATGTCATTCCAAAATATTTTATAAAATTCTGTTGATAACCCATCGGACCCAGGACTTTTATTGTTTTTCATATCCTTTAAAGCTATTTTACATTCATTTTCAGTTAAGATACCATTACATAATTCTTGTTGATTATCATTTAATTCATTAATATCATGATTATTGAAAAAATCAAAATTTTCGTCATTCGTTTGAACCTTGCTATATAGCTCTTTATAAAACCTTTTAGTTTCTTGTAATATATCTTTTGAATTTGTTATCTCACGATTGTCTCGTATAAGTCTATTTATTTTTTTTGATTCTGCCCTCTTTTTTTCTAAATTTGAAAAGTATGTAGTGTTTTTTTCCGCACCTTCAATCCATTCAGCTTTAGCTCGTAAGATAATACCGTTTGTTTTTATATCTATTATATTTGCTAATTCATTTTTTTTATTATTTAATACATCTAAAATATTTTGGTTATTTGGATCATTTGACAATTCTTCATCTAATTTATCTATTTTTTCTTTAAGACTATTCTCTAAATTTTCATTATTTTTTGTTTTCTTTGAAGTATATTTAATAGTTTCATTTCGTACTGGACCTTTTATTAATTCCCAGATGGTATTTGGATTTGAATTTATATTTATTTCTGTTATATCCTTAATAGATTTTCTTATTATTTCTTGATAATCATTTTCTAAAATAACACTGTTATTAATTTTAAAATATCCAGGACCTTGTGCTTCATGATCTGTATTGATATTAAAATAGACAATAGAGTGATCTGACCTGATGCCAACAGAAATCTTATATTTAGTAATTGAATTTAAAATATTTGATAAAACTAGGAAGTAGTCAAGTCTGCTATAAATAGGAGGTTTATGATTAGAATGCCATGTATAATGACACGAATCAGGGTTTAAAATTCTCCATATATCATGAATATCGTTATTTTCAATAATTGAATTAATTTTTTCTCTTTTATTTTTGCTATTGTTGACATTTCCGTTCTTTTTGTCTTTTTTAGCATCTATAATTGTGTTAAAGTCACCACCTATGACAAATGTGTCACTGTCATTATCTATTATATAATTTTCTAATGTATTTAAAAAATCAACACTGTCCTTGTTTGGTCCATAAACGTTTAAAAAGTGGTATTCATTTTCATTTATTACAAGTTTTAATGACTGTAGTCTACCTTCAACTATATTTTTGTATTCTACAACCTTATATGAAAAATTTGAATTTAGTAGAATTCCCACACCAACACTGTTTTTACTATTACCGGAGAAGAACGCTTTGTTGCCCCATTGTTTTTCCCTTATGTTGTACTTTCTCAGTGGAGTTCTTGTAAAAAGCAAATTGCATATTTGTTTGACTTTAAATAATCGTACAGCTGTATTCTTTTTTATATTCACCAAGACCCTTTACATTAAAATACATATCTTAACACTCATCTATAAAAAGGGGAGATAGTTTCGTAAGCAATGAAATTGAATGGTTTGAACATTGTTTCACACATATAACGCATAACAGAGAAGAAATAGAAGAAGAAGAAGAAGAAGAAGAAGAAGAAGAAGGAGAAGAAGAGGAAAATGAGAGGTGTTGTAAATTGAAGCATTTATTAATTTAAGGTAACCACTCGGTTACTGACTAAATTGGAATATAGCTTCGCCAATATGCACAACACAGACGTTAAATATTCTGAACAATAAGTTTATGATAAAAGGAAAAAAAGTCAATATCTGTATTAATTACTATCAATCTAATCGCATTAGCTTTTTCTTTAAGTATATCATGTTGTTTACAAAAGGCTATATCTTTTAATATATTTTTATGCGTTGGTAACTGCCCTTATATAAATACGAGCTCAATAGGCAGGTAACTTCCAGACTATAAAATGTATAAATTATTTCAAAGTTGTTCCTTTTTAAAGATATCTTTCATCACAACGACAGTTTCTGAGATATTATAAAAATTATGTTGTAAATGAATTTTGATGTGTTACCTTGGATAGGATCAGAGTTAATGATGGCAACAATAGGACCAAACTGAGTGGTGGCAACAATAGGATCAGAGTGAGTGGTTGCAACAATAGAATCACAATGAGTGATGAAATCTGTAGGATCACAGTTAATGGTGGCATCTATAGGATTACAGTTGGTGGTGGCAGCAGTAGGATCACAGTGAGTGATGGCAACTATAGGATCACAGTGAGTGGTAGCATCATAGTATCACAGTGAGTGGTGGCAAAATAGGATGACTGTGAGTGATTGCAACTGTAGGATCATAGTGAGAGATGAAAAAATAGGATCACTGTGAGTATGGCAATAATAGGATCAGAGTGATTGATGGCAACAATAGGATCACAGTTTATGATGACAACAATAGGATCAAACTGAGAAGTGGCAACAACAGGATCAGAATGAGTGGTGGCAACAATAGGATCACAATGAGTGATGGCAACAATAGGATCACAATGAGTGATGGCAAAATTAGGATCACTGTGAGTGGTGCAACTGTAGGATCATAGTGAGTGATGGCAACAATAATTTCACAATGAGTGATGGCAACATTAGGATCACAGTGAGTGGTGGCAACAACACGATCACTGTGAGTGATGGCAACAACAGGATCACAGTGAGTGATGGCAAAAATAGGACCACAGTTAGTAATTGCAACAATAAGATCACAGTGATTGATGGTAACAACAGGACCACATTGAGTGGTGGCAATAACAGGATCACAGTGAGTGATGGCAACAATAGGACCACAGTGAATGATGGCAACAAAAGGATCACAGTGAGTGAAGGCAACAATAGGACCACAGTGAATGATGGCAACAAAAGGACCACAATGAGTGATGGCAACAACAGGACCATAGTGAATGATGGCAACAAAAGGACCACAGTGAGTGTTGGCAACAATAAGATCACAGTGAGTGGTAGCAACAATAGGATCACTGTGACAGAAGGCAACAATAGGACCACAGTGAATGATGGCAACAACAGGATCACGGTGAGTGAAGGCAACAATAGGATCACAGTGACAGAAGGCAACAATAGGACCACAGTGAATGATGGCAACAACAGGATCACAGTGAGTGAAGGCAGCAATACGATCACAGTGACAGAAGGCAACAATAGGACCACAGTGAATGATGGCAACAACAGGATCACAGTGAGTGGTAGCAACAATAGGATCACAGTGACTGAAGGCAACAATAGGACCACAGTGAATGATGGCAACAACAGGATCACAGTCAGTGAAGGCAACAATAGGACCACAGTGAATGATGGCAACAAAAGGACCACAGTGAGTGTTGGCAACAATAGGATCACAGTGACAGAAGGCAACAATAAGACAACAGTGAATGATGGCAACAACAGGATCAAAGTGATTGATGGTAACAACAGGACCACATTGAGTGGTGGCAACAACAGGATCACAGTGAGTGATGGCAACAACAGGACTACAGTGAGTTATGGCAACAATAGGATCTCAGTGAGTGAAGGCAATAATAGGACCACACTGAGTAATGGCAACAACAGGATCTCAGTGACTGAAGGCAACAATAGGACAACAGTGAATGATTGCAACAATAAGATCACAGTGATTGATGGCGAAAACAGGATCACAGTGAATGATCGCAACAATAGGACCACAGTGAATGATGGCAACAATAGGATCACAGTGAATGATGGCAACAAAAGGACCACAGTGAGTGTTGGCAACAATAGGACCACAGTGAATGATGGCAACAACAGGATCACAGCGAATGAAGGTAATAACAGGACCACAGTGAGTGTTGGCAACAAAAGGACCACAGTGAATGATGGCAACAAAAGGACCACAGTGAGTGTTGGCAACAATAGGCTCACAGTGAGTGGTAGCAACAATAGGATCTCAGTGAGTGAAGGCAACAATAGGACCACAGTGAGTAATGGCAAAAACAGGATCACAGTGATTGAAGGTAACAACAGGATCACAGTGAGTGTTGGCAACCACAGTATTAGTGATTGAAGGTAACAACAGGACCACAGTGAGTGTTGGCAACAACAGGATCACAGTGAGTGGTAGCAACAATAGGATCTTAGTGAGTGAAGGTAACAACAGGACAACAGCGAGTGATGGCAAAAACAGGATCACAGTGATTGAAGGTAACAACAGGACCACAGTGAGTGTTGGCAACAACAGGATCACAGTGAGTGGTAGCAACAATAGGATCTCAGTGAGTGAATGTAACAAGACAACAGCGAGTGATGGCAAAAACAGGATAACAGTGAATAATGGCAACAATAGGATCACAGTGAGCCGTAGTAACAATAGGACCACATTTGGTGTTGTCACAAATAGGACCACAGTCAGTGTTTGCAAAAACAGGATCATAGTGAGTGGTCGCAAAAATAGGCTCAGAGTGATTGATGGCAACAATAGGATCACAGTTAATGATGGCAACAATAGGATTAAACTGAGTGGTGGGAACAATAGGATCAGAGTGAGTGGTGCCAACAATAGGATAAAAATGAGTGATGGCAGCTATAGGATCACAGTTAATGGTGGCATCTATAGGATAACAGTGAGTGGTGGCAGCAGTAGGATCACTGTGAGTGATGGCAACATTAGGATCACAGTGAGTAAATCCAAGTTTAGGATCAGTGAGTGGTGGCAACAATAGGATCACAGTGAGTGTTGGCAACAGTAGGATCACAGTGAGTGGTGGCAACACTTTATCACTGTGAGTGATGGCAATATTAGGATCACAGTGAGTGGTGGCAACAATAGGATCACTGTGAGTAATGGCAACAATAGGATCACAGTGATTGATGGCAACAATAAGACCACAATTTGTAATTGCAACATTAAGATCACAGTGATTGATGGTAACAACAGGACCACATTGAGTGGTGGCAACAACAGGGTCACAGTGAGCGATGGCAACAATAGGACCACAGTGAATGATGGCAACAATAGGATCTCAGTGAATTATGGTAACAAAAGGACCACAGTGAGTGTTGGCAACAATAGGATCACAGTGAGTGGTTGCAACAATAGGATCTCAGTGAGTGAATCCAAGTTTAGGATCACTGTGATTGGTGGCAACTATAGGATCACAGTGAGTGATGGCATATATAGGATCACAGTGAGTGGTGGCATCTATAGGATCATAATGAGTAAATCCAAGTATAGGATCAGTGAGTGGTAGAAACAATAGGATCACAGTGAGTTTTGGCAACAGTAGGATTACAGTGAGTGATGGCAACTATATGATCACAGTGAGTGGTGGCAACAATAGGATCACAGTCAGTGTTAGCAACTATAGGACTACAGTAAGTGATGGCAACTATAAGATCATAGTGAGTGGGGGCAACAACAGGATCACAGCGAGTTGCGACAAATATAAGATCACACTGTGTGATAGCAACTATAGGCTCACAGTGAGTGAAGACAACAATAGGTTCAGAGTGATTGGTGGCAACATAGAATCACAGTAGGTGATGACAACAAAAGGACCAGAGTGAATGATGGCAACAATAGGATCACTGTGAGCGATGGCAAGTATATGATCACAGTGAGTGATGGCATCTATATGACCTCAGTGCGTGAATGCAACAATTTGATCAAAGTGAGTGGTGGCAACAATACGATCACTATGAGCGATAGCAAGTATAGGATCACAGTGAGTGATGGCATCTAAAGGACCACAGTATGTGAATGCAACAATTTGATCAAAGTGAGTGGTGGCAACAATACGATCACTGTGAGCAATGGCAAGTAAAGGACCACAGTGTGTGAATGCAACAATTTGATCAAAGTAAGTGGTGGTAAAAATAGGGTCACATTAAGTGGTGGCAACTATAGGATCACAGTGAATGGTGGCTACAGTAGGACTAAAGTGAATGTTGGCAACAATAGGACCACAAAGAGTGATGGCAACTGTAGAATCACAGTGAGTAGTGGTAACAACAGGATCACAGTGAGTGGTGGCAACTATAGGATCACAGTGAATGACAGCAACGATAGGATAATAGTGAGTGACGGCAATGTAGGATCACAGTGAGAAGTGGCAACAACAGGATCACAGTGAGTTGTGGCAACTATAGGATCACAGTGAGTGGTGTCAACTATAGGATCACAGGAAGTGGTGGCAACAATAGGATCACAGTGAGTGGTGGCAACTATAGGATCACAGGGAGTGGTGGCAACTATAGGATCACAGTGAATCGTGGCCACAATAGGACTAAAGTGAATGTTGGCAACAATAGGACCACAAAGAGTGATGGCAACTGTAGAATCACATTGAGAAGTGGCAACAACAGGATCAGAGTGGGTGGTGGCAACTATAGGATCACAGGCAGTAGTGGCAACAATGGATCACAGTGAGTGGTGGCAACAACAACAGGATCACAGTGAGTGGTGGAAAATATAGGATCACAGTGAGTGGTGGCAAAAATAGGATCACAGTGAGTGGTGACAACAATAGGATCACAGTGAGTGATGACAACAATAGGATCACAGTGAGTGACAGCAACTATAGGATCATAGTGAGTGATGGCAATGTAGGATCACAGTGAGTAGTGGCAACAACAGGATCACAGTGAGTTGTGGCAACTATAGGATCACAGTGAGTGGTGTCATCTATAGGATCACAGGAAGTGGTGGCAACAACAGGATCACAGTGAATAGTGGCAACTATAGGATCACTGTGAGTGGTGCCAGAAATAGGATCACAGTCAGTGAAGGGAAATATAGGATCACAGTGAGTGACAGCAACTATAGGATCATAGTGAGTGATGGCAATGTAGGATCACAGTGAGTAGTGGCAACAACAGGATCACAGTGAGTTGTGGCATCTATAAGATCACAGTGAGTGGTGTCATCTATAGGATCACAGGAAGTGGTGGCAACAATAGGATCACAGTGAGTAGTGGCAACTATAGGATCACTGTGAGTGGTGCCAGAAATAGGATCACAGTCAGTGAAGGGAAATATAGGATCACAGTGAGTGGATGCAACAATAGGATCACAGCGAATGATGTCAACAATAGTTCCACAGTAATGTTGGTGGCAATAACAGGACCACAGTGATTGATGGCAACAATAGGATCACAATGAGTGTTGGCAATCATAGGACCACAGTGAAGGACGGCAAAAATAGGACCACAGTGAGTGGTGGCAACAACAGGGTCACAGTTAATGGTGGCAGCAATATGATCACAGTTATTGATGACATCTATAGGATCACAGTGAATGGTGGCATCTATAGGATCATAGTTGGTGGTGGAAACAATAGAATCATAGTGAGTGAATCCAAGTATAGGATCACAGTGAGTGGTGGCAACAATAGGATCACAGTAAATGATGGAAGCAATAGTGAGTGATGGCAACAACAGGATCGAAGTGAGTGGTGGCATCTATAGGATTACAGTGAGTGGTGACATCTATAGGATGACAATTGGTGGTGGCAACAATAGAATCATAGTGAATGAATCCAAGAATAGGATCACAGTGAGTGGTGGCAACAATAAGATCACAGTGAGTGTTGGCAACAATAGGACAACAGTGAGTGATGGCAACTATAGCAACACAGTGAGTTGTGGCTATAATAGGACCACAGTGAGTGATGGCAACTATAGGATCACAGTGAGTGGTGGCTACAATAGGATTATAGTGAGTGTTAGCTACAACAGGATCACAGCGAGTTGCGACAAATATAAGATCACATTGAGTGATAGCAACTATAGGCTCACAGTGAGTGAAGGCAACAATAGGATCAGAGTGAGTGATGGCAACATAGAATCACAGTAGGTGATGACAACAATAGGACCGGAGTGAATGATGGCAACAATAGGATCACTGTGAGCGATGGCAAGTAAAGGATCACAGTGAGTGATGGCATCTAAAGGAACTCAGTGTGTGAATGCAACAATTTGATCAAAGTAAGTGGTGGCAAAAATAGGGTCATATTTAGTGGTGGTATCTATAGGATCACAGGGAGTGGTGGCAACAATAGGATCACAGTGAGTGGTGGCAACTATAGGATCACAGTGAATGACAGCAACAATAGAATAATAGTGAGTGACGGCAATGTAGGATCACAGTGAGTAGTGGCAACTATAGGATAAAAATGAGTGATGGCAGCTATAGGATCACAGTTAATGGTGGCATCTATAGGATAACAGTGAGTGGTGGCAGCAGTAGGATCACTGTGAGTGATGGCAACAATAGGATCACAGTGAGTAAATCCAAGTTTAGGATCAGTGAGTGGTGGCAACAATAGGATCACAGTGAGTGTTGGCAACAGTAGGATCACAGTGAGTGGTGGCAACACTTTATCACTGTGAGTGATGGCAATATTAGGATCACAGTGAGTGGTGGCAACAATAGGATCACTGTGAGTAATGGCAACAATAGGATCACAGTGATTGATGGCAACAATAAGACCACAATTTGTAATTGCAACATTAAGATCACAGTGATTGATGGTAACAACAGGACCACATTGAGTGGTGGCAACAACAGGGTCACAGTGAGCGATGGCAACAATAGGACCACAGTGAATGATGGCAACAATAGGATCTCAGTGAATTATGGTAACAAAAGGACCACAGTGAGTGTTGGCAACAATAGGATCACAGTGAGTGGTTGCAACAATAGGATCTCAGTGAGTGAATCCAAGTTTAGGATCACTGTGATTGGTGGCAACTATAGGATCACAGTGAGTGATGGCATATATAGGATCACAGTGAGTGGTGGCATCTATAGGATCATAATGAGTAAACCCAAGTATAGGATCAGTGAGTGGTAGAAACAATAGGATCACAGTGAGTTTTGGCAACAGTAGGATTACAGTGAGTGATGGCAACTATATGATCACAGTGAGTGGTGGCAACAATAGGATCACAGTCAGTGTTAGCAACTATAGGACTACAGTAAGTGATGGCAACTATAAGATCATAGTGAGTGGGGCAACAACAGGATCACAGCGAGTTGCGACAAATATAAGATCACACTGTGTGATAGCAACTATAGGCTCACAGTGAGTGAAGACAACAATAGGTTCAGAGTGATTGGTGGCAACATAGAATCACAGTAGGTGATGACAACAAAAGGACCAGAGTGAATGATGGCAACAATAGGATCACTGTGAGCGATGGCAAGTATATGATCACAGTGAGTGATGGCATCTATATGACCTCAGTGCGTGAATGCAACAATTTGATCAAAGTGAGTGGTGGCAACAATACGATCACTATGAGCGATAGCAAGTATAGGATCACAGTGAGTGATGGCATCTAAAGGACCACAGTATGTGAATGCAACAATTTGATCAAAGTGAGTGGTGGCAACAATACGATCACTGTGAGCAATGGCAAGTAAAGGACCACAGTGTGTGAATGCAACAATTTGATCAAAGTAAGTGGTGGTAAAAATAGGGTCACATTAAGTGGTGGCAACTATAGGATCACAGTGAATGGTGGCTACAGTAGGACTAAAGTGAATGTTGGCAACAATAGGACCACAAAGAGTGATGGCAACTGTAGAATCACAGTGAGTAGTGGTAACAACAGGATCACAGTGAGTGGTGGCAACTATAGGATCACAGTGAATGACAGCAACGATAGGATAATAGTGAGTGACGGCAATGTAGGATCACAGTGAGAAGTGGCAACAACAGGATCACAGTGAGTTGTGGCAACTATAGGATCACAGTGAGTGGTGTCAACTATAGGATCACAGGAAGTGGTGGCAACAATAGGATCACAGTGAGTGGTGGCAACTATAGGATCACAGGGAGTGGTGGCAACTATAGGATCACAGTGAATCGTGGCCACAATAGGACTAAAGTGAATGTTGGCAACAATAGGACCACAAAGAGTGATGGCAACTGTAGAATCACATTGAGAAGTGGCAACAACAGGATCAGAGTGGGTGGTGGCAACTATAGGATCACAGGCAGTAGTGGCAACAATGGATCACAGTGAGTGGTGGCAACAACAACAGGATCACAGTGAGTGGTGGAAAATATAGGATCACAGTGAGTGGTGGCAAAAATAGGATCACAGTGAGTGGTGACAACAATAGGATCACAGTGAGTGATGACAACAATAGGATCACAGTGAGTGACAGCAACTATAGGATCATAGTGAGTGATGGCAATGTAGGATCACAGTGAGTAGTGGCAACAACAGGATCACAGTGAGTTGTGGCAACTATAGGATCACAGTGAGTGGTGTCATCTATAGGATCACAGGAAGTGGTGGCAACAACAGGATCACAGTGAATAGTGGCAACTATAGGATCACTGTGAGTGGTGCCAGAAATAGGATCACAGTCAGTGAAGGGAAATATAGGATCACAGTGAGTGACAGCAACTATAGGATCATAGTGAGTGATGGCAATGTAGGATCACAGTGAGTAGTGGCAACAACAGGATCACAGTGAGTTGTGGCATCTATAGGATCACAGTGAGTGGTGTCATCTATAGGATCACAGGAAGTGGTGGCAACAATAGGATCACAGTGAGTAGTGGCAACTATAGGATCACTGTGAGTGGTGCCAGAAATAGGATCACAGTCAGTGAAGGGAAATATAGGATCACAGTGAGTGGATGCAACAATAGGATCACAGCGAATGATGTCAACAATAGTTCCACAGTAATGTTGGTGGCAATAACAGGACCACAGTGATTGATGGCAACAATAGGATCACAATGAGTGTTGGCAATCATAGGACCACAGTGAAGGACGGCAAAAATAGGACCACAGTGAGTGGTGGCAACAACAGGGTCACAGTTAATGGTGGCAGCAATATGATCACAGTTATTGATGACATCTATAGGATCACAGTGAATGGTGGCATCTATAGGATCATAGTTGGTGGTGGAAACAATAGAATCATAGTGAGTGAATCCAAGTATAGGATCACAGTGAGTGGTGGCAACAATAGGATCACAGTAAATGATGGAAGCAATAGTGAGTGATGGCAACAACAGGATCGAAGTGAGTGGTGGCATCTATAGGATTACAGTGAGTGGTGACATCTATAGGATGACAATTGGTGGTGGCAACAATAGAATCATAGTGAATGAATCCAAGAATAGGATCACAGTGAGTGGTGGCAACAATAAGATCACAGTGAGTGTTGGCAACAATAGGACAACAGTGAGTGATGGCAACTATAGCAACACAGTGAGTTGTGGCTATAATAGGACCACAGTGAGTGATGGCAACTATAGGATCACAGTGAGTGGTGGCTACAATAGGATTATAGTGAGTGTTAGCTACAACAGGATCACAGCGAGTTGCGACAAATATAAGATCACATTGAGTGATAGCAACTATAGGCTCACAGTGAGTGAAGGCAACAATAGGATCAGAGTGAGTGATGGCAACATAGAATCACAGTAGGTGACGACAACAATAGGACCGGAGTGAATGATGGCAACAATAGGATCACTGTGAGCGATGGCAAGTAAAGGATCACAGTGAGTGATGGCATCTAAAGGAACTCAGTGTGTGAATGCAACAATTTGATCAAAGTAAGTGGTGGCAAAAATAGGGTCATATTTAGTGGTGGTATCTATAGGATCACAGGGGTCGGTGGCAAAAATAGGATCACAGTGAGTGGTGGAAACAACAGTTCACAGTGAGTGGTGGCAAAAACAGGATCACAGTAAGCGGTTGAAACTATAGGATCACAGGGGTCGGTGGCAACAATAGGATCACAGTGAGTGTTAGCAATCATAGAACCACAGTGAAGGACGGCAACAATAGGACCACAGTGAGTGGTGGCAACAACAGGATCACAGTAAATGATGGCAGCAATAGGATCACAGTGATTGATGGCATCTATAGGATCACAGTGAATGGTGGCATCTATAGGATCACAGTTGGTGGTGGCAACAATAGAATCATAGTAAGTGAATACAAGTATAGGATCACAATGAGTGGTGGCAACAATAGGATCACAGTGAATGATGGCAACAATAGTGAGTGATGGCAACAACAGAATTGAAGTGAGTGGTGGCATCTATAGGATTACAGTGAGTGGTGGCATCTATAGGATCACAGTTGGTGGTGGCAACAATAGAATCATAATGAGTGAATCCAAGTATAGGATCACAGTGAGTGTTGGCAACAATAGGATCACAGTGAGTGTTGGCAACAATAGGACTACAGTGAGTGATGGCAATTATAGGATCACAGTGAAAGTTGGCTACAATAAGATCATAGTGAGTGGTGGCTACAACAGGATCACAGCGAGTTGCGACAAATATAAGATGACATTGAGTGATAGCAACTATAGGCTCACAGTGTGTGAAGGCAACAATAGGATCAGAGTGAGTGATGGAAACATAGAATCACAGAAGGCGATGACAACAAAATGCCTATAGTGAATGATGGCAACAATAGGAACACTGTGAGTGATGGCTAGTAAAGGATCACAATGAGTGATGGCATTTATAGGACCTCAGTGCATGAATGCAACAATTTGATCAAAGTAAGTGGTGGCAAAAATAGGGTCACATTAAGTGGTGGTATCTATAGGATCACAGGGAGTGGTGGCAACAATAGGATCACAGTGAGTGTTGGCAACTATAGGATGACAGTGAATGATGGCAACGATAGGAGCACAGTGAATGGTGGCCACAATAGGACTAAAGTGAGTGTTGGCAGCAATAAGACCACAGAGAGTGATGGCAATTATAGAATCACAGTGGGAAGTGGCAACAACAAGATCAGAGTGAGTGGTGGCAACTACAGGATCACAGGCAGTAGTGGCATCAATAGGATCACAGGGAGTGGTGGCAACTATAGGATCAAAGTGAGCAGTGGCAACAACAGGATCACAGTGAGTGGTGGCAACTATAGGATCACAGTGGGTGGTGTCAACTATAGGATCACAGGAAGTGGTGGCAACAATAGGATCTATGTGAGCGATGGCAAGTATAGGAGCACAGTGAGTGATGGCATCAATAGGACCTCAGTGCGTGAATGCAACACTTTGATCAAAGTGAGTGGTGGCAACAATATGATCACTGTGAGCGATGGCAACTATAGGATCATAGTGAATGGTGGCCACAATAGGACTAAAGTGAATGTTGGCAACAATAAGATCACAAAGAGTGATGGCAACTGTAGAATCACAGTGAGTAGTGGCAACAACAGGATCAGAGTGAGTGGTGGCAACTATAGGATCACAGGCAGTAGTGGCAACAATAGGATCACAGTGAGTGGTGCCAACAACAGGATCACAGTGAGTGGTGGAAAATTTAGGATCACAGTGAGTGGTGGCAAAAATAGGATCACAGTAAGTGGTGGCAACAATAGGATCACAGTGAGTGATGACAACAATAGGATCACAGTGAGTGACAGCAACTATAGGATCATAGTGAATGATGGCAATGTAGGATCACAGTGAGTAGTGGCAACAACAGGATCACAGTGAGTGGTGGCATCTATAGGATCACAGTGAGTGGTGTCAAGTATAGGATCACAGGAAGTGGTGGCAACAATAGGATTACACTGAATGGTGGCAACTATACGATCACTGTGAGTGGTGGCAAAAATAGGATCACAGTGAGTGGTGGCAACTATAGGATCACAGTGAATGACAGCAACAATAGAATAATAGTGAGTGACGGCAATGTAGGATCACAGTGAGTAGTGGCAACTATAGGATCACTGTGAGTGGTGGCAAAAATAGGATCACAGTGAGTGGTGGCAACTATAGGATCACAGTGAATGACAGCAACAATAGAATACTAGTGAGTGACGGCAATGTAGGATCACAGTGAGTGGTGGCAACTATAGGATCACTGTGAGTGGTGGCAAAAATAAGATCATAGTGAGTAATGGCATCTATAGGATCACAGTGGGTGTTGGCTACAATAGAATTTTAGTGAGTAGCTACAGGATCACAGTCAGTGATGGGAAATGTAGGATCACAGTGAGTGGATGCAACAATAGGATCACAGTGAATGATGTTAACAATAGTTCCACAGTAATGTTGGTGGCAATAACAGGACCACAGTGATTGATGGCAACAATAGGATCACAATGAGTGTTGGCAATCATAGGACCACAGTGAAGGATGGCAACAATAGGACCACAGTGAGTGGTGGCAACAACAGGATCACAGCAAATGATGGCAGCAATATGATCACAGTGATTGATGACATTTATAGGATCACAGTGAATGGTGGCATCTATAGGATCACAGTTGGTGGTGGCAACAATAGAATCATAGTGAGTGAATCCAAGTATAGGATCACAGTGAGTGGTGGCAACAATAGGATCACAGTGAATGATGGCAACAATAGTGAGTGATGGCAACAACAGGATCGAAGTGAGTGGTGGCATCTATAGGATTACAGTGAGTTGTGGCATCTATAGGACCACAATTGGTGGTGGCAACAATAGAATCATAGTGAGTGAATCCAAGTATAAGATCACAGTGAGTGGTGGCAACAATAGGATCACAGTGAGTGTTGGCAACAATAGGACTACAGTGAGTGATGGCAACTATAGGAACACAGTGAGTTGTGGCTACAATAGGACCACAGTGAGTGATGGCAACTATAGGATCACAGTGAGTGGTGGCTACAATAGGATTATAGTGAGTGTTAGCTACAACAGGATCTCAGCGAGTTGCGACAAATATAAGATCACATTGAGTGATAGCAACTATAGGCTCACAGTGAGTGAAGGCAACAATAGGATCAGAGTGAGTGATGGCAATGTAGAATCACAGTAGGTGATGACAACAATAGGACCATAGTTAATGATGGCAACAATAGGATCACTGTGAGCGATGCCAAGTAAAGGATCACAGTGAGTGATGGCATATATAGAACCAAAGTGCGTGAATGCATCAATTTGATCAAAGTGAGTGGCGGCAACAATACGATCACTGTGAACGATGGCAAGTAAAGGATCACAGTGAGTGATGGCATCTAAAGGAACTCAGTGCGTGAATGCAACAATTTGATCAAAGTAAGTGGTGGCATCAATAGGGTCACATTAAGTGGTGGTATCTATAGGATCACAGGGAGTGGTGGCAACAATAGGATCACAGTGAGTGGTGGCAACTACAGGATCACAGGGGTCGGTGGCAAAAATAGGATCACAGTGAGTGGTGGCAACAACAGGATCACAGTGAGTGGTGGCAAAAACAGGATCACAGTAAGCGGTTGAAACTATAGGATCACAGGGGTCGGTGGCAACAATAGGATCACAGTGAGTGTTGGCAATCATAGGACCACAGTGAAGGACAGCAACAATAGGATCACAGTGAGTGGTGGCAACAACAGGATCACAGTAAATGATGGCAGCAATAGAATCACAGTGATTGATGGCATCTATAGGATTACAGTGAGTAGTGGCATCTATAGGATCACAGTTGGTGGTGGCAACAATAGAATCATAGTGAGTGAATCCAAGTATAAGATCACAGTGAGTGTTGGCAACAATAGGACTACAGTGAGTGATGGCAACTATAGGACCACAGTGAGTGATGGCAACTATAGGATCATAGTGAGTGGTGGCTACAACAGGATCACAGCGAGTTGCGACAAATATAAGATCACATTGAGTGATAGCAACTATAAGCTCACAGTGAGTGAAGGCAACAATAGGATCAGAGTGAGTGATGGAAACATAGAATCACAGAAGGTGATGACAACAAAATGACCATAGTGAATGATGGCAACAATAGGATCACAGTGAGTGTTGGCAACTATAGGATGACAGTGAATGATGGCAACTATAAGATCACAGTGAATGGTGGCCACAGTAGGACTAAAGTGAGTGTTGGCAACTATAGAATTACAGTGAGTAGTGGCAACAACAGGATCACAGTGAATTGTGGCAACTATAGGATCACAGTGAGTGTTGGCAACTATAGGACCAGAGTTGGTGCTGGCAACAATACGATCACAGTGAGTGTTGGCAACAATAGGACCACAGTGAAGGATGGCAACAATAAGACCACAGTGAGTAATGCCTACAATAGGATCACAGTGATTGATGGCAAATACTGGATCACAGTGAGTGACCACAAAAACAGGATCACAGTAAGTGATGGCAACTATAGGATTACAGTGGGTGGTGGCATCTATAGGAAAACAGTGAGTGATGGCATCTAAAGGATCGTAGTTGGTGGTGGCAACTATAGGATCACAATGAGTGGTTGCAAATATAGGAACACAGTGAGTGGTGGCAACATAATGAACAAAGTGAGTGTTGGCAACAATAGGACCACAGTGAGTGTTGGCAACAATAGGATCACAGTGAGTGGTGGTATCTATATGATCACAGTGAGTGGTGGCAACAATAGGACCAACCTGAGTGTTGGCAACAATAGGACCACAGTGAGTAATGGCAACTATAGGATCAGAGTTGGTGCTGGCAACAATAGGATCACAGTGAGTGTTGGCAACAATAGGACCACAGTGAAGGATGGCAACAATAAGACCACAGTGAGTGATCGCAATTTTAGGATCACAGTGAGTGGTGGCAACAATATGATCACAGTGAGTGATGGCAACAATAGGATCAGAGTGAGATTTGGCAACAATGAGGATCACAGTGGGTGGTGGCAACAATAGAATCATAGTGAGTGTATCCAAGTATAGGATCACAGTGAGTGGTGGCAACAATAGGATCACAGTGAATGTTGGCAACAATAGGACCACAGTGAGTGATGGCAACTATGGGATCAAAGTTGGTGCTGGCAACAATAGGATCACAGTGAGTGTTTGCAACAATAGGACCACAGTGAAGGATGGCAACAATAAGACCACAGTGAGTAATGCCAACAATAGGATCACAGTGATTGATGGCAAATACAGGATCACAGTGAGTGACCGCAAAAACAGGATCATAGTGAGTGACAGCAACATAGGATCACAGTAAGTGATGGCAACTATAGGATCACAGTGGGTGGTGACAACTTTAGGATCACAATGAGTGGTGGCAAATATAGGAACAAAGTGAGTGGTGGCAACAATATGACCAAAGTGAGTGTTGGCAACAACAGGATCACAGTGAATGATGGCAGCAATAGGATCACAGTGATTGGTGGCAACTATAGGATCACAGTGGGTGGTGGCATCTATAGGATCACAGTGAGTGGTGGCAACTATAGGATCACAGTTGGTGGTGGCAACAATAGAATCATAGTGAGTGAATCCAAGTATAGGATCACAATGAGTGGTGGCAACAATAGGATCACAGTGAATGATGGCAATAATAGTGAGTGGTGGCAACAATAGAATCACAATGAGTGATGGCAACAATAGGATCAAAGTGAGTGTTGGCAACAATAGGACTACAGAGAGTGATGGCAACTATAGGATCACATTGAGTCTTGGCGACAATAGGATCATAGTGAGTGGTGGCGTGGTGGCAATAACAGGATCACAGCGAGTTGTGACAATAATAGGATCACACTGTGTGATAGCAACTATAGGCTCACAGTGACTGAAGGTAAAAATAAGATCATAGTGAGTGACAGCAACGTAGAATCACAGTAGGTAATGACAATAATAGGACCATATTGAATGATGGCAACAATAGGATCACTGTGAGCGATGGCAATTTTAGGATCACAGTGAGTGATGGCATCTATAGGACCTTAGTGCATGAATGCAACAATTTGATCAAAGTGAGTGATGGCAACAATAGGATCACTGTGAGCAATGGCAAGTATAGGATCACAGTAAGTGATGGCATCTAAAGGAACTCAGTGCATGAATGATCAAAGTAAGTGGTTGCAAAAATAGGACTAAAGCGAGTGTTGGCATCTGTAGAATCACAGTGAGTAGTGGCATCAACAGGATCACAGTGAATGGTGGCAACTATAGGATCACAGTGAGTGGTGGCAAGAATGGGAACACAGTGAGTGGTGACAACAATAGGATCACAGTGAGTGAAACCAACTATAGGATCTAAGTGAGTGGTAGCAACTATAGGATCAAAGTGAGTGATGGCAACTATCGGATCACTTTGACAATTGCAAGTATAGAACCACAGTGAGTTATGGCAACAATAGGATCACAGTGAATGATGGCAACAATAGGACCAAAGTTGAGTGTTGGCAACAATAGGATCACAGTGAGTGATGGCAACTATAGGATCACAGTGAGTGGTGGCAACAATAGAACCAACGTGAGTGTTGGCAACAATAAGACCACAGTGAGTGATGGCAACTTTAGGATCAGAGTTAGTGCTTGCAACAATAGGATCACAGTGAAGAATGGCAACAATAGGACCAAAGTGAGTGATGGCAACTATAGGATCACAGTGAGTGGTGGCAACAATAGAACCAACGTGAGTGATGGCAACTATAGGATCACAGTGAGTGATGGCAACTATAGGATCACAGTGAGTGGTGGCAACAATAGGACCACAGTGAGTGATGGCAACTATAGGATCACAGTGAGTGGTGGCAACTATAGGATCACAGTGAGTGGTGGCAACAATAGAACCAACGTGAGTGATAGCAACTATAGGATCACAGTGAGTGGTGGCAACAATAGAACCAACGTGAGTGATGGCAACAATAGGACCACAGTGAGTGATGGCAACTATAGGATCACAGTGAGTGGTGGCAACAATAGAACCAACGTGAGTGTTGACAACAATAGGATCACAGTGAGTGGTGGCAACTATAGGATCACAGTGAGTGGTGGCAACAATAGAACCAACGTGAGTGTTGGCAACAATAGGACCACAGTGAGTGATGGCAACAATAGGACCACAGTGAGTGATGGCAACTATAGGATCACAGTGAGTGGTGGCAACTATAGGATCACAGTGATTGATTGCAAATACAGGATCAGAGTTGGTACTGGCAACAATAGGATCACAGTGAGTGGTGGCAACAATAGGACCAAAGTGAGTGATGGCAACTATAGGATCACAGTGAGTGGTGGCAACAATAGAACCAACGTGAGTGTTGGCAACAATAGGATCACAGTGAGTGGCGGCATTTATAGTATCACAGTGAATGGTGGCAAATACAGAATCACAGTGATTGTTGGCAACAATAGGACCATAGTGAGTGATGGTTACTATAGGATCACAGTGAGTGGTGGCAACAATAGAACCAACGTGAGTGTTGGCAACAATAGGATCACAGTGAGTGGTGGCATTTATAGTATCACAGTGAATGGTGGCAAATACAGAATCACAGTAATTGTTGGCAACAATAGGACCATAGTGAGTGATGGTTACTATAGGATCACAGTGATTGATGGCAACAATAGGATCACAGAGAATGATGGCAACAATACGACCAATGTTGAGTGCTTGCAACAATAGGACCACAGTGAGGGATGGCAATAATAGGACCAAAGTAAGTGTTGGCAACATTAGAACCACAGTGAATGATGGTAAAAATATGATCACTGTGAGTGATGGCAAGTATAAGACAACAGTGAATGAATAAATGAATGAATGAATGAATGAATGAATGAATGAATGAATGAATGAATGAATGAATAAATGAATGAATGAATGAATGGTGTTTTACAGCACATCACACAACAGTGAGTTATGGCAACAATAGAATGACTGAATGATGGCAACAATAGGACAAAGTTAGTTTTGGCAACAATAGGACCACAGTGAGTGTTGGCAACTATAGGATCACAGTGAGTGGTGGCAACAATAGGACCAAAGTGAGTGTTGGCAACAATAGGACCACAGTTAGTGATGGCAACTATAGGGTCACAGTGAGTGGTGGCAACTATAGGATCAGAGTAAGTGCTGACAACAATAGGATTACAGTGAGTGTTGGCAACAATAGGACCACAGTGAGTGTTGGCAACAATAGGACCACAGTGATTGATGGCAACATTAGGATCAGAGTTAGTGCTGGCAACAATAGGATCACAGTGAGTGGTGGCAACAATAGGACCAGAGTGAGTGTTGGCAACAATAGGACCACAGTGGGTGGTGGCAACTATAGGATCAGAGTTGGTGCTGGCAACAATAGGATCACAGTGAGTGTTGGCAACAATAGGATCAAAGTGAGTGTTGGCAACAATAGGACCACAGTGGGTGATGGCAACTATAGGATCAGAGTTGGTGCTGGCAACAATAGGATCACAGTGAGTGGTGGCAACAAAAGGACCAAAGTGAGTGTTGGCAACAATAGTACCACAGTGGGTGGTGGCAACTATAGGATCAGAGTTGGTGCTGGCAACAATAGGACCACAGTGGGTGGTGGTAACTATAGGATCAGAGTTGGTGCTGGCAACAATAGGACCAAAGTGAGTGTTGGCAAAAATAGGACCACAGTGAGTGATGGCAACTATTGGATCACAGTGAGTGGTGGCAACAATAAGACCACAGTGAGTGATGGCAACTATAGCATCAGAGTTGGTGCTGGCAATAATAGGATCACAGTGAGTGTTGGTGACAATAGGACCACAGTGAAGGATGGCAACAATAGGACCACAGTGAGTAATGCCAATAATAGGATCACAGTGATTGATTGCAAATACAGGACTTTACAGGATAAATGATGCCATTTATAAGATTAAGGTGAGTGATAGGATCATATTGAGCGATGGCAGCAATAAGATAATAGAGAATGATGGTAATAATTGGATTACAGTGAGTGATGGCATTAACAGGATCACAGTGAGTGATGGCAAGAATAGGATATTAAGTGAGCGATGGCAACAATAAGGTCACTGTGAGTAATGACATTAATTGGATCACAGTGAGTGATAGCAATAATAGGATCACATTTACTGATGGCAACATAGGATCATAATGAGTGATGGCAACATAGCATCATTATGAGTGTTAGCAAGAATAAGATCATAGTGAGCGGTGGCATTAATTATATCACAGTGAGTGATGGCATTAATAGGATCATAGTGAGTGGTGAAAAAGAATAGGATCACAGTGAGCGATGGCAACAATAAGATCACAGTGAATGATGGCAACAATAAGATCATAGTGAGTGATAGCAACAATTGGATCACAGTGAATGATGGCATAAATAGGATCACAGTGAGTGGTGGCAACAATAGGATCACAATCAGTTGTGGCAAGAAAAGGATCATAGTGATTTATGGCAATAATAAGATCACAGTGAGTGATGAAACTAATTGGATCACAGTGAGTGATGGCATTTATAGAATAACAGTGAGTGATGGCAAGAATCGGATCATAGTGAGCGATGATAACAATAAGATCATAGTGACTGATTGCAACAATAAGATCACAGTGACTGATGGCAAAAATAAGATCACAGTGACTGATGGCAACAATTGGATCACAGTGAGTGGTGGCAACAATAGGATCACAGTAAGTGATGGCACGAATAGGATCACAGTGAGTGATGGAAACAATAAGATCATAGTGACTGATGGCAACTATAAGATCTCAGTGACTGATGGCAAAAATAAGATCACAGTGACTGATGGCAACAATTGGATCACAGTGAGTGATGGCATTAATAGGATCACAGTGAGTGATGGCAAGAATAGGATCATAGTGACCGATGGCAATGATAAGATCACAGTGACTGATGGCAACAATAAGAGTGAGTGATGGTACTGATAAGTTCACAGTCAGTGATGAGAAACATATCACAGTTAGTGATGACAGGTATAGGATTACAGTTAGTGGTGGCAATAATAGTATTACAGGGAGTGGCTGCAAGTATAGGATCGCAGTGAGTGGAGGAAACAATAATATCACGTTAAGTGATGGCATTATAGGATCACAGTGAACGATGGAAACATAGGATTACAGTTAGTGATTACAGCAATAGGATCACAGTGACTGATGGCAACAATAGGATCATAGTGAGTTATGGCAACAATAGGATCACAGTTAGTGGTGACAATTATATGATCATAGTGAGTGATGGCCACAAAGAATTACAATGGGTGATGACAACAATTGGATCACAGTGAGTGATGGCATTAATAGGATCACAGTGAGTGATGGCAAGAATAGGATCACAGTGAGTGATGACAACAATAGGATCACAGTGACTGATGGCAACAAAAGGATCATAGTGAGTGATTATATTAATTGGATCACAGTGAATGATGGCAAGTATAGGCTCACAGTGAGTACTGGCAACTACAGGATCACATTGAGTGATGGCAACAAGACGATCACAATGAGTAGTGGCAACTATAGGATTAAAATCAGTGATGGCAATTATAGGACCACAATGAGTAGTCGCAACAATAGTGTAACAATGAGTAGTGGCAAGTATAGGACCACATTGAGTGGTGGCAACAATAGGATCACAATGAGTGATGGCAATTATAGGATCACAATGAGTAATGGCAACAATAGTATCACAGTGAGTGGTGGCAACAATAGGATCACAATGAATGGTGGCAACAATAGGATCACTATGAGTGGTGGCAATTATAGGATCACAATGAGTGGTGGCAACAATAGGATCACAATGAGTAATGGCAACAATAGGATCACAATGAGTGGTGGCAACAATAGGATCACAGTGACTGATGGCAACAATAGGATCAAAGTGAGTGATTATATTAATTGGATCGCAGTGAATGATGGCATTAATAGTATCAAAGTGAGCGGTGGCAAGTATAGGCTCACAGTGAGTACTGGCAACTACAGGATCACATTGAGTGGTGGCAACAATAGGATCACAATGAATAGTGGAAACTAACGATGACAATGAGTTGTGGCAAATATAGTATCACAGTGAGTGGTGGCAACAAGAGGATCACAATGAGTAGTGGCAACTATAGGATCAAAATCAGTGATGGCAATTAAAGGACCACAATGAGTAGTCGCAACAATAGTATAGCAATGAGTAGTGGCAAGTATAGGACTACAGTGAGAGTTGGCAACAATAAAATCACCATGAGTGGTGGCAATTACAGGATCACAATAAGTAGTGGCAAATATAGAATCACAATGAGTGGTGGCAACAATAGGATCACAATGAGTTGTGGCAAGTATAGGACCACTGTGAGTTTGGACAATAGGATCACAATGAGTGGTGGCAATTATAGGATCACAATGAGTGTTAGCAACAATAGGATCGCAATGAGTGGTGGCAACAATAGGATCACAATGAGTGGTGGCAAGTATAGGACCACTGTGAGTTTGGACAACAATAGGATCACAATGAGTTTTGGCAACAATAGGACCACAATGAGTGGTGGCAACAATAGGATCACAGTGAGTGGTGGCAATTATAGGACCACAGTGAGTGGTGGCAACAATAGGATCACAATGAGTTTTGGCAACAATAGGATCACAATGAGTGGTGCCAATTATAGGACCACAATGAGTGGTGGCAACAAAAGGATCACAATGAGTGTTGGCAACAATAGGATCACAATGAGTTTTGGCAACAATAGGATCGCAAAGAGTGGTGGCAATTATAGGACCACAATGAGTGTTGGCAACAATAGGATCACAATGAGTAATGGCAACAATAGGACCACAATGAGTGGTGGCAATTATAGGATCACAATGAGTGGTGGCAACAATAGGATCACAATGAGTGGTGGCAAGTATAGGACCACATTGAGTGGTGGCAACAATAGGATCACAATGAGTGGTGGCAATTATAGGATCACAATGAGTAATGGCAACAATAGTATCACAGTGAGTTGTGGCAACAATAGGATCACAATGAGTGGTGGCAACAATAGGATCACAATTAGTGGTGGTAACAATAGGATCACAATGGGTGGTAGCAATTATAGGATCACAATGAGTGGTGGCAATTATAGGACCACAATGAGTAATGGCAACAATAGGATCACAATGAGTAATGGCAACAATAGGATCATAATGAGTGGTGGCAACAATAGGATCACAGTGAGTGGTGGCAAGTATACAATCACAATGAGGGTTGGCAACAATAGGATCACAATGAGTCATGGCAACAATAGCATCACAATGAGTGGTGGCAACAATAGGATCACAATGAGTGGTGGCAACAATAGGATCACAATGAGTGGTGGCAACAATAGGATCACAATGAGTAATGGCAACAATAGGATCACAATGAGTGGTGGCAACAATAGGATCACAATGAGTAATGGCAACAATAGGATCACAATGAGTGGTGGCAACAATAGGACCACAATGAGTAATGGCAACAATAGGACCTCAATGAGTGATGGCAACAATAGGATCACAGTGAGTGGTGGCAATTATAGGACCACAATGAGTGGTGGCAACAATAGGATCACAATGAGTGGTGGCAACAATAGGACCACAATGAGTATTGGCAACAATTGGATCACAATGAGTGGTGGCAATTATAGGACAACAATGAGTGGTGGCAACAATACGATCACAATGAGTAGTTGCAACATTAGGATAACAATAAGTAGTGGCAACAATAGGATCACAATGAGTGGTGGCAACAATAGGATCACAATGAGTAGTTGCAACATTAGGATAACAATAAGTAGTGGCAACAATAGGACCACAATGAGTGTTGGCAACAATAGGATCACAATGAGTAATGGCAACAATAGGATCACAATGAGTGGTGGCAAGGATAGGATCACAATGAGTGGTGTCAACAATAGTATCATAGTGACTGGTGGCAAGTATATTATCACAATGAGTGTTGGCAACAATAGGATCACAATGAGTAATGGCAACAATAGATTCACAATGAGTGGTGGCAACAATAGGATCACAATGAGTGGTGGCAACAATAGGATCACAATGAGTGGTGGCAACAATAGGATCACAATGAGTGGTGGCAACAATAAGACCACAATGAGTGGTGGCAACAATAGGACCACAGTGATTGATGGCAACAATAGGATCACAATGAGTGGTGGCAACAATTGGATCACAGTGAGTGTTGGCAACAATAGGATCACAATGAGTGTTGGCAACAATAGGATCACAATGAGTAATGGCAACAATAGGATCACAATGAGTGGTGGCAACAATAGGATCACGATGAGTGATGGCAACAATAGGATCACAATGAGTGATGGCAACAATAGGATCACAATGAGTGGTGGCAACAATAGGATCACAATGAGTGTCGGCAACAATAGGATCACAATGAGTGGTGGCAATTATAGGACCACAATCAGTAATGGCAACAATAGGATCACAATGACTGGTGGCAACAATAGGATCACACTGAGATTTGGCAACAATAGGATCACAATGAGTGGTGGCAATCATAGGACCACAATGAGTTTTAGCAACAATAGGATCACAATGAGTGTTGGCAATTATAGGACCACAATGAGTGTTGGCAACAATAGGATCACAATGAGTGTTGGCAATTATAGGACCACAATGAGTGTTGGCAACAATAGGCTCACAGTGAGTGGTGGCAAGTATAGGATCATAGTGAGTGGTGGTTACAATAGGATCAAAGGGAGTGGTGGCAACAATAGGTTCACAGTAATTGTTGGTAACAATTTGATCAAAGTATGTGGTGGCAACAATAGGTTCACAGTTAGTGGTGGTAACAATAGGATCAAAGTGAGTTATGGCAACAATTGAATCAGAGTGAGTGTTGGCAACAATAGGATCACAGTGATTGATGGCAACTATAGGATCACAGTGAGTAGTGGCATTTATAGAATCGCAATGGATGGTGGCAACAATAGAATCATAGTGCGTGACTCAAAGTATAGGATAACAGTGAGTGGTGGCAACAAAAGGATCACAGTGAGTGATGTCAACAATAGGATCACAGTGAGTAGTGGCATCTATAGAATCGCAGTGGGTTGTGGCAACAATAGAATCATAGCGTGTGACTCAAAGTATAGGATAACAGTGAATGGTGGCAACAAAAGGATCACAGTGAGTGATGGCAACACTAGGATTACAGTGAGTAATGGTAACAATAGAATCACAGTGAGTTATGGCAACAATCGGATCAGAGTGAGTGTTGGCAAGTATAGGATGACAGTGAGTGGTGGGAAATATAGGATCACTGTGATTGTTGGGAACAATAGGATTACAGTGACTTATGGCAACTACAGGATCACAGTGAGCGATGGCATCTATAGATTTACAGTGGATGGTGGCAACAATAGAATCATAGTGAGTGGTGGCAACAATAGGATTACAATGAGTGGTGGCAATTATAGGACCACAATGAGTTATGGCAACAATAGGATCACAGTGAGTGGTGGCAACAATAGGATCACAATGAGAGCTGGCAGTTATAGGATCAGAATTAGTGGTGGCAATTATAGGACCACAATGAGTGGTGGCAACAAAAGGATTACAATGAGTGGTGGCAATTATAGGACCACAATGAGTTATGGCAACAATAGGATCACAGTGAGTGGTGGCAACAATAGGATTACAATGAGTGGTGGCAATTATAGGACCACAATGAGTGTTGGCAATTATAGGACCACAATGAATGTTGGCAATTAGAGGACCACAATTAGTAGTGGCCACAACAGGATCACAATAAGTGGTGGCAATTATAGGACCACAATGAGTGTTGGCAATTATAGGACCACAATGAGTGTTGGCAATTATAGGACCACAATGAGTAGTGGCAACAACAGGATCACAATGAGTATTGGCAATTAGAGGACCACAATGAGTAATGGCAACAATAGGACCACAATGAGTAGTGGCAACAATAGGATCACAATGAGTGGTGGCAATTATAGGACCAAAATGAGTGTTGGCATTTATAGGACCACAATGAGTGTTGGCAATTATAGGACCACAATAATTGGTGGCAATTAGAGGACCACAATGAGTAGTGGCAACAACAGGATCACAATGAGTGGTGGCAATTATAGGACCACAATTAGTAGTGGTAACAATAGGATCACAATGAGTGGTGGCAATTATAGGACCACAATGAGTAGTGGCAACAACAGGATCACAATGAGTGGTAGCAATTATAGGATCACAATGAGTAGTGGCAACAATAGGATCACAATGAGTGGTAGCAATTAGAGGACCACAATACGTAGTGGCATCAACAAGACCACAATGAGTGGTGGCACTATAGGATCACAATGAGTGGCGGCAAGTATAGAGCCACAGTCAGTGGTGGCAACAATAAGATCACAGTAAGTAATGGCAGCAATAAGATCACAGTGAATGTTGGCAACTATAAGATCACAGTGAGTGGTGGCAACAATAGTATCACAGTGAGTTGTGGCAAGTATAGGATCACAGTGAGTTTTTGCAATTATAGGATCACAGTGAGTGATGGCAACAACAGGATCACAGTGAGTGGTGGCAAGTATAGGATCACAGTGAGTGGTGGCAACAACAAGAACACAGTGAGTGGTGGCAAGTATCGGATCACAGTGAGTGGTGGCAACAATAGTATCACAGTGAGTGTTGGCAGGTATATGATCACAGTAATTGTTGACAACTATAGGATCACAGTGAGTGGTGGCAACCATATTATCACAGTGAGTGGTGGCAAGTATAGGATCACAGTGAGTGGTGGCAACTATAGGATCACAGTGAGTGGTGGCAACTATAGGATCACAGTGAGTGGTGACAACAAAAGGATCACAATGAGTGTTGGCAACTATAGGATCACAATGAGTGGTGCCAACAATAGTATCACAGTGGGTGGTGGCAAGTATAGAATCACAGTGAGTGCTGGCAACAACAGGATCACAGTGAGTGGTGGCAAGTATAGGATCACAGTGAGTGGTGGCAACAACAAGATCACAGTGAGTGGTGGCAAGTATAGGATCACAGTGAGTGGTGGCAACAATAGTATCACAGTGAGTTGTGGCATGTATATGATCACAGTAATTGTTGGCAACTATAGGATCACAATGAGTGGTGCCAACAATAGTATCACAGTGAGTGGTGGCAACCATAGTATCACATTGATTGGTGACAAGTATAGGATCACAGTGAGTGGTGGCAACTATAGGATCACAGTGAGTGGTGGCAACAATAGGATCACAATGAGTGTTGGCAAGTATAGGATCACAGTGAGTGGTGCCAACAATAGTATCACAGTGAGTGGTGGCAAGTATAGAATCATAGTGAGTGGTGGCAATTATAGTATCACAGTGAGTGGTGGCAAGTATAGGATTACAGTGAGTGATGCCAACAATAGTATCACAGTGAGTGTTGGCACTATAGGATCACAGTGAGTGGTGCCAACAATAGTATCACAGTGAGTGTTGGCACTATAGGATCACAGTGAGTGGTGGCAGGTATAGGATCACAGTGAGTATTGGCAACAACGAGATCACAGTGAGTGGTGGCAAGTATAGGATCACAGTGAGTGGTGGCAACAACAGGATCACATTGAGTTTTTGCAACTATAGGATCACAGTAAGTGATGGCAACAATAGTATCACAGTGAGTGGTGGCAAGTATAGGATCACCGTGAGTGGTGGCAACAATAGTATCACAGTGAGTGGTGGCAAGTATAAGATCACAGTGAGTATTGGCAAGTATAGGATCACAGTGAGTGGTGGCAACAATAGTTTCACAGTGAGTGGTGGCAACTATAAGATCACAGTGAGTATTGGCAACTATAGGATCACAGTGAGTGGTGGCAACAATAAGATCACAATGAGTGACGGCAACTATAGGATCACAGTGAGTGGTGGCGACATTTTGAAATACCGCATATTCTTTTAGATAAACACAATCATCTCTACATCAAACAGGATATTCCACATTCACTCTTTAAAATAAATTATTTGATAAGAGGAGTTTCTTATCTACATTTTATGATATCAATAACTATTAAGGTCACAGTTTTTCATGAAAATTATCTTTGGTTTTGAAAATTTCATAAAGATAACAAGTATGGGACAGGTTTTGTGTAGGAACTAACCAGTAGTTAAAGTTTAACAACAAGGAAAAAGGCAAAGAAAATTGTTACTATATAGTATTTTTAAAGACACATCTTTTTTGACAAGAACATATAAACCAGAAAAAAACACTAAGTAAGTGCATGCTAATATACATTCATGAAATCACCTTATTACTTCAATGATGATGATGGCAGTTTTGGTATAATGCTGATAGTGATTTTGATTATGATTATGATGGTAACAATAATAAAAAATATTGATGACATTGTCGGTCGGTTCTGTCTATACTCACTCACTCACTCACTCACTCACTCACTCACTCACTCACTCACTCACTTCACTCACTCACTCACTCACTCACTCACTCACTCACTCACTCACTCACTCACTCACATACTCATACATTCAACCACCCAACCACCCACTTACTCACTCATTCACTCACTCACTCACTCGCTCATTCACAAACTCATTATTTCTCTCTCATTTTCTCTCTCTTAACTAACATCTTTTTTTCCTCTATATAGTCTCTCTTTATTACTTCCTCTCCCTATATCTTCTCACTCTATCCTTTCCCCCTTTCTCTCTATGTAGACTCCTTCAATTATCCCTTCCCACCCTCTCTCTCTTTCTCTCTCTCAGCCTCTTTATCTTCTCACTCAATCTTTTCCCCCTTTCTCTTTATATAGACTCTCTCTCTCTCTCTCTCTCTCTCTCTCAGCTTCCTTATTTTCTAGCTCTATCCTCCTCTCCAACTCTTTCTCAATCACTTTCCATTTTTTTTTCTATCCTTCATCCCCCTCTCTATTTTTCTTATCTCTCTACATTTCACCACCTACTCTCTCTTTCTCTGTCTCCTCCCCTCCCTCTTTCTCTGTCTGTCTTGTCTGTCTCATAATATTCCACCCAATCTGACTACATCCCTTTATCACACTACGCATAAACTGATATTGCTACAAATTGTTGAACAATACCCCATACAGCTTGTTATCTTAGCACATACTAGTACTCTGGCATATGGTGATAACATTAAAATATGCCTCAATTATGTCTTCAAATATGTTTTAGATCATTTTGTTGACATAGTAATGTACTGCATAATTTATATATCATAAAATGGCATTTTGCAGCGATTCTGTTCATTAATTAATGTTGTATAATGTCTCTACAATGTAAAACGCTTGATCTATATTGAGGCAATTACACATTGGATGATCCCTGCCATTATATTCTAATTTCATGCTCAATAAGTTAACATTAATGAGTATTTATTGACACAAAGTTATCCGTGAGGTATATTTAAATGCACCCATTGCTCCATAAGCATTTTCTTGGACTCTTCATAATTGAAAGCATTAATTCACCACGTATCAGCAATGGGTGAATTTTGTTTATATAAACTGACAGAGTGGAAAACAGTGCAGGAAGTGTTCAGATTGCTCGTAACGAGCAATCTGAAGTCTTCCTGCACTGTTTTCAAAGGCCTTCTGTTATCGGTGCAGGAAAACGCGTATCTATGAAGTAATGGGTTAAGATACCTGCAAGTTTAACACTCGAAAAAAACAACATAAAAACATAAACAAGATAGCAAAGCATTTACAACAATCAATTAGTCATACAATATAGTTGGCAGACCTGTGAATGAATGTTTCATACGAATCTTATATCTTCAATATAAATAAATTACAAAACTAACCTCATGCATTTTGATATTTGCCAATTTGTTCAATCCAAATTATTGTTTCATTATTTTTGATTTCCATTCTTGTCCCTTTTATCAGAAAACATTTGTGAGATAAAACTGTTAAAAGCTTTCTTTCCAAATGAATGACTGTACCATTTTGCCGTGTAATTCCGAAAATGCATCAATTTAACCGCTGTTTTCACACTTAAATCATGCATATTTTATTGAATTGCAGTTTGTGTGAAGATACAGTGAACAAATACACGACAGCTGTCACCATGGTGCAATATAAACAACTTTACATTTTTCTTCTTCTCACATATAGTCAGAGTATTGATAGTCAGAGTGTTGACATAACCCAAGCATCAACTAACAATACCAGCACCAACAGCACATCAACAGCAACACTAACAACACCAACAACAACAACAACAATACCATCACCACCACCACCATCACCACCACCAACAACAACAACAACACCAACAACAATAACAGGAACACCAACAACACCAACAGCAACATCAACAACACCAACAACACCACCACCAACAACAACAATACCAACAACACCACCACTAACAACAACAATATCAACAACACCACCACCAACAACAACAATACCAACAACAAAATTAATAACAACAACAATAACAACAACAAAATTAATAACAACAACAATAACAACAACAAAACCAGCAACAACAACACCAAAATTGATATCAGTAATATCTAAAACATCACCGAAAGCAACAATAACACCAGCGACAAGGACATCACCAATGCCCGTAACAAGGTATCCGACTGTCCAACTGTCTGCAAGTAAGTTTCAATGTTACACAAAACGTTCAAACCAAAAGTTTCTATAATAGTGGAAAAAGAGTATCCGATTTTAATCTTTATCTCCAGATATTTTGACTGCATAAATGCCCTTCTGAGATACACTTAATATGTTATTGTAACTACAGTCAAACCTGTGTATGGACCACCTCTATTAAGCAGCCAATTATCTTAAGCAGCCACATTTTCTATTTCCCATTTCTATGCATTCATAGTAAACTAATCTGTATTAAGCAACAACCTGTCTTAAAAGGCCACTTTTGCTCCTTCCCTCAGCTGGCTGCTTAAGACAGGTTTGACTGTATGACCAAAAAATAAAAATAATGACTGACAGGTGTAAATTATATATATTAGTCAATTATTTCCACGTGTAAAGATTTCTGCGGGGAAATAAACAACTAGTTTATTTCTAACCCCGGGGAAAATCAGGGCTTCGATAGTTCGGTGAAACATTTACTAACATTTACTAGACACCAGACCAACCTCTAATTAGCACGCAGTATAATTTAGTAAGTGAGAATTTTAGAGAACCAGGCAGCAAATTATCTTTGCTGTTAATGGTCTCAGCGTGTCTTTTAGAAGTTAGATTTTAGGATATAAACATTTTGTATAAATTGCGTCTTTCCTCTCCTTTGCTTCACTTTTATAGATTGGGGAGTGGAATTATTCTTATCATTAAACACATTTCACTGTTGAAGACCTTGTGGAAGATTGACAGACAACATTTTACAAATTATTAATTTTGTTCATTTAGATCTAATCATTTAATGCTAAACATAGAATTGAGTATTTAGTTTAAACTTATTTATTTTACTTTGATTGTGTAACAAGTTCTTACAACTTAGGCAAATCACGCTCAAAGTCTTCCTGGGTAGAACCAGTACTAAGCATATACGGAAAAGTGTCTTGCTCAAGGACACCACACATAGCCGTGGCTATTGAGTATTCGATTATGCGTATTGTAATCAGTGTGGGTACACACCTCGCGGACCCGAATCACAGACAGACACTCAGACTGGACTTCCATAGCTGCATATATATTCTGGCAGGAAAATGCAACAATACTTCACAGTTGGAAAATAATGGTCCACGGAATAGAGTCTTGCATTAAACGCATTGGTCGACAGATGTTTGCATTGACAGCCTTGGTCGACAGATGTTTGCATTGACAGCTTTGGTCGGCAGATGTTTGCATTGACAGCCTTGGTCTACAGATGTTTGCATTGACAGCCTTGGCCGACAAATGTTTGCATCGACAGCCTTGGTCGACAGATGTTTGCATCGACAGCCTTGGTCGACAGATGTTTGCATTGACAGTCATGGCTGACAGATGTTTGCATTGACAGATCGATTGATTGAATATTAAGCGTCAGTTTTATGCCATCGAGAGCTAACAGACGATCAGTTAACCTAACCACTGTTTCCTGGGATTAACCAGTACTCGAGCACACCCCATCTCCACAAGTAACTGATAACTTTCCCACTTGAATCAGCAGTGAGAGACGAATGATAATGAGACACAATGTCGTATATCAATTATCATGGAAACTGTTGCTGGGCCGGGATTCTGCATCAACAGTCTTGGTCCACAGATATTTGCATCACCAGCCTTGGTCGACAGATAATTGCATCGACAGCATTGGTCGACAGGTGTTTGCATTGACAGCATTGGTCGACAGATGTTTGCATTGACAGCCTTGGTCGAAGCATTTGAATTTTCAAAAAAATATACCTAATGTTTCATATTTTTAATGTCAAATATTGTTAATACATAAACAAGAAATTTCACTGGAAGTGGCACACGCTTCTTATGTGGCCTTGACTGAAATAACGGTATATTTTATAAGTAATAAACAAAAAAATGCATCAATTGTTATGGACTAAAGTACAAGTAACAGAATGAAACTAACAATTCATATGCTTTACCTTAAAGTGTGACCTTGATCATTGTGTGACCTTGACCTTCTGACAGAAGCATCTGAAATGCCAGAAAAATATCATATTTTCAATCATCAATGCCAAAAATTGTTAATACATGTGTAAACAAGAAGTTTCACTGGAAAGTGGTATCGCAGGTTACACTGACAAGACAGACAGACAGACAGACAGACAGACAGACAGACAGACAGACAGACAGACAGACAGACAGACAGACAGACAGACAGACAGACAGGCAGGCAGGTAGGCAGGCAGGATGGCGCGAGGATTGTGAAGAGTGAGGGTCAAAGAGTCAAATACGGGACAGAGAGAGAGAGAGAGAGAGAGAGAGAGAGAGAGAGAGAGAAAGAGAGAGAGAGGGAGAATAGACAGATTAATAGAAGGGGAAGAAAGGACGAGTGATACAGAGACAGGTGAACAACTAAACACTGCTAAAGCATGCATATGACACTATAAATAAAAACAACTCCATAGTTTTATATAAACATACCTGCCGACAGCTACATGTATATTGTAAGTCCCTAGACGTATTTCTGTACATATAAATTCAATTATCCAGCTCCGTAAACACACTCACTTCTTTCTCTCTCAGAGGGTTATCGCTAAATGCGCTTGCCGTGGGGGAAATGTGCACGTGCAAAACGTGTTGTTGAGAAAAGACATGAATAAGTATCGAATTCTCAAAAGATCGAAGGGGAAAAAATTAATGGTCATAACCGGAATACATAATTTTATCATCAATGATCGATGTTGTTCTTGCTAAAAACCATCGTCACTGCCGTTTAAAGGAATATTACACTTTACATTATTATAATGTTTATACATGTATTATTATTATTATTACTATTATTATTATTATTATTATTATTATTATTATTATTATTATTTTAGAAGGTTAGAAAACTTGAACCCCCGAATCCATATGTTGATGAAAAGTGAAGGATTAATTATTTGACAGACTGACCATTCAAAATTCACAGGCAAACTGCTCTCTTGTGCATAATGTATGTATAAGTTGTAGTACTCAATACTACCAAAACACATGATTGTAAACGAGATTTAGCGAGAATCTGCGTGAATGCACGCGTTTTCACAAAACACGAATGGGGTTCATTTCCTTCTCTATGTGCATCCTGGTATAGGCAAAGGTTCACTGTTCATTGTAATTCTGTTCTTGATTCAGTAAATAACTGCACTGAAGATGATACGTGTCCAATCGGTTACCATAGGGATGATTATACCAGTTGCTGGTGCCTGGACATATGTGAAAACAAGCAATGCCGGAACACAGGGGAGTGTTATAGAGAGCTGGACACCAGCAAGAATAAATCGTTTGCTATATGCAGGTAACAATTTTTTAAACAAACGCCATTTTTAACACATTCCAGGTTACAAATGGCATATCCAGTTTTATTGGTGGAGGAAGACCGCAGAATGAATCTGAGTAGAATCACCGTCCTTCAGCAAGTAACTAGCAAACTTTCTTGCAGCGAACGAGACTCGAACGAGACTCGAACTTACGGTCTTACAGGTAATATTAAACAACGGTTGAACTTTCATTTTCTACGCTAAACATTTTATTTAGTATTAAAAGATATTTTACATGAAGACAATTTATGTTTTTGAGAGAAGTAACACCGGGAAGTGCCCAACCGTATGTTATCATAGTAAAAACTTGCGGCACGGCTCGTGTTATGGACTACACGAGTAATGTTAAAGCAAATTGCATGATTGGTCTAAATACAAATAATTATTGTAAGTATAATATAGTAGGGGAGAGAGAGAGAGAAAGAGAGAGAGAGAGAGAGAGAGAGAGAGAGAGAGGTGGTGTTTATGGATGTAATGGGTGTTGTATATGTATATGTTTTGCCACATACCATTGTCATACCTTGATGTCGGCCATAAATTACTGCATAATGAGTTAGGAAATCGTCTGCTGGCTACAGAGCGTAAAGTAGTAATTTACATTTATTAACTCATATATTTTTCTAAATGGGGTATAACGCCATTTTCAATACATGGCCGGTTATATATGGCATATCCAGTTTTAATGATTAATGAAAATATTTTTAATATGTTCCTAATTTCGTTGTCTCCCACCTTGCGTGCTATATGTATCTCCTTCAATTGCTCCCAGGGTGCACTGCGCTACGCCCATTAACCTCTGGCATTGTTTCAAAGTTTGTAGGCATAGTAACACCATTGGAAACAGGAAATGCTTCAGTCGGGTCGCGTAATGGCGATTATAAATATTCATTGTTTCTTGTTCTTTAAAATGGCGTCTTTCTTATTTTAATGCTTTTTTTGTTTGTTTTTGGAATGACATTATTGATGTATTTTGAACATTTTTAAAGCATTGTCATGTTTGTATTATGAATTTAGAAAAAAAAATGCTTGGAAATTGAGGTATGAATACATAATTTCGGAAGTCTACTTTCACTTTGTCAACAGTGTACACACTGAACAGGAAAACATCTCTTATATGACTTGTCTTATTATATTTTGGTAGTGCAGAGGTTGGAAAACAATAGAATGTAAGTTTCATTTCTTTCATTTGGGTCTCTCTTTACATGACAAGCTTTCAAACTTTTTTTATTAACTATAGAATAAAGAACAAAAATCAATGGTGGGATTACACCTTTAATTGTAAGATTCAAGTAATATCAAACCAGCACGTGATCACTCATGCATGACAAAATTAAGACATTGTAATTCAATTCAAATCTGTATTTATACTTAAAAATGTTTTTTTTTATACATGATTGTTCACATACATATAAATCTACTTCTGCGCACAAAATAATCCAACAAATAAACGAATATATATATATAAGCAAATAGGGAAGTTCAAATGCTAATTTGGTATGATTTAAATAATGATAAACTCCCATGTCCTGATTTAGTCAAATGACCTTGTAGATTTGATTTTGCAAGAATCTTGCAAAAGCTGAGTCCTTGAAAGCGTGACGCAATGGCCTCTGGGAGATAATGGCCTCTGGGAGATAATGTATCTCCTCATAAAGTTTGTCTCTGTCCTGTTGATGTCTTGTCATCTCTTCTTCCATCTCCAGGCGATGTTTCTCCTCAAGCTGGCCAGGTTCTGTTATAGAAATATCAACTTTATAAATTACAAAATACCATACATTGGGGTTGGATTCATGCAACCTCTCGGTAGCTATAAAAACAGAATTTGGATTGGATGCATGCAGTTTGTTTGCTGTCAACCTAATGGTAGCTAAAAAACAGAGTTTGGGTTGAATTCATGCAGTTTGTTCGCTATTAACCTCTCAGTAGCTATAAAAACAGAATTTGGGTTGGATTCATGCAGTTTGTTTGCTGTCAGCCTCTCGGTAGCTATAAAACAGAGTTTGATTGGATTCATGCAGTTTGTTTGCTGTCAGCTTCTTGGTTGCTATGAAAACATAATTTGGGTTGGAATCATACAGTCTGTTTGCAGTCAACAGCTCAGTAGCTATAAAACAGAGTTTGGATTGAAAGCGTGCAGTATATTTGCTGTCAACCTCTTGGTAGCTACAAAAAGAGAACTTTGGTTGAATTCGTGCAGTCTGTTTGCAGTCAACCTCTCGGTAGCTATAAAAACAGAGTTTGGGTTAGATTCGTGCAGTCTGTTTTCAGTCATCCTCTCGGTAGCTATAAAAACAGAGTTTGGGTTGGATTCATGCAGTCTGTTTGCAGTCAACCTCTCGGTAGCTATAAAAACAGGGTTTGGTTGGGTTCATGCGGTGTGTTTGCTGCCAGCTTCTCAGTAACTATAAAAACAGAATTTGGGTTGGATTCATGCAGTGTGTTTGCAGCCAACCTCTCGGTTGCTATAAAAACAAAGTTTGGGTTGGAATTGTGCAGTCTGTTTGCAGTCAACCGCTCGGTAGCTATAAAACAGAGTTTGGGTTGAATTCATGCAGTGTGTTTGTAGTAAACCTCCCGGTATCTATAAAAACGGAAGTTTGGTTGGATTCATGCAGTTTGTTTGTAGTCAACCTCTCGGTATCTATAAAACAGAATTTTGGTTGGATTCATGCAGTTTGTTTGTAGTCAACCTCTCGGTATCTATAAAACAGAATTTTGGTTGAATTCATGCAGTTTGTTTGTAGTCAATTTCTCGGCATCTATAAAACCAGAGTTTGGTTGGATTCATACAGTTTGTTTGTAGTCAACCTCTCGGCATCTATAAAAACAGAAGTTTGGTTGAATTCATGCAGTTTGTTTGTAATCAACCTCTCGGCATCTATAAAAACAGAGTTTGGTTGTATTCATACAGTTTGTTTGCAGTCAACCTCTCGGTAGGTATAAAAAAAGAGTTTAGGTTGAATAAATGCAGTGTGTTTGCAGTCAACCTCTCGGCATCTATAAAACAGAAGTTTGGTTGGATTCATGCAGTTTGTTTGTAGTCAACCTTTCGATATCTATAAAACAGAATTTTGGTTGGGTTTATGCAGTTTGTCTGCAGTCAATCTCTCGGTATCTATATAAACAGAATTTGTGTTTGATTTATGCTGTTTGTTTGTAGTCAACATCTTGGTATCTATAAAACGGATTTTGGTGGGACTCATGCAGTTTGTTTGTAGTCAACATCTCGGTATATATAAAACAGAATTTTAGTTGAATTCATGCTGTTTGTTTGTAGTTAACCTCTTGGTAGCTATATAAAACAGAATTTAGGTTGAATTCATGCAGTTTGTTTGTAGTCAACCTCTTGGTATCTTTTTTACAGAATTTTGGTTGGATTCATGCAGTTTGTTTGTAGTCAACAACTCGGTATATATAAAATAGCATTTTAGTTGAATTCATGCTGTTTGATTGTAGTCAACTTCCCGGTAGCTATATAAAACAGAATTTTGGTTGGATTCATGCAGTTTGTTTGTAGTCAACCTCTCGGTATCTATAAAATAGAATTTTGGTTGGATTTATGCAGTTTGTTTGTAGTCAACAACTCGGTATATATAAAAACAGAATTTTGTGGAATGCATGCTGTTTGTTTGTAGTCAACCTCTCGGTATCTATAAACCATAATTTGGGTTGAATTCATGCAGTTTGTTTGTAGTCAACCTCTCGGATTCTATAAAACAGAATTTGGGTTGGATTCATGCAGTTTGATTGAAGTCAACCTCTCGGTATCTATAAAATAGAATTTTGGTTGGATTTATGCAGTTTGTTTGTAGTCAACAACTCGGTATGAATAAAAACCAGAATGTTGTGGAATTCATGCTGTTTGTTTGTAGTCAACCTCTCGGTATCTATAAAATAGAATTTTGGTTGGATTTATGCAGTTTGTTTGTAGTCAACCTCTCGGTACCTATAAAAACAAAGTTTGGTTGGATTATTGCAGTTTGTTTGTAGTCAACAACTCGGTATCTATAAAATAGAATTTTGGTTGGATGCATGCAGTTTGTTTGCAGTCAACCTTTCGGTATCTATAAAAACAGAATGTTGTGGAATTCATGCAGTTTGTTTGTAGTCAACCTTTCGATATCTATAAAACAAAATTTGGGTTGAATTCATGCAGTTTGTTTGTAGTCAACATCTTGGTATCTATAAAACAGAATTTGGGTTGGATTCATGCAGTTTGGTTGAAGTCAACCTCTCGGTATCTATAAAATAGAATTTTGTTTGGATTTATGCAGTTTGTTTGTAGTCAACAACTCGGTATGAATAAAAACCAGAATTTTGTGGAATTCATGCTGTTTGTTTGTAGTTAACCTCTTGGTATCTATAAAATAGAATTTTGGTTGGATTTATGCAGTTTGTTTATAGTCAACCTCTCGGTACCTATAAAAACAAAGTCTGGTTGCATTCATGCAGTTTGTTTGTAGTCAACAACTCGGTATCTATAAAACAGAATTTTGGTTGGATGCATGCAGTTTGTTTGTAGTCAACCTTTCGGTATCTATAAAAACAAAATTTTGTGGAATTCATGCAGTTTGTTTGTAGTCAACCTTTCGATATCTATAAAACAGAATTTTGGTTGGATTCATGCAGTTTGTTTGAAGTCAACATCTCGGTATCTATAAAACAGAATTTTGGTTGGATGCATGCAGTTTGTTTGTAGTCAACCTTTCGGTATCTATAAAAACAGAATTTTGTGGAATTCATGCAGTTTGTTTGTTGTCAACCTTTCGATATCTATAAAACAGAATTTTGGTTGGATTTATGCAGTTTGTTTGTAGTCAACATCTCTGTATCTATAAAATAGAATTTTGGTTGGATTTATGCAGTTTGTTTATAGTCAACCTCTCGGTACCTATAAAAACAAAGTTTGGTTGCATTCATGCAGTTTGTTTGTATTCAACATCTTGGTATCTATAAAACAGAATTTTGGTTGGATTCATGCAGTTTGGTTGAAGTCAACCTCTCGGTATCTATAAAATAAAATTTTGGTTGGATTTATGCAGTTTGTTTGTAGTCAACAACTCGGTATATATAAAAACAGAATTTTGTGGAATACATGCTGTTTGTTTGTAGTCAACCTCTCGGTAGCTATATAAAACAGAATTTTGGTTGAATTCATGCAGTTTGTTTGTAGTCAACCTCTCGGTATATATAAAAACAGAATTTTGTGGAATACATGCTGTTTGTTTGTAGTCAACCTCTCGGTAGCTATATAAAACAGAATTTTGGTTGAATTCATGCAGTTTGTTTGTAGTCAACCTCTCGGTATCTATAAAAACAAAGTTTGGTTGGATTCATGCAGTTTGTTTGTACTCACCAACTCGGTATCTATAAAACAGAATTTTGGTTGGATGCATGCAGTTTGTTTGTAGTCAACCTTTCGGTATCTATAAAAACAGAATTTTGTGGAATTCATGCTGTTTGTTTGTAGTCAACCTCTCGGTAGCTATATAAAACAGAATTTTGGTTGGATTCATGCAGTTTGTTTGTAGTAAACATCTTAGTATCTATAAAAACAGAATTTTGGTTGAATTCGTGCAGTTTGTTTGCAGTTTATCTCTCAGTATCCATAATCAAACGATTTGTAGGACACCTGAGACTTTGATATGCGTCGTACATCGTGCGTCCGTAAACAATTGACATGTTCGACTTCTTAAAAACCGTAATCTCAATCTTAACGAAATGTTGTATGCAGCTTTGGTACCTAAGAGTGAATCAAAATTATTAATTGCATGGTCAGCACCCCTGGGCCCTTGGGAGTGGGGCCAAAAACGGTCAAATTTAAGGTACACTTTAAAATTATTCTTCTTAATATAGGAAGCACTGGGAAAACAAATGATGAGCATGATTATGGACACATATGGGTCCTTTATAAAAAATTGTGAATTTATGTCTCTGGGTTTCACGGTTTGGCCCCGGAACATTTACGACTTGTTCTGAAAAAACCGTTAGCTCAATTGTGACGATATGTATACAGCTTTGGTACCTAAGGGGAATCAAAATTGTGAATTGCATGGTCCCCATACCCCTAGGACCTTAGGACGGGTCTAAAACAGTCAAATTGTAGGTAAAATTTAAAAATCTTCTTCTTAATATCGGAAGCACTGGGAAACAAATGGTGAGCATGATTATGAATACATATGAGTCCCTTATAAAAATTGTGATTTGCTTGTCCCTGGGTCTCACGGTCTGGCCCTGGGGATGGGGACTAAAAAATTAAAGGTAACCTTTAAAAATCTTCTTCTTATTATAGGAAGCACTCAGAAACAAATTGTGAGCATGGTTGTTGACGCCTATGGGTCCTTTATAAAATTTGTGAATTTCATACTCTCGCGGTATAGTCCTGGGGTGGGGCCTACTTTGCTAAATATAGATTAGAGAAACTGACAAAAACCGTTATTTTTTATGACTGAATACACTTATGTGAATATTTTTTGGTGTGATTTAATGTTTCTGACATGACGGTTAATACCTATGTGAATTTCATGGTCCCCACCCCATGAGGTCTTAGGGGCGTGCCGGGCCAAAATAAATCATATTCAAGGTAACCTTTAAGAATCTACTTATTGTTATAGGAAGCACTCAGAAACAAATTGTGAACATGGTTTTTGATGATTATGGGTCCTTTATAAAAAAATGTGAATTTCATTTCCCTGGGTCTCACTGTTTGGCCCTGGGGATGGGGCTTTTTTTACTAAATCTATATAAGAGAAATTGACAAAAAACATTATTTCTTATGACTGAATAGACCTAATATGTGAATGTTTTTCGGATAATCAGGTGACACTCAAGGCCTATGGGTCTCTTATTCTCTATGTTATGTGTCTGCATAGTATATACATCATACGATTAAGCAATTCAACATTTTTAAAGGTCAAATGCTAGTATAGAATATAATCTATTGTTCTTTTTTACTCCTTTATTCTTTGCCTGTTCCTTTGCAAAGATATGGAATTTAAAGTCGTCATTTTCAACACACAACGCCGGGCCCGATTAGCTCAGTCGGTTACTCGTCTAACTTTCAATCCAGGGGTCGTGGCAACAGTTTCCGTGATGATTAATATACGACATTGTGTCTCATTATCATTCGTCTCTCAATACTGATTCAAGTGGGAAAGTTATCAGTTAATTGCGGAGATGGGGTGTGCTCGAGTACTGGTTAATCCCAGGAAATAGTGGTAAGGTTAACTGATCGTCTGTTAGCCCTCGATGGCATATAAATGTCGCTAAATATTAAATCAATCAATCAATCATATTCAAACACGTTCAAACACTTAACACACACCGCGGTGGTCTAAGGGTAGAGTCTCCGCCTTGAATACGGAAGGTCGCGGATTCGATACCCGGTTAGGTCTTACCAATTACTTGAAAAATGGTACTGTAAGCTTCCTTGCTTGGTGCTCAGCATTTAGAGGAAAGTATAGGTCTGGTCGACCCAGTGTCAGTATAATGTGACTGGGTGGGGTATCATACCATGTGTTTGAGGCATGATACTCAAGTGTGAGATATGCAAAATGATCTTGAATTTAAAAACAAAATGCAGTTTAAAGTAAAATTTCGAAGTATTTCAACAATTGTAAACAAAATTTGCTGGAAATTGCCTCGTTTTGTAGAGAATTTTGATTTGTATTCCTGAGAGGTATGAAAGAATATGAAAACGTGATTTCGCGAGATTTTGTGTGAATACGCGAGCGTTCATTAAATTTCGATCAGTTGCTTTTCCTTTTCGGTATTAGTCCTTGGTGCACTCAGTAACTCGAACAAATATTGCCACAGCGCACAAAATGCATTATAATCTAAAAAAATAAATAAATTACAGATACTTTGAAAAAATAAAGAAAAAAAAAAACGTTCAATTAACAACAAATTAAATTAAATCATATCGTCTTAATATTATTATGATTTAGAATGTCTATGATTTTGTTTACTATTTATTTATTAGTTTAATCTTATTTATTTTACTTCAATTTTGAAACACCTTATTGTAACTCCGAAGTACCAAAACTTAGCATATAGGGAAAAGATGTCGAAAAAGGTGGCTTGCTTAAGGACATCACACATAACGGTGGCGGAGGATCAAACCCACGACCCTACTCTTTTGGGTTCGATGCTCAACCACTGGACCACGTGCTCCACTGTTTTTTCGTCACTAAGTAGGTCAGTGTGCTAAATGACATACACTTACATTTCAAGGATACATAAAATATTAAAATATTCGTAAACAGTGGGTTATATGACCACTTGGCAAATGATCTAGACATTGATACAGGCTTATATAGATTATGTCCCAATCATAACAGGTTCACCGTCAGTTCATGCTATACAAATTAACATTTTATTGTTCTACGTCAGTTGTGAAACAAGTTATTACAACATAGACAAATCACGTTCGAAGTCTTCCTGGGTAGAACCAGTGCTTAGCATATGCGGATAATGTGTCTTGCTCAAGTACCCCACACATAACCGTGGCCGAGGATCGAACCCACGACCACCTTTTTCTGGGTTTGATGCTCTATCATAACAAAACCACAAGAATAACAACAACATACTACCATAATAACAACAACCACCACCAACAACAAACTACAAGAACAACCATCAACAACAGAAACCAGAAATACCATCAACAAAAACAACACCAACCACATCAACAACGCAAACAACCACAACCACCAGTACATTTGTAACAACCAACAACCAACAATTTCAACATGTCCACGTGATTATGCGTTTATTCCATCACGGTCGTGTGTGCTTTTATTCATTTATTTGGTTTTGATTTGGGTTTGATGCCATTTTCAACACATTTCAGGTTATATATGGCATATCCAGTTTTACTGGAAGAGGAAGACCTCAGAGTGAGTCAGACTGAGTAGAACCACCGTCCTTCCGCAAGTAACTGGAAACATTTTCACCTAAAGTTTTTGAAACGAGCAGAACTCGAACCTACGACATTAGCGGTGAGAGGTAGGTGATCTTGAGATGGCACCTTAGACCACTCGGCCACGGAGGACCCTTTGAGTGTGCTGGTTACATTTCCATGAACAGTAGCATTATAGACAAAGACACACCACTAACCGGCTCTGCACTTCCCTTGCTCTACACCCGGCATTTTATTAAAATACATTGACGTATTTTTATTATCATGCTGTCGTCATTTACAACCCCGAGACAGTTCTTTATGTGGCAATAGCTATAAAAAACGTAATTATAATATTTTTGGTGCAAATGTCCTAGTAAAAATATAACATTTATTGAGAAAAAAAACGAAAGTTAAGCAAAATCGTTTGTTTGAACTTGACCTTGATCTAGATTGGTTTGCTTTGCATCTGGATCGCTTGCACAAAACACGTGACAATTAAGCTGTGTGTCGTTTTAAGTGGGTGATGTGAATACATTAAATTTCATTAAATTTCACAAGGAATTATATAGAGAAGGACACGAAAATGATTGAGATTTTGTGAACGCTCGCTTATTCACGGAATATTTTAGCAATATCTCGTTTTCAATTATCTTAGCTAATATTCATCTCAGATGAATCAAAATTCTTACATTGCAGAATGAAATTCTCACCAAAACAATACTATTCCCATAAATGTGTGTTTAGAATTGTTGAAGTACTTTTGACTATAAAATTTTTTATTTTTTTTTTTTTATAAAATTTTTCAAACCTCAATATCTTTAATTCAATATTATTTTGCGCGATTGAAACATGTGATTAGATACAACTAACAGTTTATGTACAATAAATCAATTGCCTGTGAACTATAAACGATTAATTGCCAAATAATTAATTGTTCGTTTGCTATTTTATCAACATTTAGTCGGGGATTCAAGTTTCTTTTCCTTCTATACAAGTCCTTAAATTTCAGATGTAAAGAAACCAATGGGTACGAATACAGCGGTGACGATTGTGAAATTGAAAAACCGAGCAGACAACGAGAAAGGGCGATAACTCTTGGCGTATTAATACCGGTTGCTTCGTTGCTACTTTTGACCACGTGCATTCTGTGCTGTAAACGCCGGCAAACAGGGTAATACTTAGTTTGTATATTATTTAAAAAAAAATTGGAGCTAATGTGCCCATTCTGAAATAAACCGGTTAAAATTGTGCGGAGAAAAGCAACCAGGTGGTGCTGTAACCGTTGCAGAAGTAGAAGCCACGTAGGGGGGATGCTGGAAAACTTTCTTGGCCAACACTCCAACATCGTACGGATATCAACAGTTTTGTCTTTTTTTTTTTTCATAAAACACATCACGGTTTTGTCTCGATTGACAAGGACAATAACCTGCCCCATATCCAATCCGAGCGATCCTCAAAATCAACCTCTTCCCACCATATAGGAGATCCCTCGCCTATACTGACCCACTGAAATTCTCCTTCTTTCCAAGGATCATCCAATTACGGAATTCCCTTCCCTGTGGGACTGTGTCTTTGGAGACTATCAACGAGTTCATGTCTAAGTTCTAGACTTGAATTGGGTAGACTGTCCATCCGCTTTATTTGCCAGCTACCCCTTGCATTTTGTGTAATAATAGTTTTATATTTTATAGCGACTTACATAGACCCACTTGTTGTTTTTTTGCAAGTTGCCACCAATCCACCTGCCGTGATGTTCAACATTGAGCGTGAGAGATAGATAGATAGATGGATGGATGGATGGATGGATGGATGGATGGATGGATGGATGGATATGCAAGTTGCCACCACGCCACCTGCCGTGATGTTCAACGTTGAGCGTGAGAGATAGATAGATAGATAGATATGCAAATTGCCACCGACCCAACTGCCGTGATGTTCAACATTGAGCGTGAGAGAGAGAAAGATAGATATGCAAGTTGCCACCACCCCACCTGCCGTGATGTTCAACATTGAGCGTGAGAGATAGATCGATAGATAGATAGATAGATAGATAGATAGATAGATAGATAGATAGATAGATAGATAGATAGATAGATAGATAGATAGATAGATAGATAGATAGATAGATAGATAGATAGATAGATAGATAGATATGCAAATTGCCACCACCCCACCTGCCGTGATGTTCAACATTGAGCGTGAGAGATAGATAGATATGCAAGTTACCACCACCCCACCTGCCGTGATGTTCAACATTGAGCGTGAGAGAGAGATAGATATGCAAGTTGCCCCCACCCCACCTGCCGTGATGTTCAACGTTGAGCGTGAGAGAGAGAGAGATATGCAAGTTGCCACCACCCAACCTGCCGCGATGTTCAACATTGAGCGTGAGAGAGAGATAGATAGATATGCAAGTTGCCACCACCCAACCTGCCGTGATGTTCAACATTGAGCGTGAGAGAGAGATAGATATGCAAGTTGCCCCCACCCCACCTGCCGTGATGTTCAACGTTGAGCGTGAGAGAGAGATAGATAGATATGCAAGTTGCCACAACCCCACCTGCCGTGATGTTCAACATTGAGCGTGAGAGATAGATAGATATGCAAGTTGCCACCACCCCACCTGCCGTGATGTTCAACATTGAGCGTGAGAGAGAGATAGATAGATATGCAAGTGGCCACCACCCCACCTGCCGTGATGTTCAACATTGAGCGTGAGAGAGAGATAGATATGCAAGTTGCCACCACCCAACCTGCCGCGATGTTCAACATTGAGCGTGAGAGAGAGATAGATAGATATGCAAGTTGCCACCACCCAACCTGCCGCGATGTTCAACATTGAGCGTGAGAGAGAGATAGATAGATATGCAAGTAGCCACCACCCCACCTGCCGTGATGTTCAACATTGAGCGTGAGAGATAGATAGATATATAGATATGCAAGTTGCCACCACTCCACCTGCCGTGATGTTCAACGTTGAGCGTGAGAGATAGATAGATAGATAGATAGATAGATAGATAGATAGATAGATAGATAGATAGATAGATAGATAGATAGATAGATAGATAGATAGATAGATAGATAGATAGATAGATAGAATGATAGATAGATATGCAAATTGCCACCACCCCACCTGCCGTGATGTTCAACATTGATCGTGAGAGATAGATAGATATGCAAGTTACCACCACCCAACCTGCCGTGATGTTCAACATTGAGCGTGAGAGAGATATAGATATGCAAGTTGCCCCCACCCCACCTGCCGTGATGTTCAACGTTGAGCATGAGAGAGGGATAGATAGATATGCAAGTTGCCACCACCCCACCTGCCGTGATGTTCAACATTGAGCGTGAGCGAGAGATAGATATGCAAGTTGCCACCACCCAACCTGCCGCGATGTTCAACATTGAGCGTGAGAGAGAGATAGATAGATATGCAAGTTGCCACCACCCCACCTGCCGTGATGTTCAACATTGAGCGTGAGAGATAGATAGATAGATAGATAGATAGATAGATAGATAGATAGATAGATAGATAGATAGATAGATAGATAGATAGATAGATAGATAGATAGATAGATAAATAGATAGATAGATAGATAGATAGATAGATAGATAGATAGATAGATAGATAGATAGATAGATAGATAGATAGATAGATATGCAAGTTACCACCACCCCACCTGCCGTGATGTTCAACGTTGAGCGTGAGCGATAGATAGATAGATAGATAGATAGATAGATAGATAGATAGATAGATAGATAGATAGATAGATAGATAGATAGATAGATAGATAGATAGATAGATAGATAGATAGATAGATAGATAGATAGATATGCAAATTGCCACCACTCCACCTGCCGTGATGTTCAACATTGAGTGTGAGAGATAGATAGATATGCAAGTTACCACCACCCCACCTGCCGTGATGTTCAACTCTGAGCGTGAGAGATAGATAGATAGATATGCAAGTTACCACCACCCCACCTGCCGTGATGTTCAACATTGAGCGTGAGAGATAGATAGATAGATAGATAGATAGATAGATAGATAGATAGATAGATAGATAGATAGATAGATAGATAGATAGATAGATAGATAGATAGATAGATAGATAGATAGATAGATAGATAGATAGATAGATAGATAGATAGATAGATAGATAGATAGATAGATAGATAGATAGATAGATATGCAAGTTGCCACCACCCCACCTGCCGTGATGTTCAACATTGAGCGTGAGTGATAGATAGATATGCGAGTTGCCACCACTCCACCTGCCGTGATGTTCAACGTTGAGCGTGAGAGATAGATAGATAGATAGATAGATAAATAGATATGCAAATTGCCACCACCCCACCTGCCGTGATGTTCAACATTGAGCGTGAGAGATAGATAGATATGCAAGTTGCCACCACTTCACCTGCCGTGATGTTCAACATTGAGCGTGAGAGATAGATAGATATGCAAGTTACCACCACCCCACCTGCCGTGATGTTCAACATTGAGCGTGAGAGATAGATAGATATGCAAGTTGCCACCACTCCACCTGCCGTGATGTTCAACATTGAGCGTGAGAGATAGATAGATATGCAAGTTGTCACCACCCCACCTGCTGTGATGTTCAACATTGAGCGTGAGAGATAGATATGCAAGTTACCACCACCCGACCTGCCGTGATGTTCAACGTTGAGCGTGAGAGATAGATAGATATGCAAGTTGCCACCACTCCACCTGCCGTGATGTTCAACATTGAGCGTGAGAGATAGATAGATATGTAAGTTACCACCACCCCACCTGCTGTGATGTTCAACATTGAGCGTGAGAGATAGATATGCAAGTTACCACTACTCCACCTGCCGCGATGTTCAACATTGGGCGTGAGAGAGAGAGATAAATAGATATGCAAGTTGTCACCACCCAACCTGCCGTGATGTTCAACATTGAGCGTGAGAGATAGATAGATATGCAAGTTGTCACCACCCAACCTGCCGTGATGTTCAACATTGAGCGTGAGAGATAGATAGATATGCAAGTTACCACCACCCAACCTGCCGTGATGTTCAACGTTGAGCGTGAGAGATAGATAGAAATGCAAGTTGCCACCACTCCACCTGCCGTGAGGTTCAACATTGAGCGTGAGACATAGATAGATATGCAAGTTGCCCCCACCCCACCTGCCGTGATGTTCAACATTGAACGTGAGAGATAGATAGATATGCAAGTTACCACCTCTCCACCTGCCGTGATGTTCAACATTGAGCGTGAGAGATAGATAGATATGCAAGTTACCACCTCTCCACCTGCCGCGATGTTCAACATTGAGCGTGAGAGATAGATAGATATGCAAGTTGCCACCACCCCACCTGCCGTGATGTTCAACATTGAGCATGAGAGATAGATAGATAGATAGATAGATAGATAGATAGATAGATAGATAGATAGATAGATAGATAGATAGATAGATAGATAGATAGATAGATAGATAGATAGATAGATAGATAGATAGATAGATAGATAGATAGATAGATATGCAAGTTACCACAACCCCACCTGCCGTGATGTTCAACATTGAGCGTAAGAGATAGATAGATATGCAAGTTACCACCACCCCACCTGCCGTGATGTTCAACATTGAGCGTGAGAGACAGACAGATATGCAAGTTACCCCCACCCCACCTGCCGTGATGTTCAACATTGAGCGTGAGAGATAGATAGATATGCAAGTTACCCCCACCCCACCTGCCGTGATGTTCAACATTGAGCGTGAGAGATAGATAGATAGATAGATAGATAGATAGATAGATAGATAGATAGATAGATAGATAGATAGATAGATAGATAGATAGATAGATAGATAGATAGATAGATAGATAGATAGATAGATAGATAGATAGATAGATAGATAGATAGATTGATATGCAAGTTACCACCACCCCACCTGTCGTGATGTTCAACATTGAGCGTGAGAGATAGATAGATAGATATGCAAGTTACAACCACTCCACCTGCCGTGATGTTCAACATTGAGCGTGAGAGACAGACAGATATGCAAGTTACCCCAGCCCAACCTGCCGTGATGTTCAACATTGAGCGTGAGAGATAGATAGATATGCAAGTTACCACCACCCCACCTGCCGTGATGTTCAACATTGAGCGTAAGAGATAGATAGATATGCAAGTTACCACCACCCCACCTGCCGTGATGTTCAACATTGAGCGTGAGAGACAGACAGATATGCAAGTTACCCCCACCCCACCTGCCGTGATGTTCAACATTGAGCGTGAGAGATAGATAGATATGCAAGTTACCCCCACCCCACCTGCCGTGATGTTTAACATTGAGCGTGATAGATAGATAGATAGATATGCAAGTTGCCCCCACCCCACCTGCCGTGATGTTCAACATTGAGCGTGAGAGATAGATAGATATGCAAGTTACCACCACCCCACCTGCCGTGATGTTCAACATTGAGCGTGAGAGAGAGATAGATATGCAAGTTGTCACCACCAAACCTGCCGTGATGTTCAACGTTGAGCGTGAGAGATAGATAGATAGATAGATAGATAGATAGATAGATAGATAGATAGATAGATAGATAGATAGATAGATAGATAGATAGATAGATAGATAGATAGATAGATAGATAGATAGATAGATAGATAGATAGATAGATAGATAGATAGATAGATAGATAGATAGATAGATATGCAAGTTGCCACCACCCCACATGCCGTGATGTTCAACATTAATCGTGAGAGATAGATAAATATGGAAGTTGCCTGCGACATTGAGCGTCTGCAGTATAATGAGATGTTGACAAATCCTCCCATAAGTCACGTTTAAGCATATCCTTGTTTATTGTTTATGAGTGAAAACATGTCATTACCCCCTCCTCCTCCCCCCCCCCCCCCCCCCCCCCCCCCCCCCCGAACGATATTCATAACACTCCGTCTTGAGTAAATGCATGTTATATCAGATAGTAGGTAACCCGTCATCTATATCCGGCAAGATAAAAAAAAATTCATAGAATTTGAAAACGAAAATAGATATAACCAATTTAAATACACCACGCATGAAACTCAAAATTACGTCAGCTCCTATTCATGAATGATTGATTGATATTTTATTACACTGTCACCGATCAAATCGGCTTAACTAATATAAATTACATTAAAGGGACGCACGGATGTTTTGGTAAATGTTACTTCTGAGATGTGTATATCTACATGATGTTATTGTGAAATAAAGATACATTAGAAATTTTGATATTCTAAATAGTACATGTACTTAGTATACGTTTAAGGGCGCCAACATTTTCAGGGTTAGAATCTATTATGGGTGGGGTGATATAAATAAGTAAAAATAGCTTTTAATTTATATTCTAATACTTTGGTATTAAACTAATTGTCATGACTTGGGCTATCCCGAAAAAAAGTATGAGAAGAGAAGGCTACGTCTAACGAGAAAATTAGGCCGTCAAAACATGTTTTGGCATCAGTTTAAACCTTTATCCAGTTGAAAGCTCCCCATTGATTTTTGCTTTTTTATTCTATAGTTAATAAAAAAATATGAAGGTTTGTCATTCCTAGAGAGAGACTCAAATGAAAAAAGTGAAACTTACATTTTATTGTTTGTCAACCTCTGCACTATCAAAATATGATGGATCATGTGTCATATAAGAGATGTTTTACTGTTCAGTGTGTACACCGTTGATAAAGTCAAAATCATGTATCCATACCCCAATTTCCAAGCATTAGTTTTTTTTTCTAAATTCCTAATTCAATAATGACAAAACTTTCAAAATGTTCAGACTACATCAATAATGCCATTCAAATAAAAAATGAGCTTTGAAATAAGAAAAATGCATTTTTAAAGAAAAAAGAAACAAAGATTATTTATAACCGCCATTATGCGACTGTCCCACGAACGTATTTCGTGTTTCCAATGGCGATACTATGCCTCCATAATATGCAGCTCATTTGTGCGCTCAGATTATAAGAATGCGAACATTTGCGTTTATTCCCCACAAGGGTATCACTTGCTTTTATTGGTCACATCACAAACACACATTCTGTGTTTGTTTTACAAAACTGAAGAATAATGATGGCGCCAGCCAATACATGTACCTAACCAATTACTCCAATTAATCGACAATTGGCGTTTTATTGATACGTATTCCATTTATCTACAACAACAACTATGAAATTCTATTTTCAGCGATCCGCTTCGGAACTTCCGGAAGAAATATGACGTCAGCGAACTTGAAATGGCTAAAAAATAACGAAATAAACAGTATCTAGTTTGTGATTGCTAATTGCTTCCCTTTACGCATTGTTTGTTTATAAATTATGAGGAACACGGACCAACAAGGAACCTCAGAGAATATGATATTGATGTATTTTTTGCAAACATGGCACACCAGCGCAGAATATTATGCACATTATAGTAATTGTAAACTTTATTTTGAATTTGAATTATACATTGTATCTTGACTTGCCAAGCAAGTTTAGAATTGCTATATCTAGACTTAAGCTATCCGGTTTTTATGAACAGAACAGAATTGACCACAATAAAAGATATTGTACTTTATGTAAAAACATGATTTGGAAGACGAGTATCATTTCATTCTTATCTGTCCGGTGTACAGCAATAATCGCAAATTGTTTATAAAACCATATTGTTGCAATACGTTCAGAGTGTATAAGCTTATTGATTTGATGAAATGTAAGAAAATTACAGAACTTGTGAAAATACATAATAAACACAGTATTTGGTATATATGGTTCTGGAATATTTTAACAAAATTTAATCTTTGTTTGTGAGGTCTTGTGTGTGTGTGGTTATAAGTGAAAATATATATTAACTTTAATTGATTATATATGGCATGTTAGATATTTATTAAAAAGTAAGTTATTTACGATATTTATTTATAAATAATAATGCCCAACCTTTTATTGATAAATAAACTACAGATACTACTTTTTGTGTTACAAATATTAAAAAAAAGAGCTATTGACGAATTGTTTCATAAAATGTGTCACATGATAAATAAATATACTGTATGCATGTTATAATATATGTATGTAATGAGAAACATTATATGTTTAAGTTACAAATAATGGATCTTATATTATGCTGAATAAGAACGCTTCTAATGATAAGGTCTCATTCAAAACCTATTATTTTAACGGCATTTTTGTTTTCGTTTTTCGGTATTGAACATGACCATAGCTCTAATCCTTAATTATCTCCTATATTGAAGAGTTTAATTAATTGAAATACGAAAAAAAAAACACAACAAAAACAACATTGGGAACTAGATGCCTACAAACTTATAACCTTTTTTCTAAATCTCATTTTTTTGCAATGTTTGTCGTTTTATTAATTGCAAATGTTATGTAATATTCTATGTACAGTTCTTGAATAAAATATTGTTTAAATCAAATAACACATCCTTCTGTTGATTGTTTATACAATGATATGGTTGACAGTGATCGTAAAGTTCATTATTTCAGCCTACTTTTGAGATATTGCGCGTGTTGTAGAGCTTCTACACATCAGTCGCTTATTAATCACATAAATAGTTAATGTTATAGTACCCCCGCCACCCCTCCTTCCCCGACCCCCCCCCTCCCTCCCCGACCCCCACCCCCACCCAAAAAAACAAAACAAAAAAAAAACAAAACAAAAAAAAACAAAAAAAAAAAAACAACCAGATAACTGGATTCCGACTAAAAATCATTTGGAATTTTAAAAGAAAAAAATATTATCACTTTAGGGCAATATCCGGTGTACGATGTACTCCACAGTGATTTCTTTATGTAATACATAAACGAGACATTGTTTTCAGAGGAATGCCATGGATTTCCTTTTCATTTCCATCGTTAATAAACCTCTTCGTATGAGTTGCCGTTCATAGTTCTAAAAACTCAGATTAAAAAGAAAAAACAAACTTACATGTTATTGTGTGTGTAAATTACATCTATTTACAGTGTTTTAAATATCATTAGAAAACTAGTGGTCATGTTTCATTATAATTATATATTGTTCTGTTCAGTTTTCTGTTTTTTCTGTTTATATTTTCTGTTAGTCTTCGACGGCATAAAACTGACGCTAAATATACAATCAATCAATCAATCAATCAATCAATCAATCAATCAATCAATCAATCAATCAATCAATCAATCAATCAATCAATCAGTGTGTACACTGTAGACAAAGTGAAAATAGACTTCAGAAATGAATTTTCATATCCCCATTTCCGTACTGCATTTCTCCAATAAATTTTCACAATTCAAACATTTTTTTATGTTCATTTTGTTAATGGAGCTTTATAGACATTTTGAACACATTTCAACATATATATGGCATATCCAGTTGTATTGGTGGATGAACTCTTCAAGAGCTGAGTAGAAACCACTGTCCTTCTGTAAGTAAATGGCAATTTCTCACATTAAGTTTTTAGACTGAACGGGACTCGAACCTACGACCTCAGCGGTGAGAGATAGGTTAAGTGATCTTGAGACGGCTCTTGTAGAACTCTGTTCCATCTTATATAAAACATACAAATTCAATTAACCAGTTCAAAGCTTTATATCTACAATGGAGTAAAAAATAAATCGGGTAGTCCTCATCAAAATTGATATCCATACACACATAGGTAGAAATAAAACTTTAGTTCTCTTTTTCTTCTTTTTTTCATGGCTTTGAACTGCAATGGTTTGTTTTTTGCTAGCATGAGTTAAATGGTCAGTATTTTAGAAATCACCACTGAAAATTTGATACTGATACCAGCTTTCTGGACAATTCTGTGTCATTTCAGAATTGTTGGTTCGAACCGCATCTAGGGCGAATAGTTGACTTATTGTTACTATGGAAATTGATAGGTTTCACAAAACCATTGAATTAAAAAAAAAAAACCTGGTCAAGCCGGGTATGCTTTTTTTCTTTATAATTGCATATCTTGAACCAGTGAAGAATTTGAGCCCAGACAAAAGCTGCAGAATTTGATTTTTCAATCTGTTTTGGACATAAATGTTACAATGGAGCCCTATAGGAAATGTAACAGTGGTGTGAGACGATTATCATCATCATATCTTCGTCGTCGTTGTCGTTGTCGTTGTCGTTGTTATACTTATTATTATTATTATTATTATTATTATTATTATTATTATTATAATAATAATTATTATTATTATTATCATCATCATCATCATCATTATTATCATCATCATCATCATCATCATCATCATCATCATCATCATCATCATCATCATCATCATCATCATCATCATCATCATCATCATCATTATTATTATTATTATTATTATTATTATTATTATTGTTATTTTTATTATTATTATTATTATTATTATTATTATTGTTATTGTTATTATTATTATTATTGTTATTATTATGATTATTATTATTATTATTATTATTATTATTATTATTATTATTATTATTATTATTGTTGTTGTTGTTATTATTATTATTATTATTATTATTATTATGATTATTATTATTATTATTATTATTATTATTATTGTTGTTGTTGTTATTATTATTATTATTATTATTATTATTATCATTATTATTATTATTATTATTATTATTATTATTATTATTATTATTATTATTATTATTATTATTATTATTATAAACCCCTCGGCCACGGAGGACGGTTTCAATCTAAACATGAAAATGTTTCCAAAACATTCCAAATATTTTCTGTCAAAAATCTTCCTCAAGGATTATTACCCAAAAATGCTTCTAAAAAGCCAACAGGAATTATTTATAACCTCCACTAAGCCCTATTTACGTGTGTGGCGCGTGGTCCAGTAGTAGAGTACAGAAACCAGGATCGGAAGGTCGTCTGTTCGATCTTTTTTTCCGCATATGCTTATCATATGTTCTACTACACAGTAAGACTTCCGGTGTTATTTGTATAATTTTTTATAACTTGTCACGCAATCAAAGTAAAATAAATAAGTTTAAAATAACCATATATTCATCAAGTCTCTAAATAACACATGTCAAACAAAATATTAATCTGACATTAAACAAAATACAAATTACTGCAAGCTATACATGTATGTAAAAACTTGGACAATCACGGTATATCGTCTGCCTTATTTTTATTTATTTCCAATAAAATGCACATTCAAAACTTTTATTTAAGTACATTGAGTACTTTGATGATTTTCGTTTTGTTAAAAACCCGCATTAATATAAAAGATACCCAATTGAACCGTGTTTATGCGGTTTCAAATACCGGTTCCTGACTGGCTATCAGCACGGTACATTGGAAAGTTATGTATTGACCACAAAATCTTAAAAAATGCCATCCATATCTGAATAAACTAGGTCAGTCAGCCATATTTGTTTTGTAGCGATGCAAATATGCATGGCTGTTTAAAACATATCACGCACTTACAGGAAAAGCCACAACGAATAAAATAAATACAACCACAGAGAACCAATAGAATCAATGAAACCTGACATAATTCTTCCGGGTTTGTATTAAACATGCAGCGATGTAGCCCATGAGTACACATGTTCTATTTGTTGGACACGTCAATCTCAAGTATACTTAAATTTTCATCATTAATCCGCCGTTCATATGGAGTAACACGACCGTCCCAGACAAGTAAACAGCTTATTCGTTTCGTTTCATGGAATCTCCTTCTTTAAAATCGTTTTGATGACAATTCAATTATCGTTTTGGTGACAATTCAAAATATTGTATGGTGAAAAGTTTGAACAAAGTGGTGATACCAATTTCATTTTACTTTTCAGCAACCATTAGAAGTTAGTCGTTATTCCTTTTTAACGATATTAATGCGTAAGTTTTTAATATCGAAGGCTGTTCAGTAAACATTTTATAAACACTTTATCTATTTTACATCGATTGTGAAACACGTTCTTACAACTCATACAAATCACGGTAGGACCGGTACTGAGCATGTGCGGAGAAAGTGTCTTGCTCAAGGGCATCACACATAGCCGCGGCGGGGGGTCGAACCCACGACACCCGGTCATATGTTCGATGCTCAACCACTGCATCCAGTTGAATATCGAAAGAAAAATATCGAAAGACGTATATCGGAAGGAGAATATCGAAAGAAGAACATCGATAGATGAATATCAAACTAAATCTCCACCTGCCTTAGTTTTCTTCTGAGTTTTCGGCGTTATTATGAACAGCTGTTACATCGTTGTTGAGTGAGTTCCTGGAGTGCTTCATGGGCACTTAATGGTCTCTCTATATATGTCGATGTTCCGTAAAACATCATTAAGTCATTCCTTCTTTCCATCATTCATACTCACTCACTCACTCACTCACTCACTCACTCACTCACTCACTCACTCACTCACTCACTCACTCACTCAATTAATCAATCAATCACTCACCCACCTAATCACTCAATCAATCAATCACTCACTCATTCATTCATTCATTCATTCATTCATTCATTCAGTCATTCAGTCATTCATTCATCCATTCATTCATTCATTCATTCATCCATTCATTCATTCATTCAGTCATTCATTCATCCATTCATTCATTCATCCATTCATTCATTCATTCATTCATTCATTCATTTAATGCAGCTTTCAATTTCACCATTGCCGCAATATTGAATGAATCAGAAGTTTATTATGCGTTAATATCTGAATATTACAAGCATCAATAAATCACTTTTGAACCATGTCAGGGCACGTGTACCAAAAAGGACAAATGACATCACCAGGTCACGCCTAGCGCTATTAATTGCTGTCGGTTATTTAGCGATTTTGTTCAAACACTTGTAACTCACTCTATTTACATAAACTACGTCCATGTGTGCATGGCTTCACCGCGAATAAAGACATTATTAATTAAGTATGATACTCGGTGAACACAAATGTATATCTAGCATTTTAGATATACTAAGTAACCGACTATTGATTCAACATGATATTTTCTTTATCATTTGCCCATGCTTCTCAAAGCTAGTGTCTCCGAAAATACTAATACTTCTAATGCTACTACTACTGCTACTGCTGCTGCTGTTGCTGCTACTGCTGCTACTACTGCTACTTCTATTACTGCTGCTACTACATCTACTACTGCTGCTACTACTGCTAGCCTACTACTGTTACTACTACTACTTCTACTACTTCTTATACTACTGCTGCTGCTGCTGCTGCTACTACATCTATTTCTACTACTCAATACAACTTCTATTACTACTGCTGTTGCTGCTGCTGCTACTACTGCTTCTGCTTCTGCTGCTGCTGCTGCTTCTGCTGCTAGTACTACTACTACTACTACTACTACTACTACTACTACTACTTCTACTGCTACTACTACTGCTACTACTACTGCTACTGATACTACTGCTGCTACTACTACTACTACTACTACTACTACTACTACTACTACTACTACTACTGCTATTTCTACTGCTTCTACTACTGCTACTACTACTACTGCTACTACTACTACTGCTGCTGCTTCTGATACTACTGCTGCTACTACTACTACTGCTACTACTACTACTGCTGCTGCTACTGATACTACTGCTGCTACTACTACTTCTAACACCACTACTACTAATAATTATAATAATGACTTAATTGAATGAGGAAACTCAGTTGAACTAAGTAAAATCTTCTCTGAGATACTCAAGAACGCATTTTATATACAAAAAAACGTAGATTTTTTAAGAAATGAAGATAAGTTTTTGTAATATTTAGGGCCACATTTTTATTTTTAAACCATGTTTTAAAGTCATTAATATAAGCATTAAAATGGTTTGATACACCACCAATGGACTTGCTTGCTGTATCAAACGTTGAATCATGCGGAGCAGTTGGTCCAGTGGTAGAGCATCGACTCCATGATCGAAGGTTCGTGGATTCGATCCTCCGCCACGGCCATGTGTAGCGTCCTTGAGCTGGACACCTTTTCCGCGTGTGCTTACTACTGGTTCTACCCAGGAAGACATTGAGCGTGATGTGTCTTAGTTGAGAGAACTTGTTTCACAATCGAGGTAAAATACAAAAGTTTAAAACACAACATTATCAAGCCCCTGGTTGATTTGTTAGCATCTGGTGTCATAAGTTAAGTGCATAGTATGTTATGGTGACATAAGGTAATAGTGTATTAAATTCAACTGAAGGCGTTCATAATTTTTCGATACAGTATCATTATGGCAAACTTTGGAATTGCATTTGTTACATAGGCGTAGAAGCCAGGGGACAAGGGGAGGGCCCCCACCCCACCCACAATATTCAGGTGCAGCATATACTTTGGAGCCTTGAAGTATATTCCCATACGCTCTTTGCCCCACACACTCCGCACAATAATTGAAACGCTCCTACGCCCATGTGTTACTTTTTACAGTATTAGCAATATATGCGAGACAGTCATTGAAAACAAATAGAAGGAACAGTGAATATTTGGAAAAACTTTGTGCTTTTTCTAGAAACTTTTTTTAGTTTGAGGTAAATGTCCCAATATGACAAGTACGAATATATATAGAATCACAAATATGTACTCAAACATATTAACGTTGCGTATTAATCTCGCATTTGTAATTTAAATACTCCCAACCACATGCTTTCCTGTTGGAAACTCATTTTTATCAATTGGAAATTTCGCTTTTCCAACTTAGAAAGTTTAAATTACAACGTGAAGGTGCCAAGTTGTAATTCGTCTTTTAATCTGGAAGGTTCTAGTTGAAGCTTTAATGAGTTTTCGCTAGTTTTTCGTACTTTTGTTCCCGGCAAAACTTAATGCTGATTTAGTAAATATTATGTAGAACCTGATATATCCCGAATCAGGTCTCTTTACCCCAAATGACAAAAGCTGGCATTTCTATACCTGTCCCACCATTCATAGCAACTGAACACTTTCTAAACTATGACGTCATTCAAACTTTCCCTGAAGAAACTGACCAATCAACGTGCTCAAATGTTCTGAAATTTAACGGACTCAAGCGGGAGAGCTGGGTCCGTTCTATAGACTAGTTTCATTAGGATCTACAATTTGATTACCATCTTCAAAAGTAGTTTGCATTTCATTTGAATTTAAATAAACTGAGTAACTGTTCACAGTGCATGTTAGCATAATGAAACTATTGTATAGAGTCATACCTGTAACAGATATCGTATATATACTGTATGAAACAGCTAAACCGCATCACATGTAACATATATAATCTGAACAGAACAGCTAACCCGCCTCACCTGTAACAGATATCTACTGAACGAAACAGCTAACCCGCCTCACCTGTAACAGATACCGTATATATACTGAATGGAACAGATAACCCGCCTCACCTGCAACAGATACCGTATCTGTACTGAACGGAACAGCTAACCCCTCTCACCTGTAACAGATACCGTATATATACTGAACGGAACAGCTTACCAGCCTCACCTGCAACAGATATCGTATATATATTGAATGGAACAAATAACCCGCCTCACCTGTAACAGATACCGTATATATACTGAATGGAACAGATAACCCGCCTCACCTGTAACATATATTGTATATATACTGAACGGAACAGCTAACCCGCCTAACCTGTAACAGATACCGTATATATACTGAATGGAACAGATAACCCGCCTCACCTGTAACAGATACCGTATATATACTGAATGGAACAGATAACCCGCCTCACCTGTAACATATATTGTATATATACTGAACGGAACAGCTAACCCGCCTCACCTGTAACAGATACCGTATATATACTGAATGGAACAGATTACCCGCCTCACCTGTAACAGATATTGTATATATACTGAACGGAACAGCTTACCCGCCTCACCTGTAACAGATACCGTTTATATACTGAATGGAACAGATAACCCGCCTCACCTGTAACATATATTGTATATATACTAAACGGAACAGCTAACCCGCCTCACCTGTAACAGATACCGTATATATACTGAATGGAACAGATAACCCGCCTCACCTGTAACAGATACCGTATCTCTACTGAACGGAACAGCTAACCCGCCTCACCTGTGACAGATACCGTATATCTAATGAACGGATCAGCTAACCCGCCTCACCTGTTAAGATACCGTATATCTACTGAATGGAACAGATAACCCGCCTCACAGTTAACATATATCGTATATATACTGAACGGAATAGCTAACCCGCCACACATATAACAGATACCGTATATCTACTGAATAGAACAGCTTACCAACCGCACAGGTAACAAATATCGTATATATATACTGAATGGAACAGCTAACCCGCCTCAACTGTAACAGATACCGTATATATACTGAATGGAACAGATAACCCGCCTCACCTGTAACAGATACAGTATATATACTGAATGGAACAGCTAACCCGCCTCACCTGAAACAGATATCGTATGTCTACTGAATGGAACAGCTAACCCGCGTCAAAAGTAACAGATACCTTATTACCGTATTTATACTGAATGCAACAGTTAACCCGCCTCACCTGTAACAGATACCGTATATCTACTGAACGGAACAGCTAACCCGCCTCATGTGAAACAGATACCGTATACCAACTGAACGGAACAGCTAACCTGCCTCACCTGTAACAGATACCGTATATATACTGAACGGAACAGCTAACCCACCTCACATATAACATATATCGTATATGTACTGAACGGAACAGTTAACCAGCCTCATAAGTAATAGATACCTTATTACCGTATTTATACTGAATGCAACAGCTAACCCGCCTCACCTGTAACAGATACCGTATATCTACTGAACAGAACAGCTAACCCGCCTCATGTGAAACAGATACCGTATACCTACTGAACGGACAGCTAACCTGCCTCACCTGTAACAGATACCGTATACATACTGAACGGAACAGCTTACCCGCCTCACATATAACATATATTGTATATCTACTGAACGGAACAGCTAATCTATCTCACATATAACAGATATCGTATATTTACTGAATGGAACAGCGAACCCGCCTCACCTGCAACAGATATCGTATATATACTGAACGGAACAGCTAACCCGCCTCACCTGTAACAGATATCGTATATCTACTGAACGGAACAGCGAACCCACCTCACATATAACAGATATCATATATATACTGAATGGAACAGCTAACCTGCCTCACCTGTAACAGATATCGTATATATACTGAACGGAACAGCTAACCCACCTCACATATAACAGATATCGTATATGTACTGAACAGAACAGCTAACCCGCCTCAAAAGTAACAGATACCTTATTACCGTATTTATACTGAATGCAACAGCTAACCCGCCTCACCTGTAACAGATACCGTATATCTACTGAACGGAACAGCTAACCCGCCTCATGTGAAACAGATACCGTATACCTACTGAACGGAACCGCTAACCTGCCTCACCTGTAACAGATACCGAATACATACTGAACGGAACAGCTAACCCGCCTCACATATAACAGATATTGTATATATACTAAACGGAACAGCTAACCTATCTCACATATAACAGATATCGTATATATACTGAATGGAACAGCGAACCCGCCTCACCTGCAACAGATATCGTATATATACTGAACGGAACAGCTAACCCGCCTCACCTGTAACAGATATCATATATATACTGAATGGAACAGCTAACCCGCCTCACCTGTAACAGATACCGTATATATACTGAATGGAACAGCTAACCCGCATCACCTGTAACAGATAATCGTATATATACTGAACGGAACAGCTAACCCACCTCACATATAACAGATATCGTATATATACTGAATGGAACAGCTAACCCGCCTCACCTGTAACAGATATCGTATATATACTGAACGGAACAGCTAACCCAACTCACATATAACAGATATCATATATATTCTGAATGGAACAGCTAACCCGCCTCACCTGTAACAGATACCGTATATATACTTAACGGAACAGCTAACCCGCCTCACCTGTAACAGATATCATATATATACTGAATGGAACAGCTAAACCGCCTCACCTGTAACAAATACCGTATACCTACTGAACGGAACAGCTAACCCGCCTCACATGTAACAGATACCGTATATATACTGAACGAAACAGCTAACCCGCCTCACCTGTAACAGATACCGTATACTTACTAAACGGAACAGCTAACCCGCCTCACATGTAACAGATACCGTATTTATACTGAATGGAACAGCTAACCCGCCTCACCTGTAACAGATATTGTATATCTACAGAACGGAACAGCTAACCCGCCACTTTTGTCTTTCCAATAAACTGATCAAAATATTGAGAAACGTTTTCAAAATTTGTGAACGATATAAACAGACAATTATGTATTGGTTTTACATAACAGTGTTCTTTTCTATGCAATTCCAAATTTCAACGAAATTGCTTTGAGACTTTTTTGAGAAAATACATAAAATGGCAGGGGGCCGGCTAGTTATTCCGTTCCGTATATGATACAATTTTACAGGCACAAAAAAGTAAACATGTTTTATCTTGATGATTAATGAACATCTTTGCTTAGCACTTTCTTGTGTTTTCTTTTTCATTTCAGGAGTGTTAAGTACTATTAGAACAGCGTTCAGATAAATTACAACATTCTTTGATAGAAGTTAATTTAGTATACCCCACTCGACATTCGGTTCAAACTGGCAATCGAGTGTCGTCATTTGATACATTGATAAGATTTTTAGTGCACGGATATACAAATGGATATAAAACTGGGTGCGTTCTGCTTTGTGGCATTTGACGTTATCCCTACGCCGCACGTCGGAAAATATTATAAATCTTTCCTATCTCTTTAATCCTTTTGTCATTTAAACTTAAACAGTACCACTGAAGTATCTACAATATATTTTCTATCGGAGTTTAATGAACAATCCCGATAAAGTACACAAAGGACCGTCACATGGCAAGTGACATACGAGCATGCTGATTGGTCAGTTGCTTCAACGGAAATCCAATGACGTCTGTAAAGTTGGGTTAACATGTCAGAGGTGCAAGCCCACAGTTGATTTTTTGAAGCTTGTCATTCATAGAGAAACCCGGATGAAAGAAGATTAACTTAATTGTATTGTTTGTCAACCTCTGCGCTACCGAAATATGATGAGAAAAGAAGGGGTCAAGTGTCATATAAGAGAATTTTTCATCTGTTCAGTGTGTACACTGTTGACAAATGGAAACTATACTTGTATTAATACCCCATTTCCAAGCATATTTTTTTTCTAAATTCACAATTCAAACATGACAATACTTGACAAAATGACAAAATGTTCAAAATACATCAATAATGCCATTCAAATAAAAAAATAAGCATTACGATAAGGAAAATGCATTTTAAAGAAGAAGGAACAATGATTATTTATAACCGCCAAAATGCGACTATTCCACGGAGGCATTTCCCGTTTCCAATGGTGGTACTATGCCTGTACATTGTTGGACATGTATGAATTTACTGCTTTTATAACAGACCGGACTCGGAAAACGCCGGGTACTGAGGTAGACTCAGTCTTAACGACATTTTTAACATATTATACCTAGACAGGTTCTTCTTCTTCTTCTCAAGGATGCCAGGGAATCTAGAACTCTAACATTGGTCCACTTTGTCCTTGTATTAATGTAAGGAAAGCGTCAGTTATATACACTTAAGGTGTATTGTAAAAACAATACGCACCGCCTGGTTCACTACATGGCCATTGTGCCGTTGTTTTATACACTTAAGGTGTATTGTAAAAGCAATAAGCACCGCCTGGTTCACTACATGGCCGTTGTGCCGTTGTTATATACACTTAAGGTTGTTGTGCCGTTGTTATATACACTTAAAGTTGTATTGTTAAAACAATACGCACCGCCTGGTTCACTACATGGCCGTTGTGCCGTTGTTATATACACTTAAGGTTGTTATGCCGTTGTTATATACACTTAAGGTTGTATTGTTAAAACAATACGCACCGCCTGGTTCACTACATGGCCGTTGTGCCGTTGTGTCGTTGTTATATACACTTAATGTTGTATTGTTAAAACAATATGCACCGCCTGGTTCACTACATGGCCGTTGTGCCGTTGTTATATACACTTAAGGTTGTTGTGCCGTTGTTATATACACTTAAGGTTGTATTGTTAAAACAATACGCACCGCCTGGTTCACTACATGGCCGTTGTGCCGTTGTTATATACACTTAAGGTTGTTGTGCCGTTGTTATATACACTTAAGGTTGTATTGTTAAAACAATACGCACCGCCTGGTTCACTACATGGCCGTTGTTCCGTTGTTATATACACTTAAGGTTGTTGTGCCGTTGTTATATACACTTAAGGTTGTATTGTTAAAACAATACGCACCGCCTGGTTCACTACATGGCCGTTGTGCCGTTGTTATATACACTTAAGGTTGTATTGTTAAAACAATACGCACCGCCTGGTTCACTACATGGCCGTTGTGCCGTTGTTATATACACTTAAGGTTGTTGTGCCGTTGTTATATACACTTAAGGTTGTATTGTTAAAACAATACGCACCGCCTGGTTCACTACATGGCCGTTGTGCCGTTGTTATATACACTTAAGGTGTATTGTTAAAACAATACGCACCGCCTGGTTCACTACATGGCCGTTGTGCCGTTGTTATATACACTTAAGGTTGTTGTGCCGTTGTTATATACACTTAAGGTTGTATTGTTAAAACAATACGCACCGCCTGGTTCACTACATGGCCGTTGTGCCGTTGTTATATACACTAATGGTGTATTGTTAAAACAATACGCACCGCCTGGTTCACTACATGGCCGTTGTGCCGTTGTTATATACACTTAAGGTTGTTGTGCCGTTGTTATATACACTTAAGGTTGTATTGTTAAAACAATACGCACCGCCTGGTTCACTACATGGCCGTTGTGCCGTTGTTATATATACTTAAGGTGTATTGTTAAAACAATACGCACCGCCTGGTTCACTACATGGCCGTTGTGCCGTTGTTATATACACTTAAGGTTGTTGTGCCGTTGTTATATACACTTAAGGTTGTATTGTTAAAACAATACGCACCGCCTGGTTCACTACATGGCCGTTGTGCCGTTGTTATATACACTTAAGGTTGTTGTGCCGTTGTTATATACACTTAAGGTTGTATTGTTAAAACAATACGCACCGCCTGGTTCACTACATGGCCGTTGTGCCGTTGTTATATACACTTAAGGTGTATTGTTAAAACAATACGCACCGCCTGGTTCACTACATGGCCGTTGTGCCGTTGTTATATACACTTAAGGTTGTTGTGCCGTTGTTATATACACTTAAGGTTGTATTGTTAAAACAATACGCACCGCCTGGTTCACTACATGGCCGTTGTGCCGTTGTTATATACACTTAAGGTTGTTGTGCCGTTGTTATATACACTTAAGGTTGTATTGTTAAAACAATACGCACCGCCTGGTTCACTACATGGCCGTTGTGCCGTTGTTATATACACTAATGGTGTATTGTTAAAACAATACGCACCGCCTGGTTCACTACATGGCCGTTGTGCCGTTGTTATATACACTTAAGGTTGTTGTGCCGTTGTTATATACACTTAAGGTTGTATTGTTAAAACAATACGCACCGCCTGGTTCACTACATGGCCGTTGTGCCGTTGTTATATACACTTAAGGTTGTATTGTTAAAACAATACGCACCGCCTGGTTCACTACATGGCCGTTGTGCCGTTGTTATATACACTTAAGGTTGTTGTGCCGTTGTTATATACACTTAAGGTTGTATTGTTAAAACAATACGCACCGCCTGGTTCACTACATGGCCATTGTGCCGTTGTTATATACACTTAAGGTTGTATTGTTAAAACAATACGCACTAAAACAATACGCACCGCCTGGTTCACTACATGGCCGTTGTGCCGTTGTTATATACACTTAAGGTTGTATTGTTAAAACAATACGCACCGCCTGGTTCACTACATGGCCGTTGTGCCGTTGTTATATACACTTAAGGTTGTTGTGCCGTTGTTATATACACTTAAGGTTGTATTGTTAAAACAATACGCACCGCCTGGTTCACTACATGGCCGTTGTGCCGTTGTTATATACACTTAAGGTTGTATTGTTAAAACAGTATGCACCGTCTGGTTCACTACATGGCCGTTGTGCCGTTGTTCCGTTGTACAAATGCCGAGAGGCTCTACAACGTAGGCTACTTATCCAGATCCAGATGGCCAGCAGCGGTGGTCTAGTGGTAGAGCTACGCACCACTCATTCAAAAATTAATGTGATAAAACATCTCTATATAATCTATAAACTATACATATATTGTTTTGCAATTCATAAAATGACAAACAATTCAGAAAAAAACTAATTAGCTTGCATGAATCTAGTTCCCAGAAACTGCTATTGATTTACAATATTACCGGATCTGGCAAGAAGGAAATATCATAAAACAAAACAATCGGAGAAGTTTATTTCATTTTAAAATGTTAACGGAGCAATTTTTGTTGTTGCTGTAGGCGTTTTGTTTTTCATCCGTTGAGGATGAATTTGTTTCTACTAAAAAAATATGTTCGCTAATGAAATATTTGATTTTGTTAGGCGGATATTTTACAAATTCGGACACAGCTATTCCTTTCTTAAATATTGCATGTAAAGGCATTTACAATTTGTGATGGTAATATTTGGGAAAGTGCGTGTTTTAAAGCAACACATCCACGTTTAAACTTTTTTAAAAAGTTTTTCAATTGAGTTGTGAGCACATTTCCCATACATATATATAAGATACATAAGATATATATATATATATATATATATATACATAAATATATGGTCACTGAGCTGTATATGTGCTAACAAACACTATCCAGAACGCTTTAGAATTATAAAAAAGATGTCCAAATTATAAAGCGTGACAAACGCTTTATAAATTATTTTTAAATTGCCGAGGATTCCAACTTGGCTTCAAATTGAATTATGCGATTCGTATTAAAAAACTTCACGTTTTAGTGCGTAGTGTACTTTACCTGCCTTGAAAGTCATTTTGACAATTTTTTTTGACTCATGTGAGTTACACGCTTGTTTTATAAAGTGTTAGTCACGCATTACAATTTGGGCATCATTTTGTTCGGGATTGTGTTTATATGCTCATATACAGCTAATTGATCATATGTTTGTATGGGAAATGTGCTTATAACTCAATTATTTTTTTTTTAAAAGTTCAAACGTGGATGTGTTGCTTTAAAAGTATCGATTAGTTTCTAGTTTTACACGTACATTCTCAATAAAATGTCTCTCATTGTGTCACGGACACAAACAAATAGACGGACGGAAATTCGAGGCTTCATAGAACTATGCGATTATAAGACTAAACAGTCATTTCTGGGTGTTTTTCCTTATCGTTTTACTTCATTTTAATTGCAAGCGATGGTTTATTAGGATTACACTGTGGACGCCGTATTGATTTCTGTTTTTTCTCTGTAGTAGTTTTGAATCCTGCGACGAAATTGTATGTCCACTTCAATGGAAATTACGTCACTCTTGTCCCGCGGCACGAAAATATAACGACTGCTCTCGTGCGTTAGTCAAAAACATGACCCGCCTGAACAGCTCGTACCGCTTGTATACGTATCCACAAACGTTGAATAGTAGACACATTGCAGTTTAAACGTCTTGTGACCGCTTTTTTTGCGATTCCCACACGTAGCATAATTATCTAGGGCCTAAATCAGGCCAAGGGAAGTCCCCTTGGCATTGCCTAGTCTCGGCATGTCGCCTAGTCTCGGCATGTCGCATAGCACAAAATCACTTCAATCAATATGCTTTTCTGGTGACTTGTATGCCAATGACGCAAATGAACCAACTTTCAATCGAAAACATTTAACACATCGGTTTGCACGTGCAAAAGATGGGATTTCGACAAAATAGCCATAGCATACATACGGTTCAATAATTTATCGGTATAAACACATTCTATGGAAGGAGATACATGCCATAAAGAGACAGAATATTTTAATTTTGAAAAAATGTGTACGGGATTGAAAATAAAATAATTTCTAGAAGCGGGCGTTTCTTTTGCAGTTCAGTGTAGAACCGTTAATTGAGAGAATGTCACCAAGACGGTTGCGTCACTGAAGAAGTGATTTTGTTTTATTACAGCCCAGCGGTGGTTTTTAAAAGATCTAAATTGAGAACAACGGACGCATGGACAAGTGTGTTTACAACTATCGGTAAACTGGGCCGTTAAAAAAGCAAACACGTTTAATGCCTGGTCCCCTGAACTTGTTGCGTACTGCGTACTAATTTAAGGTTAAGCAAACGTCCAGTAAAATGCGTTAGCTAACGTTAGCAAACCGTTTTAACCGAACAAATAGCAGCCCTGGTACTGCCAGCAAATAAACGAACAACAGAGAATATGTCTTCACCTGATATCATTTACATACGTAAAAAAAGGAAGAAGACCAACATTCAACAGAACGTAATTCTTTCCATTGATGAAGGGCTTCACAGATCGTGTTTTGTTTTTGGTGAAGTGCTTCACAGACCGTATTTTGTTTTTGGTGAAGTGCATCACAGATCATATTTTGTTTTGGTGAAGTGCTTCACAGATCGTATTTTGTTTTTGGTGAAGTGCTTCACAGATCGTGTTTTGTTTTTTGGTGAAGTGCTTCACAGATCATGTTTTGTTTTGGTGAAGTGCTTCACAGATCGTATTTTGTTTTTGGTGAAGTGCTTCACAGATCGTAATTTGTTTTTGGTGAAGTGCTTCACAGATCATATTTTGTTTTTGATCATATTTTGTTTTTGGTGAAGGGCTTCACAGACCATATTTTGTTTTTGGTGAAGTGCTTCACATATCGTGTTTTGTTTTTGGTGAAGTGCTTCACAGATCATATTTTGTTTTTGATCGTATTTTGTTTTTGGTGAAGGGCTTCACAGATCGTATTTTGTATTTGGTGAAGGGCTTCACAGATCATATTTTGGTTTTGATCGTAATTGTTTTTGGTGAAGGGCTTCACAGATCGTATTTTGTTTTTGGTGAAGTGCTTCACAGATCATATTTTGTTTTTGATCATATTTTGTTTTTGGTGAAGGGCTTCACAGATCGTGTTTTGTTTTTGGTGAAGGGCTTCACAGATCGTGATTTGTTTTTGGTGAAGGGCTTCAAAGATCGTGTTTTGTTTTTGGTGAAGGGCTTCACAGATCGTGATTTGTTTTTGGTGAAGGGCTTCACAGATCGTATTTTGTCACAAAGTTTTTGGTGAAGGGCTTCACAGATCATATTTTGTTTTTGATCGTAATTGTTTTTGGTGAAGGGCTTCACAGATCGTGTTTTGTATTTGGTGAAGGGCTTCACAGATCGTATTGTGTTTTTGAGGACCTCAGAGAAGATTGGACTAAGTCCAACTGAGTTTTCTTGTAAAATAAAGTCATTATCATCATTATTGTTGTAATAAATATTGCTATCTGGTTAATAAATGAATACCCAGACTGAAGAAAACATAGTGTACAAAATTAAATATGTATGAATTAACTTGTCCATGACCTTGTTTCAAGCTGATAAAAAGAAGATCGGGCATTAAGTCGATACTTCAGATGGATCCTCTTTTTTTTCTTTTTTTTTTTTTACAAAATAACATAAATATATTTTTTTTGTTGAGAAATTTGCATATGTCTAGGGGGTAACTGAATGGGTTAGCTAGCGGCAATAACTATTAATTCGATAAATCTTTACATACTATATTATTTATTACGTCTGGGCCCGTTGTTTACCAAATTATAGCACTTGTAAGACGGATCTTACTTTGTAATTTTATAGTTTCAAGTTTTGGGCTATTAAGCTCGGTGTTAAGCATGATAAAATCGCCCCATAAGTGCAATGGGGTACCAAGTGTATATGAAATAAGAAGGCACTTGGTACCTTTTGCACCAACCATGCCCAACCATCAGAACCTTCTATAACTCAAATATGTTTTTCTCTCATTTAAATGAGTCTTCCAGGTTCTGGTTTACAAGGTAAAACTAGTTCAAAATATCAGCTTTTTCAGGACTTTCTCTGCAATATTTGCCGTTATGCCGAACATAAGGTCGGGTTAACTGATGGCGAAACGTTCGGTTTCATAAAAGATTTCAAGGTTTTCAAATAATATATATAATGTATGTATAGGCAGACAGACAGGCAGGCAGGCAGGCAGGCAGGCAGGCAGGCAGGTATTTGAATATATTGTGGAACCATACTGTAAATTAGTATACAATAGACGCCATAGAGGTGCTTTAGCAAAATTTAGAAGTGGCACTACTCCAATAGCCACAGAAACTGAAATATATAGACAGTGAGAATAAATGATCGAGTGTGCTTAAATTGTAAAGATGAAGTTGAAAATGAGATGCATGTGTTACTAAATTGCCCTTTGTACGATACCATTCAATCAGAGTTATTCACAGAAATTGTAAGTGTTTTTAAGGAATTTAATTCGTGTAGAGATAATGATAAACTACGCCATATATTATCGAAACAACTGTAGTAATTTAAATGCCGATCTTTGTAGAAATCATCTGCACCCATCACCTTTCTGTGAGTGTCAAGAGGTTATAGAAGATGCTGAACACTACTTCTTTAAATGTCCTAGATATAGCAATCAAAGACTCGTCTTGTTTCAAACAACACGAGCATTACATCCATTAAATATTAATCTACTACTGAGTGGAAGTGAAACTATATGTATAGCAGATAACATAACTATTGTAGATGCTGTCCATAACTTAATTAAAGATACCCATAGATTTTGATATAATAATAATAATAATATTAATAATATTGATAATAATAATAATAATAATAATAATAATAATAATAATAATAATAATAATGATGATGATAATAATAATAACAATAATAATAACACAAATAATAATAATAATCATAATAATAATGATTACAAATAATAAATGATTTAAAATATATTATATATCTAGTTAAAAATATAAACCCACTTGTGTGCTAGTATGTCCTGTCCAAATACAAAGTTATGATATCTGAGAATGCCTATCATAAGGGAGACGAGAAAATATAATCATATACTTTTTACTATTTTTCTTTTATCTGCTTACAAAATCTCTCTCTCTCTCTCTCTCTCTCTCTCTCTCTCTCTCTCTCACACCCCACTATTTCGTCCTCTCACTCAATCACCTACTGTATGTTTATAATTGTTTATATTAGCATAAACATGTAATTTGTTTCGTTATACACTGTAAATTTGTTACTTGTAGGGGGAGGGTCGAATCTAAGTTGGAAGAACTTGTGGCCCAACCCCATTTCAAAATATCTGAAATAAAATATGTTTAAACTATATATTATCGAGCCAAAGTATTGCGAAACTAAGTGCCAAAAGCTGTTTTGTTTTTTTTTTTGTTTTTTTTTTTTTTGTTTTTTTTTTAATGGGGTTTAACGCCATTTTCAACACATTTCAGGTTATATATGGCATATCCAGTTTTACTGGTGGAGGAAGACCTCAGACTGAGTAGAACCACCGTCCTTCCGCAAGTAACTGGAAACTTGCCAAAAGCTGTTTTATGATTTTACAGAGAGAAATATTTTTTTATATAGTTGTATATGAATAATGTAATAGTTGATTTAGACATATAAAGCATTTTAACATTGAAGTGAGAAGTCGATGCTAGTCAGTTCATTCTAGATTTTTTAAAATATTTTTTTAAGCTTTAAATAGCAGATGCGTTAGCATTTCTTTTCCTCCTCAAATCGTAATCTTATATATTTTTAAAAACATTTTAGACAATATGTCGAGATTAGCACTGGCCTCTCATTTTGTATATATATATGTTAAAATGCGATGTGTTATATTTGCTGTTCTGCAAGTATCTTTGCTATTCTGTAAAGTTATCAGTAAACATGCAAATATATAAACAGCAAGTATTATTAATTGTGATAAATTGGTTTAAAATATGTATTGATGTTTTACATGTGAAAACATCCAGGTGATCATGATTTTAGACTGGCTCCAGAAAAATTGCATTATATTTCATCGACAGTGATTAAAGATTTTAAATAACCAGTCAAAATTTAGTAAAGTTTTGAAGTATTTAAGTAAAAAATATTGGTTTAACCGTAGCCAGTATACAAACTGGGTTGTCATAAGTAATTAATTGAAATTTCGTATTCCCATCAAGGATATACATAAAAATTAATATCGAGTGAAGTTTTTTATTTTTTTAAAAATATCACGCGTTCCTTTAAAGTTGCGCATATACTCTATATATGAACAAACAGCGCGATGAACTGTTTACCTTTGTGATATTTGATATAACAAGAGCGCCGTTAGACATCTTGCGGGTATTTCAACATGACCTTTACATTCATTATTTACAGTGCAGTGATATTTAAGCTCATTTTTTGTTGAATTAATGTTTTAAATCAAACAGTTTACTAAACTGAATTGTTTGTTATATTAAATTTGAATTTGTTTGAATATTTAACATCATTTTTCACGCCAGTGTAGGGCTTACAAACGATCAATCAACCTAACCACTATTTCCTGGGTTCCTCGAAGTACTCGAACACATCAAATATACTGACAACTTTAAGTTTTTTACCCGATTCTTGATTTGTCATGATGATATTAACTTTCATTTGATTATCATCGTATTTTTTCTGTATCTTTCGCCTTTGCTGAATGTGGTGTTTTCATTCGGAGCACCTCGCCGATTTTACTTAATTGATTTCGTATGTATGAAGCTAGCCCACCATTAATTTCACATAGACTGTAATATTAGCACTATATACTGTCACACTTACAGTTGTACTCCAAACTCTATGAGCATTTTCAGAATTCATATTCAATTCAAGCAGAATATAAAAAAAGTTAAAAACATGGACCTTAACTGCTTCCAATTTCACAATTTTGCTCAACGTGAACTTTAATAGGTGTCACTATTTCATATACAGGGGGTCAAATCAGCCAAATCACGCAAAATTATTACTGTCTAAGAAATAGTTCCATCTGTGTGCTATAGCTACCTTCGCATTATTCTCTGAGAAAATATACTCTCTACACAAGTTGACATTGCAATAGTACTTGTGAAGTGCATTTTCACACTCACACCATCTTGAACAGCCACTGTCAATTTTCTATCGAACTACTTGCGAATACCTATTTGACCCCCTGGTTCCTGGTCCAAGAACGTATAAAATTGCTGCCGATGCACCTAAAATGGCGCTGATAATTTAATTAATGACAGTCGATTAACGCAAAACCAGAAGTCTGAGACATATTCCATTATTGAAAAGAAATAACACCAAATTTTAAGTATGTAATTATTTTTTTCAATGGGAAAATCATCTTCATAAAGATAGGAGTGGCTATACGGCATGCTAAATACAGTAATAAAATGGGAGTGGCTATACCGCATGCTAAATATGGAAATTATACCCATTACGAGCTGTCCGAGTTTTTCAACCCAAGATGGATTTTAAACCTTCAGAAAATGTGTGCAAACACAGCAGGTGACTCTTTCAGGGGAGTACCGAGTATTTAACATGGATTAGATGAACAAACAGCTTTTCTCCGTTTACTTTATCTGACCCAATAAGTCAAGTTGTCTTTCCGGTAAGTGTGTAAACTACATTAACATATTAAGAGAATCGTCCTGTTTAATGGCGTCTTACAACACAAGCGTCTGAGGGAGATTGTATTTGATCAGTATCTCAGTATACATTGCATGAACGAAAACCCGTGCTTCTATATATTACCATCATCATTTTTCATAACTGTCATCGTCGAAGTAGTCGTATTCATTTTCATCATTAGCGCCATCTTCATACTCATTCAATGATCATTGCTATTTATAGCATTGTTATACAACATGATCACTTAACCATCAATATCAACATGATAATCAGCAACACCAGCAGTAGCAACAGAATCAACTGTGGCACCATGATTACAATCCATGGTAAGAGGACAGTTTCACTGCTTTCACTGCGTTATCCAGCATTAACCAAGTCCTAACAGGATGGTAGGTCCCCCTTAGGCGAGTGGTCCAAAGTGTGGTCTTAAGATCACGTAACTCTCACCGTTGTGGTCGTTGGTTCGAATCCTGCTCGGTCAGAAAGAATGATCAGATAGGCCTATATATATTGCCTGTTTCTTGTATCAGAAGGACGGTGTTCTACTCAGATTCATTCTGAGGTATTCCTCAACAAATAAAACTGAATATGGTACCGTCTAACCTTAAATGTGTTAATAAGTCGTTAATCCTCGTTAAAATAATGGCAACAGCAATGTATAACTGACACAAAGAGCAACTTCTACTTGAGATAAAAAAAATGAATAAAGCGCTTCAACTTATGTTTCAATCTTGATTTTATTATATCATATCACATTTTATCAAAATAAAATATAAAAAAACTTATAACAATAATAAACAATCATGCGTACATGTTCAATATTAGTTTTACGATAGTGAATAATGCTAATATGACAATTTAGCGAAAGCAAATATCGCAATTACACATGTAATAGTTTAATAATGGTTAATAATATCGCCAATTTATAAGTTAAACGATAGTATATACCGCCAATTTGACCATTTTACGATGGCACATACCGCTAACATAATAGCTTAACAGTAATTTCGTGTTACACATGCAGCAAAGTTGACAATGCCACGACGGCACATACCGCCAGTATATTAGTTCAACAGTAACACTTATCGGTATTATGACCATTTTGCGACGGCACATACCGCCAATATAATAGTTCAACAGTAACACTTATCGGTAATATGACCATTTCGCGACGGCACATACCGCCAATATAATAGTTCAACAGTAACACTGTAGCTAATATGACCATTTTGCGACGGCACATACCGCCAATATAATAGTTGAACAGTATCACTCATCGCTAATATGACCATTTTGCGACGGCACATACCGCCAATATAATAGTTGAACAGTAACTCTCATCGCTAATATGACCATTTTGCGACGGCACATACCGCCAATATAATAGTTGAACAGTAACACTGTAGCTAATATGACCATTTCGCGACGGCACATACCGCCAATATAATAGTTGAACAGTAACACTCATCGCTAATATGACCATTTCGCGACGGCACATACCGCCAATATAATAGTTGAACAGTAACACTCATCGCTAATATGACCATTTCGCGACGGCACATACCGCCAATATATTAGTTCAACAGTAACACTGTAGCTAATATGACCATTTCGCGACGGCACATACCGCCAATATAATAGTTGAACAGTAACTCTCATCGCTAATATGACCATTTCGCGACGGCACATACCGCCAATATAATAGTTGAACAGTATCACTCATCGCTAATATGACCATTTCGCGACGGCACATACCGCCAATATAATAGTTGAACAGTAACACTCATCGCTAATATGACCATTTCGCGACGGCACATACCGCCAATATAATAGTTGAACAGTATCACTCATCGCTAATATGACCATTTCGCGACGGCACATACCGCCAATATAATAGTTGAACAGTAACACTCATCGCTAATATGACCATTTCGCGACGGCACATACCGCCAATATAATAGTTGAACAGTAACACATATCGCTAATATGACCATTTCGCGGCGGCACATACCGCCAATATAATAGTTGAACAGTATCACTCATCGCTAATATGACCATTTCGCGACGGCACATACCGCCAATATAATAGTTGAACAGTAACACTCATCGCTAATATGACCATTTCGCGACGGCACATACCGCCAATATAATAGTTGAACAGTAACTCTCATCGCTAATATGACCATTTCGCGACGGCACATACCGCCAATATAATAGTTGAACAGTAACACTCATCGCTAATATGACCATTTCGCGACGGCACATACCGCCAATATAATAGTTGAACAGTAACTCTCATCGCTAATATGACCATTTCGCGACGGCACATACCGCCAATATAATAGTTCAAAAGTAACACTTATCGCTAATATGACCATTTCGCGACGGCACATACCGCCAATATAATAGCTGAACAGTATCACTCATCGCTAATATGACCATTTCGCGGCGGCACATACCGCCAATATAATAGCTGAACAGTAACACTTATCGCTAATATGACCATTTCGCGACGGCACATACCGCCAATATAATAGTTGAACAGTATCACTCATCGCTAATATGACCATTTCGCGACGGCACATACCGCCAATATAATAGTTGAACAGTAACACTCATCGCTAATATGACCATTTCGCGAAGTACACATACCGCCAATATAATAGTTGAACAGTAACACTCATCGCTAATATGACCATTTCGCGAAGTACACATACCGCCAATATAATAGTTGAACAGTAACACATATCGCTAATATGACCATTTCGCGAAGTACACAGAGTATACAACGCCAATATAGCAGTTAAATTGATGGCTTACATTGCTAGTACGATAATTTAGCGATAGCGAATTATATCGCCAATATAATCGGATTTAGCGATTATGATAATTCCGAAATCATTTAAATCGCCAATATAACAGTTTGAGGACGGCTGGTACTTTCAATGCGTAATATTAATGAAGTGTGTATGGACGTGCATATATTTCTAAAAATCTACTGAAAATGTATTGTGAGTGGAATTTAAACAAAAATGGTTCAAATTATATAGCGTTTAAAAATGATATTCACATCAAATGTGAAAAATGGTTTCGGTTTGATTTTAAAATTTGCTAATCGATGACGAAATTCCATGTACAAGATTACAGCAAATTAAAGTTGGAATGTACATAATATTTATATGTGTTGTAAAGTAATATCTGAATAAAAAATAACTATACCAAACGGGGACGCGTTCAGTAACACCGAATCGGAAAAATCGCGTACAGTTTGAGGTGCCCTAAATGGATGTTAATTTACGGTCGAGTGAGTATCCAATAAAAATTCGATACTATTAGCAAACTTTTGTCATAACTGAACACAGCTTCTGCTCTCCTTACTGGAGGATAGTACAGTATATCTATTTCTACAGGAAAGTTCACTAATTTATATCTAGATTATTATAAAGTCCATTATAATACAGGAACGATGGATGTCTTCTGGCACGTGACAATGGACACCGGCATCACGCACGGAACCCAAGCCTAAAACAGCCTGCCATCTATGAAT